>JAQHUG010000043.1:4548545-4655988 GCA_028555095.1 Dicrostonyx torquatus
AAAGATGTTGTTAAGGTAAAGCAAGACTGTCACAGAAGGACAAAGGCCACATGATTCCACTCCTATGGGAGTATCTGGACTGGCCTCACCCAGAGGCCCACAAAATAGAAAACCCAGTCTCTAAAGAGGACATAGTCTACAGAGTTTTATTCATGCAAGACAAAATGCTCTAGAATCTACTAGGTAATATTTGTAATAATGTTATTCTTTTTACTTAAAAAGTCTTGAAAAGCTAGGTCATATTAATGATTCTTATCATAAGAAATAGACATATAATCTTCCTTGTATCTGTCAAGATTTGGTTCAATGATCCTTGCAAGAATGCTTGGCTGCTCAAGTTCCTCCAGTAAAATGATGCAGTATTTACAGACAACCTCTTCCTGTGTACTTTATACCATCTCAGTTTGCTCCCAAAACCTAATATATTGTAAATGTGATGTAGTTGACATATTGTTTTATTAAGGGAACAAGACAAGAAAAAAATTGTATATACATAATAATTGTGTGTGTGCATATGTGTGAGTGTGTGTGTGTGTGTGTGTGTTGAAGAGAAGTATCCACAGAGCTTTGTACATGTTAGGTAAGCATTCTATCATTAAGGTGCACCCCCAGCCCACAGGTGCATTTTGAAAAGGAAGGTGTGATTTAGTGTCGGGGTGCTTGCCCAGTATGCAGCAGTCCCTGGGTCTGAGTCCTTGCACAATATTCTTTGAGCCACAGTTGCTTGACTGCAAATACAGAGCCTGTAGATCTAGAAAACCAGTTACATATTCACATCTACCAGCATAGTTATAATTAAAACATATGAAAAATAACAAGTTTTGGAGAGGATGTATGGAAATTGGCATACGTTGCTGATAGGAGTATAAAATAGTTCAATTAATTTGTTAAAATTAGGCTGGCAATTCCTGAAGATGTCAAATAGAGGGTTACCATAGAACCCATGAAATATACTTCTAGGTAATATTCAAGAGAATTGAAAATGTATGTCCATACAAAATGTGTGCCTGAATGCTCAAAGCAGTACCTTTCTAATATCCAAAATGATCACCAAGTAATGAATGGATAAATAAAGGATGGTTTATACACGCAATGCTGTTTATCAATGAATGAGTTACATGCTGATACAGGCATGGAACCTTGAGAACATTATATTAAGTGAAAGAAGCCAATACAAAGTGTCTCACAGTGTTATTGGCCCATTTATGTAAAAATCTAGAGCAAGCAAACATGGAGACAGAAATCAGGATGATAGTTTGGGAAAGACAGAAATAGGGATGACTGTTAATGGGTACAGAGTTTATTTTAAGGGTGGCAAAAACGCTCTGAAATTAGATCATAGTGGTGATTGCACAAATTTGAGACTATACTAAAAACCACTTAATGAACACTGAAAAACATGAGCTTTATATATGAACAACATTTTTATTTAAAATATTATTTAATTTTATGCATATGAATGTTCGACATGTATGTGCCTGGTTATGCACGTACGTGTACCATGTATGTACATGGTTGCCCACAGAGATCAGAAGAGGTGTCAGATTCCTTAGAACTAGTTACAAATAATTATGAGCTGCCGTGTGGGTTCTGGGAACCAAACCTGAGTCCTCTGCAGGAGCAGCCAGGGCTCTTAACCCCTGAGCCATCTATCTAGTTCCCTCACTCAATATTTGAAAGATTCTTTCTCAGCAAATACAAGCAGAAGAAGCTTGGCCTAGAGAAGGAGGAAGAAAATCCCCAGGAAATAAGTTCACTCCATTCCTAGAGAGACCCTAACAAAAGAGTGGGTTTTTTTTGTTTTTTTTTTTTTAATTCAAGAGAACTACAGACAGTTGCTGAGGCATTCTCATATTTGAAGTATTACACCAAAAACCAAGGGCATCTAAGCTAGAGAATGGTTTTAGGCAGTTCTGAGTGAAAATAAAGTGAAAGAAACTTCTAAAAGCTGTTCTATTTGCAGATCTCTGTCTCTCTTTCTCTCTCTCTCTCTCTAAGGAGAAATGTGCAGAATCCCGTCTCAACAGTTGCTGAAAAATCCTTCAATCTTCTAAGACTAGCAATGCACTCAGAAATAGAAATCTGAGTGTGTAACCAGGGTTATCATCGCTCCCCAGGGATGTGCATAGGTGCACAGCTCTGGGCAGATTGTGAGGTCAGGACAAAGGGATTCCCTGGGCTAAAGCAGCTGTGTCCTCCCCCCTCCCCCCATCAGCCTTCAGGACCTACAATGGGACTTGTAGTTGGTCCAAGGAAGTTGCAGGACACAAGGTTGCCAATTCAATGCATACAGATGCAATGCTGCAGAATTTCACACAGATGCAATCTACAGACCCCCATTACTGTGGCATAGAGTTGGTACCTCAAGCAAACAGGAAGGTGAGAAATTCTAATTTAGTCTAATTTGATCTTAATTCCATTCTCTAATCTATTCTTCTGTTTCTATACTTTTACCCCCTCACTTGCTTTTCGCTTTTCAATAAGATTTATTATCCAGTGTGTCAACATTTCCAATGGCGGGAACTCCAGACTTAACAGAGCACATCTTCCCTGGTGCCCCTGTCAATGTGCAGGCCAAACAACCTGACCTCCACTTGCCCTTCCAACAAAGTAAATACGTCCCCACTGAGATGATGCTGGCCTACACAGGGATCGCATAAATGGTGCCTCCATGGCAGGAAAATGGAATGAAGAATGGACCAGCGATGAGAGTTTCTGGCAGTGGGGCTTCTACGTGAGAATATTCCCCACAAACTTTCCTCCAGACAGAAACTGATCTTGCTGTTGAGTGAGGGTTGTAATTACTGCCCATCCTCGCCTCTCCGGCAGTTGTTTTCATGACTGAAAGGTCTTTGGGTTTAAGCTGGGAAATTGAAAAGAGAAAAAAGTGGCCACATGGAAGAAATATTTGGTGCTAAACTTGGAAGAACAGTCAAGAACTTCTGGGACTTGAGATGTTCCTCTTTCTGAAAGGAGGTAGGTACACAGAGAGGGAGGAGTTATAAGGACACGGGGCAAATACCTGAGACACAGAGGACTACAGACATCAAAGCCAGGGGGAAGGAAGCAGCAATTGTGGAAAGCCATCAGAGAGCATCCAAAGACGTGTTCCACAGACACCCTAGCCCGGGTGGGAAGTTTCACTCCACATGTAGAAGGTTCTAGATCAAGAATCCCCCCCCAAGTCTTTAAAAGATAACAGTAGAAAGGGGTTAACACCTACCTCTGCTTTACAAGCAGGGAGCAAAAACATTCTCATTTCCCAGAAGGTTCCAATGGCTCTTCTTGGTTGTCAAGTTGACTACATGTGGAATTAACTAAAACTCAAAAAATGGCTGGGTATACCTGTTGGGGGACTTTTGCTTAATCATCTAAAGTGGAAAGATCCTCTTCTAATTTGGATCTTTGAGGTGGTAAGGCACAGCTTTGATCCATATCTTTGAGGTGGGAAGACCCACCCTAAAATGGGCCACAGCTGCTGCTGGAATCCTATACAAGGACGTGGAAGAAGGAAGTTACATTCTGTCTGCTTGCTCTCACCCTCACTAGCAAGTTCATTCCTTCACTGGCATTACAGCCTACACCTTGGGAATTCCAGTGTATACTGGAAAGCCCTCTGAGACATCCAGCTTCATGGGCTGAGCAACTATCAGATTCATGGACCTTCTGTTCAAAAGTAGCCATTCTTGGAATTGCTGGACCACAGCCTGTAAGTCATCCTAATATATATTATATATAGAGAGAGACTCATTCTATAAGTTATCTTATTCTAGAGAACCCTGACTAAAACAAAATTCCAGCCTTCCTTTCCTAAAGGCCTGTTGTACCCAACTCTCTTCCATAAGAAAGGCCTCACTGGTTTTGCCCTCACTTTTGAACATCTGTAGAACCATCTCCTGTTAATGTTACAAGCTTTTGGCCCCAGTTCTGAAGTTGGATAATGCTGAATTCAAACCTGTATTCTTTAATAAGCTAAAAGATCTAAAGCAAATGACCTTCTTTCTAGCCTCAAAAACTTCTAGCAGGATTCACCAAGTTTATGCATGGACTTGGTGCTGAGAGAATCAGAAGGAAGATAAAAACTAAGAATCAGCTATTGGAATTAGTTGAAGATATGGATTATATGAGAGTGCCTAGGAAGTATACTGGGAGGTTAGAAAACTCAGGGCTGACCTAGAAAACTCTGTCAACTTGTAGAGGGGTAGGCTACCAGAAGACAATGATGTAGCTCAGTGGTAGAGCTACATACACTTGCCTAGTATGGTGGTTTGAATAAGAGTGGCTCCTATAGGCTCATATATTTAAATGCTTAGTCACCAAGGAGTAGCACTATTTGAAACGATTAGAAGGATTAGGAGGTGTGGCCTTATTGAAGGAAGTTTATCACTGGGGGTGGACTTTGAGGTTTCAAAAGCCCATGCCAGGTCTTGGCATTCTTGTTCTCTCTCTCTCTCTCTCTCTCTCTCTCTCTCTCTCTCTCCTCCTTTTTTCTCTCTCCCTCTCTTCCTCTGCCTCTCTCGCCTTCTCTCTCCTCCCCCTTTTCCCTCTCTTTCTGCCTATATATATAGCTCTCAGCTACTGCTTTAGCATCAAGAGTCTCACCATGCTTCCTACCATGGTGATAATGAACTAACCCTCTGTAACTATAAGCAAGTTCATAATTAAGCAATTTCTTTTATAAGAGTTATCTTGGTCATTGTGTCTCTTCACAGTAATAAAAGATTGACTAACACAGAAGTTAGAACCAGGGAGTGGGGTCTGACTATGCTGTTCATCAGAGGAATGTAGAAGACTTCGAGACTTTGGACTAGAAAAATGGTTGAGCTCTTTAGGCAGGAGCTTCCTGGGACATCATAAGAGAAGCATGGAAGACAGTGAGGAGAGTGATTTGAACAGTGGGGCCCAGCTCAAGAAGTTACTTTGAGGAGGAATATTTATAAGTGGCCTAGAGATCATTCTTGTGCATTTCTGGCAAAGAATGTGGCTACCTTCTGCCCTTGCCCAAAAAAATCTGCCTGAGCATAAATTGAAGAGTTTTGCAGTTGGGCAGTGGTGGCACTTGCCCTTAATCCCAGGACTCAAGAGGCAGAGGCAAGCGGATCTTTGTGAGTTTGAGGCCATCCTGGTCTACAAGAGCTAGTTCCACGACAGGCTCCAAAGCTACAGAGAAACCTTGTCTCGAAAAAGAAAAAAAAAGGAAAGAAGAAAAAAGAAAAGAAAACAAAAAGTTTTGCATTGTTGACATTGACAGAGGAGATTTTAAAACAGCCTAGTAGTGATGGTGTTGTGTGATTATTAGTGGTCACTCTTACACAGAGTGTAATGAAAAGGATCAAGCTAAGCAAGGCAAAGTGAAAGCTATGCAGTTTGATGAGAACAGGAATACCAGGTAATATAACGTTGGACCTAAGTCAGTCAAGTGTTCAAGGACATAAAATTTTTTTAAAAGCCAGATGCTGAATGGAATACAGGAAGCAACAGCCTCAGAGCAAGACCCCACCCAGCTAAGCTTCCAACTTGTGAAAACAGAAAGCTGATGCAAACCAAGTTCCATCCCTATCAAGCAACAGAATTTGGAGCTTTAGTCACGTGGCCCTAACTTGAGAGTCAAGAATACAAAACAGGTATTCTTGCTCTGTGGGATCTCCCTCTGTGGCTAAGGAAAGCCTTGGAGGCCAGATGTGCGGCCATGCATGGAGGTCCAGAGAAGCCATTGCATGAAGTCATGAAAAGCCTGGAGTGTGTTGGAGACTTGAAAGATGTTGGAGATGCCCGAGTTGTGGAACACCTGCCAAGGAGAGCGGCAGGTCAGGTGTAGAACCAGCCAAGAGAGAAAAGCTTTTTCAGTCAACAAGCACAAAAGGATTTGGAGATCTGAAGAGCCCTTTGATGTCAGACATGGGATGCAGAATTTGGATTTCTCCCTGTTGAGTTTCTGTTGTGGTTTGGTCCAATATTTCCTCACTATACTTCCTCTCCTCCTATGTATATATTACCGTTTCATATTACCATATCTGTACCACTGTATGTTGGAAGTATGTGGTCTGCCTTTTTATTTTGATTTTAGAGGGGGTTACAGTTAAGGGAGTGCCTTGAATCTCAGAAGAGATTTTAAACTTTGGACTTTTAAACAATTTTGAGACTGTGATAGGGTATGGGGACTTTTGAAGTTGGACTGACTGTATTTTTGCATTATGATCTGGCTACAAATCTATGGGCACAAGGGAGTGGAATGTGATAGCTTGAATAAGAATGTCCCTACCCCCCTCCCACCCACATATGCTTTTACATTTGAAAGTTTAGCAACAAGGGAGTGGCACTATTTGAAAGGATTAGAAGGATTAGGGAGTGTATCATTGTTGGAAGAAATTTATTAGTGTAGGTGGGCTTCGAGGTTTCAAAAGCCCAAGCCTCTCTCTGCCTATGGATGAGGATGTAGTTCTCAGCTATTGCTCTAGCATCATGATTGCCTCCATGCTTCCTGTCTGGGGGATAATGGACTAAGCCTCTGAAACTAGAGGCAAGCCTCCAATTAAGTTCTTTCTTTTAAAAGAGTTGCCTTCATCATGGTGTCTCTTCACAGCAATAGAACAGTGGTTGAGACACTAGCATGTATGAGTTCCATCTTCAACACTGAAAGAATCAAAACCAACCTTTGGCAAGAGAGCTAACACTGTCTAAAGGACATTCCAGAAGTTTTCTGATTTGTACAACTGTGTTTTATTCATTGTCTTCATATCAGTGAGGCTATTTTATATACTTCCAAGTGTAGAAATACCTCTGCAGAAAGATGGTGGAAGTGTCTGCTGTCCATATAGTACTGTGGTGGTTTGAATGAGAATGGGCTCCATAGGTGTATATAGAGGTGTATATATTGGAACACTTGGTTCCATTTGGTAGAACTGTTTGAAAAGGATTAGGAGGTGAGGCTTTGTTGGAGGAGGTATGTCATTGGGGGTGGGCTTTGATGTTCCAAATTAGCACAGGCCATTCCAAATTAGCTCTCTTTCTACCTCCAACTTTCAGACTCAGATGTAAGCTTTTTTAGGTACTGCTCCAGTGGCATGTCTGCTTGCTTGCTACCTTTGCTCTCCACAATGATGACCATGGAGTATAATCCCCTAGAACTGTGAACCCCATTAAACATTTCCTTTTATAAGTTGCCTTGGTTATGGTATCTCTTCACAGCAATAGAAAAGTAACTGAGACAATCACTATGACTGAGTTTTGTTTCCATAAAAATATTTGATAGAAATCATGCTTCCAGGTACTATCTTTTATTTTTTCTTTGGAAGGTAACCAACCATTCTGCACCCATAAGCAAATTCACTACAGATTCCCAAGTACTTATATGTAGCCTTAGATTTTCATGCGTCCTGCATTTTCCAAGTCTTGCTGACCTCTTCATGGGTTAGCAAGTCACATAGCCTCTTTGACATGTCTCTTTTATATTTGTGCAAGAGTCTGATTTTACCTTTTGGAAATGTATGCTTTAGCAAAACCATGTCCTCGGAGAAGACCGTGAGCAGCACAACCTGAGAAGCAGGCTTATCTAACGATAAGATCTCTTACAAAGTGGATGATCCAAAAGCAGCCAGTGAAGCAGGCCAAGAAATGGGAGTGTTTGGGCAAGGTAAGGCTGGGGTCCAGCGAGCAAAAAAGAGCAGTCAAGTAAATCTAAGGAGAATTAAATTTAATGTTCATCATTCTTGACTAAGCAATTATGTTCAGCACATAGCCCTCCCCATGGCTCTGCACCACCCATTCCTCCCCCCAGATGAGAGGTAACCTTTCCTCACCAACTCAAAGTACAGTGTGTCCTGTCACATCCTTCTCTGGGGACCAGGAGGCCTACTCAGCTGACATTTACATAACCAAGGGAGCTACTCAAGCATTCTTTAAAGAAGAGAGAACATTTCCCTTCAAGGTGATTTCTGTTCCCAGCTAGACCATAAAGCAGATGCCACTAAGAGAAGAAATCCTCACACTGAATGTCAGTGTGCCCCTTCGGACAGGGCACACATCCCTGCTGCGCTGGCATCTTTAGAGCGAGCCCCACTCCACCAATCCAGCTTCCAGATGAAAACTGAAATCCGCAGCTGCCACTGAAAAACAGGCGAATTACTCCTCAGCCCCCTCAAGCTTCTCTCCTGAAGGCTGTTTCAGGAAACCTAATCGCTCCTCTTCTCCTCCTCCCTGCCTTCCCCACTCTGACATCCAGGTAAACTGAGCACAGAACCACCACCACCTTTCCCTTTATTTCCCAACTCTGCATCATGCTGTCGGGGGAGCAGTATGTGGGAAAACCACCACAATTTGACCAGTACTACTTAAGAAGGCAACTCTCTAGATGTTCTCCAACCTTCAACAGCATACGGCACAGGGCATCCCTTAAAGATGCTTTTATGTCATTCTCAAGTCTTTTTAGAAACCTTCCCAACCCAAGAAAGCAAGTATTTTGAGTTCTCATTTCCAAACATTCAATGGAGTTGGGTGTCCCACTGTACCTCCTGCTATGATCCTTTCCAGAAGCCTGAAAAGGTGGCTTGGCTTAGTAAGTCCAAAGAGGCTCTTCATGAAAATACCCATGTGCTTAGAACTGAAGGAGGTTGAAGTTACTGCCGTCCCTGATAGTTTCATTTTTCAATCAAGTTCCAGTAGAGCGCCATCCAAGTATCCACTGTCTCATTTGCAACCGTAGGGCAATATGGCACAGAGATCCTGGTGAGCGTTTCTAAGTTGCAGAGTTCTTGGTACCACTCAAAGAATAAGCATACCCCAAATTCAGATGCTTTGGGGAGTAAATGCCAGTTAAAGCTGATTCAAGAACATCACAAATGCTGGTGTAATTCAAGAAAGTCACCGCAAGATGGCAGACTTTAACCTCTAACGGAGTCTAAACCTGCAGATTTTTGCTGCCTGACAGTTGTTGGGGTTTTTTTTTTGGGGGGGGGGGATGGCAGACCAAGGTGCTGAGCTGTGTGTAGGCAGAGGCGTCTCTTCATTTATTAATATTCCCAGATGCAGCTTGAGAAGATTTCATGTCACTTTAGGAAGCTGATTTGTTTTGGCATTCATTTTCTTTAAGAATAATTTCCTGATCATTTGTCAGATATGGCTCTTTTAAATTTTAGTTCCTCCCCTCAGAGGGGGAAAAAAAAAGTCTGTCTGAAAGATTCAAGATAGAGAGGATGCATATATGGGCAGAGCTTGCAGCATGCATTTGTATGTTCACAACAGAGCAAGGCGTTTTCTAGGGGATCCAGAGAATAGTTAACTTACCCGCTGGCAAAACTGTTGATGGACCTTATAGGAACACACTCACTGTTCCTATAAAGTCTCACTGACTGCGTCAAGTTTCAGCCACAATTATAATTTTTCACCATCAACCCCACTTGTTCGTTCTTCTACTGACTCAGTCACCAACTCAAGAAAAAGTGATGCAGGAATCTGTGTCTCAAGGTGGCTGATCCTCTCTTCCAAAAGGAGAAAGCAGAAAATCTGCTCCAAAATGATTAGAAAGAGAATGACATGCTTATGTGTGTGGAGACTGTATGGGGGCAAGGAGGGGGAGAGCATCACCAAGGAGGGGACAGACAGGGACTCACACTGGGTGGCTACTTAAACAGCATAATCTTAAGATCTCTTGCACAAACAAGGGGAAGTAATTTGATTATATCTGGATCAAGCAGGTTTCAGAACAATAAGAACCAGATAGGGAGCAGAGAGAGTTAATGGGGAGCATTTTAAAGTCACAATTAAGGTATAATTTCCTTAGGGTTTTCAGAATAACAATAGCTTGCAGAAGGCAGTAAGCACACAGACTGGGAAGACTTGGCCCGTCCTGTTCATAAAGCTTCACTCCTGGGTCCCACCACAAGAGCCAGTAATTAGATTCCACTTCTCCCTGTCCCAAGCTGGCTTGCTGGGTGACCATTAGCTTCTACCCCAGAGGTGGAAGCGGTGATCTGGGAACGTCTACACAGGTCAGAGCTCATGAAGACAGCAGCAATTAACCTCCCTCCAAGTGTGTGTCTGCCTGGGAGGGGACACGGGGACAGGTCTGTGCACGGTACATTAAAAAGCATTTATGAACAAGTAGGTCAGAAGAGCTCAGGGAAAGAACCATGTAATGAGTGATGGTTATTAATGACCATTATTATCCTTGTCCTGACCCCGGGACTATTCCTTCAAGATTGTTTACTTAGCATGCACAGGTGAAGCTCCGACACGAGGGGTCCTAAGACTCTATTAATCCACTGGTGATACAGAGAAAATAGCTCTCCATAAAGTGAGAATTCTCATCCTAAATATTAATATATATAAATGAAAATTTTAGAGCCCCCGTATTCTACCAGCAGAGAAACGGATCGATTCTCCATGCCATGAATCACATAATGGAGGGTGTCAGGGCAGGTCTAACATGAATAAGATATTGATCTCCCTTGTTACTTGATTCAACTTCATTCCTTTCGGATGGCCAGAGGCCTCTGTGACAGCGTAGGCTTTGGTGCGGAGGGCAATTGAGAGCTGTACTTTCAGGTCTTTTATTTATTCATTAAAGTTTTGAGATAGCAATATTTCTGCAGGAAAAGAAGAGAATTCAGAGAAAGTCCTCAAGTATGCTGAGTCCTTTTCAGACTAAATAAAGTTGGAATAGGCTGCTTCAGAGATGTTGGGACAGAAGGCAAGTGTGCCATGACATTCCTGCTGTCTCTTGAGGCTTGGTTTATATTTTTCATTTGTTAGACTGTCATAATTCATTACTACAACCCTGTTAATATTTTGGACAGTACCATAAAAAGAGAGTTTAGATAAAAGCAAACACCCTCTTTCATCCATCTGTCTCAGTTTCCTAAGTCATCTGTCCTCTAGGGATGGCACTGATAACACATGGTACATGCACAGGGCTCTCTGTGGCCTTTGCAACTACACACACACACACACACACACACACAGAGAGAGAGAGAGAGAGAGAGAGAGAGAGAGAGAGAGAGAGAGAGCTTATAAAATGAGATGAGGCTATGCTAGGTTTCCCTTACTATAACAAAATACCCAAGACAATCAATTTAAAAGGAGGAAGGTTTCTTTGACTCACAGTTTCAGAGGTTTCAGGTCATAATCACTAGAATCTGTCACTTTAGGCCTAAGGCAAGCAAAATATAGTGGTTAAAGCTTTATACCTCATGGTGGCTGGGAAGAAAAAGATGTGATGGGAGCCAAAGTCGTATATCCCCTTCAGTGACCCACCCCAGATCACCTAGCTTCCTTCTACTAGGCTCTACCATCTAAAGGTTCCACCACTTCCCAACAGTGCAACAGGTTAGTAATCAAGCAATTAGCATGTGAGCCTTTCCCACATATTTAAGATCCAACCCCTAACTAACCCATCCATGTTATAGAATGTAATATGCTTTGGAAACACAGAAAAAGCAGAAGACAACCTCTGAGACATGTTAAATGAGAGCTCCAGTGATAGGTAGAGCCATGCGAAGGTTTGCTGAGAAACATAGTTATAAAGTAAAGAGTATCAAGAGCAAGTGTGTGTGGTAATATTTTGTTTGTGATCTAACAGGTAAAGCTTGCTTCAAGATGGGAATGAGGAGCCAAGCCAGTAGTTAGCCATTGAGGCCAGGCAGTGGTGGTGGGACACATCTTTAATCCCAGCACTCAGGAGGCAGAGGCAGACAGATCTCTGTGAGTTTAAGGCCAGCCTTGTCTACACAAGATTGATCCAATCTAAAAGAGAAGCAGAGACAGGAGGTGATGGCCCACACCTTTAATCCCAGTATTTAGGAGTCACATGTCTTTAATCCCAGCTCTAGGACAGTGGAGACAAGAAATAAAATGGTTGGGAGGAAAGAGTACAGTAAGGCAGAAGGAGACAGGAGGGCATTGCATTTGGTCTGAGGACTTGTAGAGACAGGATCCTTGTCTGAGGATTTCATAGAATTAAGAACTAGTGGCTGGCTGCTCTGCTTCTCTTATCTTTCAGCTTTCACGCCCTAATATCTGACTCCAGGTTTCTATTATTAAGACCAATTAGAATTCATGCTACCTGTGTGTCTTCCTGACATATGAGAAAGTCCTTCTCTCCTCTGCATCTTCTGCACCTCCATTAGGCACCATCTGCCAATGCAGAAAACTGTTCTGAGCATGTGGCTGGCTTTCTATGACTCCCTTGTATATATGTATAATGTCAAGTGTGTCTACACAGTTGTAGAAAGTTCACAGGTGTAGATTTGACAAGAAGGCATCTTCACACTGTAACCTGGAACTCCAGAATTGCCAACAGGCTTGCCTCTGGGGTGGAGTTCCAGAGGAGTAACAAACAGCAGAAAGAACAGAGTAGAATTATTCTCAACTAGAGGGCAGAAGCTAACCAGTGGGCACTTCTGCAAGGAACAGAAACAACTCAAATTCAAAATAACAGATGTTTTTCCTCCAAGGTAAACATGTCAGTGCTAATGATTTCAGTCCAGATGTTAATGAATTCAGTCACTTTTTCCACCGGGATAGACACTAAGCCTTAGTATAACCTTCAAATACTGTCCTTTGTCTGAGCAGAGTTTCTTGTGTTCCTCTTACCTCTGCTGTGGTGGTGAGGGCCCTGAGCTAGCAGGTAGGAACCCTGGATTTGGTCTTGGCTCAGCCCTAAAAAGAGAGAAATCAAGAAGAAATCTTTTACATACTCTAAATCCCTAATTCCCTGCTTCACAAAATAGCTGGATGAAACAGCACATCTCTCGGCTTCTATCCCTTAAAATAGTTTCACTCATTTAAAGATTCACAATAGTCTAATCGCTTACATAGGCCACATTCAGGAAGTGGGGGAAGGGTCAGAGAGTGAGGAATAACACCCTTTCCAAGACACCATTAAAAAGTAATTTATGTTTCAAGACTTCCATTCTATCTTCTTGGAAAGCCTGAAAGAAATTTCTTCCTTTATCCGGTTGCCAGACAACCTTTCTATCCAGGCTTCATTTCCCTCTCTTAGAAAAGAAATAAAAACCTGGCTTCTGATACCTGCTTAAGAGTACAGACTGACGTCAGCTATCCCTCACAGAGAATCTGAAACATGACTGCCCATCTGCAGACTGACTGAAATGGATAGGATTTAAGAAGCACATTCAAAGACAAGCGGAAGACCCTAAAAATTGCTAATAGAGCTTGGTGATTAGAAGAAGCTGTTGGAAGAGCAAACAATTAAATAGTGTGTCATATTTCAAAATGTCAGTCTGCATTTTGAAAACCAACAATAAAATGTCTTCCCAAGTAGTCTTTCTTCCTCACATTGGGCTTTTGAGTAAGAAGGAAAGATTGTCTCTTTTTAATTTATGATCAAATTGCATCCAAAAAAAAAAGGTGATTTTTCTTGTTAACTTCCAGAGCTGGATGACAAGTTTAAAGTGGCTATTAGGGGATGAGTTCAGTGACCTCTGGGTCCCGCCTCATGATTCTCTAGCATCTAGCTCAGCCTGTGGCCTCTGGGCAAGGATGAGGGCTTTCACCGGTCGGCTCCCTGGACCAGCACAGGGAAGGATGGACAGGCAACCAGCAGCACAGCACAAGGCAGGAAATCCAGGCTGACTCTGGAACGGAAAAGAAAACCTTATTCTTTCTGGCTCAAGCCCTTGTCCAGCTCCCAAGAGGGCATTTGCTATGGGGAGCTAGTGCATCTCTGCCCAAGAAGGACTTGGTGTGATATTTTAGAAGCAAACAGGAATACCCTTAATATATAGGATCTTAAATTAAGGCTCAGTCAAGTTATCAGTATGATTTTAGATTTTTGTCTCCAGCATCACCCTGCCAGTTGTAGAACTAAAGACCATTTGTCATGGTAGAATCTAGGTGAGAAACAGGTTTGTTTAATCTCAAAGGTAGTTAGCCACACAGGGGCCTTTATTTCCCCCCCTTTCCCCTCCCCACTGATTAGCCAGTTGTGTCAGACTATAAAGTTGAGCTCCCATTTAGGGGGTGAGACAAAATCACTACCCATGTCAGGGATAAAAGTCTGTGACCAATTTGGCCAAATGTCTTCACTAGCCTGTTTGAATATATATAATAATAGATATATATTTCCCAAATTACTTTTGTTTTGTTTTTGTGCTCCTTTGTATGACATATGGAATATTCTTTTCCCAATGTCTTTGTTTAGATGTACATGTTCCTATTAAGCTATAATTCACTGAGGGCAAAGACGGTTGTCACATTCCGGTGGTTTCAAGTAAGCAGAAAGACAGCATACCCATTCAACCTGTAAGGCTAGGCTGTAGTTCTGATTTGTTAGGGCAAAGATTCCAGCAGCAGGGCTTCTACCAGAGAAGAAGAGAAGAAGCTGCCCTCCACCCAGGGGGCCCAGAGGAGCCAAGCATCATGATGCTGCCCAAGCCAAATCTTCATTCCTGAAACCTGCATCATTGTGCGTGAACATGCGCATCCCATCCAAGCTTTGCTAGAAAAATATTTCCATAAGCTGCCAAGGTTTGGGTTCTTAAGTCACATCTAGCATGAAGGCCTCATTAAGAGCTGGAAGTGTGTGTTGTGGGAGAGCAGAAGGCAGAAGCAGGTACCTACTATTCCTGAACAATGTCTCTGCCTCCAGGTGCCCAGCAAGCTGCTAATTCCACTTTCCTGCCACTTATCCGTTTCCTGTTTTCTGCATCATGTCTGCTTCATGGCTTGCACATTCTATATAACATCTGGCCAGTGGGAAATGTACCTCACATGCATTTTGTAGATGGGCCATTGTAGTTCAGTCTCGCTGGGCTCTCATCTCTACACTGTTTTTCTCCTTGATTGCAACCAATCCTCACAAATCTCAGTCCTGGTGATACTAAGTGACTGTCACACTAGACAGCATCAGAACCCGGATCTTCAAGCAGTGATTCAGCCCTTCTCTAGTACACTATGTAAGTCCTCTGCTGGAAACCCACAGTGATGTCCTGTGGCTTAGCACATAAAACATAAAGTTTGCCCCTCAGCATTCCCAATCTCCTCTCTCCCCATCGTCTTCAGTATTGACTGAAGATTCTTTCTGCTAGCCAAGCACACTCGCTGGTCATCTCGTCCTCCTTATGTTCAAGCAGTGCTACTCTGTCTCTTTCTACAGGTTTCTCTCCTTTTTCCTTGGAAATCAGAGTCAGTCCCCACCTCCTCCAGGAAGCCCATCTAAACTAGAGCTACATCACTGTACACACACACACAGTATTTTAGCATTTTATTGTTTTCATCATGTAGGACCAAGTTCATACTGACTTGTGGATAGAGGACACTGAATAAAGGTTTGCTGAATGACAGACAAATGAACATAAGTAGATTGTATGGATTCAGGACACAAGCCCTCTCTCAAGGGTGTTACCTCTCCCTGGCTTCCACTGTAACACTCTCAGACAACCCTCTGTCCTAGGCAGGGCTACTACTGCTGTGATGGAACACCACAACCAAAGCAACGTGGGGAGGAAAGGGTTACTAGGCTTAGGCCTTCCTATCACTGTTCATCACTGAAGGAAGTCAGGACAGGAACCTGGAGGCAGGAGAGGATGCAGGGGCCATGGAGGGGTGCTGCTTACTGGCTTGCTTCTCATGGCTTGCTCCACCTGCTTTCATATAGAACCCAGGACCACTACCCCAGGGATAGCACTTCCTACCATGTGGTAGGCTCTCCCACATCAATCGCTAATTAAGAAAATACCCTTGAGACTTGTTTACCACATAACATTATGGAGGCATTTTCTTAATTGAGGGTCCCTCCTCTCAGATGACTTAAGCTTGTGATAGGTTGACATAAAACTAGCCAGCATCACTGTCCCCTTGTCAACTTGACACAAAAGCGCATCATGGTTGAGCCATAAGCTTTCCTTTCTTGTTCATCCTCAAGATCACACATTAATAAAGACATCACAGTACAAAACATTTTACAAACTTAAAAGTCCCATATCCTTTAAAAATTAAAATACTTAAAAATTCAGTTTTTTAAAAATATTCAATCTTTTTGTTGTTGTTTTTGTTGTTGTTGTTTGTTTTGTTTTTGCTTTGGGGCCTGTCCTGGAACTAGCGCTGTAGACCAGGCTGGCCTCGAACTCACAGAGATCGCCTGCCTCTGCCTCCCGAGTGCTGGGATTAAAGGCATGTGACATTACCACCCAGCCCAATCTCTCTTAAAATATAAAGTCTTTCAAAATATAATGTCTCTCAACTATGGGCTCCTATAAAATAAAATAAGGTTACATGCCTTTTTTACTTCAAGAAAGAAGAACCAGGGCACAGCCACAATCAAATCAAAGCAAAAGCAAACTCCAACAATAAATAACTCAATGTCCAATATTTGAGGTCTACTCAGGATCTTCTGGACTCCTCCAAAGGACTTGGGGTCATTTCTCTGGCTCTGCTTTCTGCAGAACCATGGCTTGTCTTCTAGGCTCAGGCCTACTGCTATTCTTGGTGGTCATCCCATGATAACAGCATCTCCAAAATCCCTGGGTCTTTTACTGTAACTGGGCTGCATTTTCACCAATAGCCTCTCCTGGGAACTCTTCAGAGACTCTAATCCTGCTTCACAGTGCCAAGCTTCAGCTGCTTTCCATGACACCTTCTTGCCTTCAAAACCAGTACTACCTGGGTGAATCTCACACTCCCAAGTTCAGCTGCCAGAAGTAGGTACAACCTTGGCCCCTTCTGGAACACAGTTTCTAGGTGCTGGCCCTAAGGAAACACAACCCAGAAGACTTCACTTCAACGATACTGGTCTCTTTTTCAGCCCCAGATGACCAGGAGCCACAGATTCTTCACACATAAGGCCCAGTAAAGTCTTTGCTTCCCTCTAAACCTTCACAAGCCAGCCCTCCATCATCTACCCTGCTCTCAATGTTCTTATTTTCCAGGCTCCTACAGAAAGGACCCTGAACTCTCAACACCCAGTGGTTTTCTTTCCCAAAGTTCTTCTGAAATCCTCCCCTCAAAAACGTGGTCATGTCTGTCACAGCAATACCCCGCTATCATGGTGCCAGCTTCTGTCTTTAGGTTTCTATTTCTGTGATGAAACATCTTGACCAAAGCAACTTGGAGAGGAAAGGTTTATTGGGCTTATGCTTCTCTATCAATGTTCATCACTGAAGCAAGTCAGGAGAGGAACTCAAACAGGACAGGAACATGGAGGAGGACATGATGTAGAGGCCATGGAGGAGTGTTGTTTACTGGCTTGTTCCTCTTGACTTGCTCGGTCTGCTTTCTTGTAGAACTCAGGACCACCAGCTCAGGGATGGCACCACCCACAATATGCTGGGCTTTTCTCCATCAATCACTAATTAAGAAAATGCCCTACTGTCTCACCTACAGCCTGATCTTATAGAGACATTTTCTTAATTGTGGTCTCCTCTTAGATGACGTCAGCTTGTGTCAAAGTGACATAAAACTAGCCATCATGTCCTCTTTATCATTTCTCCCATGACCCACCCAAACAAGTCTCCCAAGAGCTTCTTCTCCCTTCCAACCTCCTTCTTGTCAGAATTACCAGTGCCACCTAAATGAACTTTCTAGAAGAAAGTCGATCGTTTCATCTCTTCTTCTTGTTTCCCTTGGTGCCTTTCTGATAGAGTCCAAGCCTTTGGCTTAACATCCTAAGATCTTCACAATCAAGTCTCAAACAAACCTCTCTTTCCACTATTGAAGGAACCGATACCAAGCACAGGGCATATGCATCCATCCTTGAGTCTTCATCACGCTGTTCCCTTACTAGCACTGGGAGCTCTTTACCCTTCTCCCTTTAATGATATTTTAGTAGTCTTGAAGGACCTATTGAAAATACCACCACCACAACCTGGGGTACCGCTTTGTCCAAGCGCTGAGCTAGCCCCCAACCCTTTCTGAGCCCTCGTGCCTCAAGTCCACCCATATTAAGCATAGGGCATTGCCACTGCTAGTTGGTGAGCCTTGCTTTGCCCTTGCGAGCCTCTTGAAAGTAGCACCCAGTGTTCCTCTCTTTTACATCCACAGCCCCACCACAGGGCTTAGCTCCTAGGATGCACTTGATGCTGATGATTAAGATCGCCTTGCTCACACCGTGCTGATTTGCATTTACTCTGAATCATACACTTCAGAGCTTGAAGAAATAACAGGAAATATCTTTTCTAGCATGCTCATTTTGCAAGTGAAGAAACTTCAGCCCCTAAGGATTTGAAGCGGTTTGCTCAGGGCTGTAAGGAGGCACGAGGAGCAATGAGCCCCGGTCATCTCGTTCCTATCAGCTTTCACCTTATGCTACATGTGGCGTCATGATTCTGGGGCAGAGGAGATGGTTCAGTGGGTGTGGTGGGTTGGGTAAGAATGGTCCCCATAGGCTCATGTATTTGAGTGCTTAGACACCAGAGAGGAGCTCTTTGATAGGATTAGAAGAATTAAGAGGTGTGTCTTTGTTGGAGTAGGTGTAGCCTTGTATGCGGAAGTGTGTCGCTAGGGGTGGGCTTTGAGGTTTCCAAAGCCCATACGGACCCATCTCTCTCTCTCTCTCTCTCTCTCTCTCTCTCTCTCTCTCTCTCTCTCTCCTTGCAGATCAGAATTTAGCTACTTCCTATGCTCCCTGCTCCCTGTCATGATAACATACACAGACTAAGCCTCTAAAACTGTAAGCAAGACCCCAATGAAATGCTTTCTTTTATTAGAGTTGCCTGGGTCATGGTGTCTTTTCACAGTCATAGAACAATGATTACATGTTGGTAAAGTGCCTGACGCACAAGCCTGAGCACCAGGGTCCCCAGTCCCCATGTGAAAAAAGAAATGTCCATCATGGTCATGTGTATCTGTAACCTCCACACTGGGAGGCAGAAACATGTGGAACCCAGTATTCACAGGCAGCAAATATAGCCAAAATGTGAACACCCGTTCAATTGAGATGGAGAACAATTGAAGAAGACAATGGTGACCTTTTGTATACACACACACACACACACACACACACACACACACACACACCATCACAGTACCAAAGGACAGAGGTGCTTGGCTTATGAGTTTGGAAGATAAAAAGAGCTGCTTCTTTGTTCTGCGTGTCCTCTAGGGTTGCATGCCCTCATTTGAATTCAAGTCTGCCTGACCTAACTGTGTGGTATTTGTAGATTGTGGCTCTGCTTCACACCTCTACACTCGACTCTGGATGTCATTTTGAAGAACGTTTTAGTAAGCTGCCTCGGTTTGTTTAAAATTTTAAAAATCCCAGAACCACTGATGTCTTTACCTTTCTTAAGATGCCGGGTATTGAAAGAGTTGAGGGAAATGATTTTGGACACTAATGTCTTCTCCTGATAACCAAGCTCAAACTATGATATTCCCAACTTCTGAAATAATATAGACAGGCACCAGTCTGGCACTTCCACTCAGACTTTGGTCTCACAATGTGAGGCTTAGGATAATTTCTCCTTCTTAGACGGGAAGCTGAAAGCAAGCTAGCAATAGCAATCATCTTAATAATAACAGACTTGTGATGAAAATGGAGCATGCAAATTCTCCCGGTTTTCATTTGTCTACAACACTCTGAACAAAAGGAAATATTGTCTTCATGAGAGAAAAACCTAAATGAGCTTGTATCTACCCTTTGTGTCCTTTCAGCTCATCACTCTCCCCACGCTCCATCTGACGCTACGATCAGCATCAGTTTGCATTCTTCTACAGAAAGCCAGTGTCTTGAGGGGTTCCAAGAATTTTGTTCAAGTAAATACACAACAAAGATTTTTTTCAATCACTTGCCACAGCGAAGGAAATGACCACTTTAGCAAAAGTGAGTAGCATTTATGGTACAATCGTGCCCTAATATATGCACAGCCTGCGACGGAGGAGGTTATCTTTGTGCTGCTTCAAGTACGCTCCATTTCTACTCCTTTGTCCTGCTGATGGCTCCAACAGGCTTCCGCCGCCACATCACTGTCATTTTGTGCTATCTCAAAGTTCAATCATAATGAGCTTTAAGATTGTTAGTTGTTTCTCTCTTGTTTTTTGCAGAAACGAAGGCTCCTTTTTCATTACGGAGGAGCTGAGCCTCCAAGTTTCTACGATTGCCTCTCATGCCTTCACTCTTCCTTTATTCTCTTCTCTTCTTTGGCTCAAAAAGCAAACTCATTACCAAACCAAATGTGTAAGCCTCCCACGCAGAATCTGGGGGAGAAAGATATCCTATTTAATACAGGGAAGCCATTTCAGAGGTTAGCTGCGGTCCACGGCTTCACTAGCTTGTGGGGTGTGCCAAATGTGAACACCACTGAATCTAGAACTGCCTCCTTGGGACCAAACAAAGTCACTGACATAGAAAAGCAGCTATGTCTGCTACAAATAACTTACAACTTAATAATTAGAATAACAATGATGACGAGAAACAATGTGTGCCAGACACAATCTCAACACACACACACACACACACACACACACATAGTGGGTGCTGCACTGTTATTATTCTTCATGGAACATGAGGCAATTTTGCAAACATGGATCTCTTTGCAGGCAATATATTTTCCTAGCCTCTCAATTTTAAAAACACAACCTTTAAAGCCTTCTGTTGCTTAGTCAAGTAGAACGGGCCCTGCTTGCTAGGTACTCCCATGTCACCTTTATAATAAACAATGTGCTATTATTTCTTGTTGGAATATGCATTTTTAGATGGCAAAACTTTGATATTAAATTTCTTGGCATCTCTATAGCCAATTCCATACTACAGACTCAACAACTAAAAGTTAAAATAAGATTAATCTGTCTGCCCCTAATGGCTTTACCCTTAAAGAAGCCTCTAATATGGGCTTTATGTAACCAGTATCTCAGATTTGCTCTAAATGAATCTGTTATGTGGACACACGTCCATGTATATATACATGTGTGCATAATTGTTGACTTTGGGATTCTTTGAGAGAAGGTCTCATGAGGTCCAAATTTACTTACTATACAGTTCAAGATAGGTTTGAACTCCTGTTCCTGCATCCCAAATGCTAGGATTGCAGAGTATGCCACTACGTCCAGCTCCCTGTAAGTAATTATTTACAATAACGGAGACCCATTTTTCTTTATCACTCAATGGATATAACAGAGATTAGTTCCATCCATCACTTAAAATTTGTAGTCATTCACACATCTGAAAAACATTGCAACAACTACTATTTCCTCAGGCTTTCCCAACAAAGAGAGTATTGTATTAAGATAAAAATTTTTAAAGAAACAATTAATGAAAAAAGAATCAGTTGTATTGAGAATAGAGAAAAAATTAAAATATTTTTCAATAATTACAATAAAAAGACAAATGCTTCAAGATAAAAAGAAACACACAGAATGTGTTCTTTCTCAGTTCTCAGACACAGGAGCTGAACAACAGAAGCAGCTGATAGTGCTTCCCATTAAGAATGGCTAAGAACCTAAAAATGTTCTTTAATTAGTTTTCCTTCCTAATTCTGGGTGGCAGGACCATATGGTTACCCATTCATTTTAAAGATGAAGAAAATCAACCACAGAGGGTTAAACGATTTGCTGAAATTACCCACCTTCTGCCAGTAGAAAGAGTAGCAATCATTTGTTAGCATTTACTGAGTGGCAGACAGAATGGTAGGCATGTGCACAAATTACCTCCCTCAATTTTCACATCAGCACCACGAGACTACTGCTCCCTCAACCCCAATATCTTTCTTTTACATTTTAACATCTCTAACATTGACCAGTTTTGCAATCAGTGTTATCCTCTTAATTGTCAGCAGTACTTCTGCTTTAGTTGTACATAAAACAATGATGATATTCTAGATCCCAAGAAACACAGAACTAACTGCGTTTTTGCGGGTAAGTGAATGGAAGCTTGAAGAAGTAAAGTAGGGGTGAGAGAGAGGTCTCAATCAAGTGCCTCCTGTGCAAGCCTTAGATTTGTGTCCTCAGCACTGGCGTCAAAAACAGGTGCAGCGCATGACCGCAATCCCGCCCAGCTCGCAGGATCTGAGACAGGGACAGTTCTAGGGCTTGGTGGTCAGACAGTTTGGAAAATCAGCAAAGTCTAGGTTCAGTGAGAGTCCCTGCCTCAAACACAAGGTAGAGAGCTATTGAGGAAGGCACCCAAAATTGATGACCACATATTCCCATGTTCATGTGCACACTACTATATTTACATACACATGAATATGTGCACACACACATATGCACACACATGCACATGCCGATCTAAGGTTACTCATCTATCTTGTGAGTGTCAGGACAAGGATTTGAACCTGGACAGCTTGAATGTAAACCCATGCACTTAGCTCTCTGTCGAAAGACCTACCATAGATATTCTGCTCACATCTCACTCAACAGGTATCCCTTGGCATCCTGCAGTGATACAACCCATAAGGAAGGCATGTGGGGACTGTGTAGTCTGACTACAGTGCAGTTGGTTGTAATACTTCTCAGGGTTTTCATGGAGTCACACCCTTGCTCCAATACCCCAATTCTACCTCCCCCCTTCTGCAATGAAGGCAAGTGAAGCCCTACCTCTGACCGCATCATCACCTTCTGTGAATTCTGTCTCCTAACATAGAACATGACTTTTCTCCAAACCACAGAAACCCTTCTAAGACCATAACAAAGTTCCCATTACTGATTGTGATTTGGAAAACAAACTTGGCAAGGCTTAGAAACTTGACAATAACAAAGTAGACGTGTGTTTTTCATTAACAGAAGTCAGAATGAGTTGTATGCGGGAATTGGAATACGTTAGCCCGCTAGGATAGAGAAGTCGTTGATTCCAGCAGCGGTGTGACTAATTAGGTTTGCTTTTGTGAAGGAATTGGTTTGTATTGATTCATTTATGTCTGATGTAGCTCAGCAGTCCTTTCCCTGCCTGGGAAGCCTGCCCAGACTGGTAAGGGGAAAGGAGCTGACTGGCTCTTTAAGACGATATGTACCTTTTAGCAAAATCAAGAGTGCAGGGCCAGAATGAGCAAGCCACCTGTGCTGGTACACACTGCCTGCTCAGACGCTAACTAAAGAGCTCATTTCAAACCACAGGCTTGAAAGGCTTGAAAAATCATAGAGACTGTACCTGTTTTGAAAGTTAGGTTTTTTTCAGCTTCATCCTAAAGAAGAGGAGTAAGTTTTTTGACCGTCATCAGTCCTTGGAGTACCCATACTACAGTGGGGCTCAAACCCTGAGCTTCATGTAAAAGGAAACTGTGCATTGGATTCCTGGCTGCCCCGACCCAAATAATCAAGCAGAAACTATATTAGTTACAGCACTGTTTGGCCAATGGTTCGGGCATATTCCTAACTAGCTCTTACATCTTAAATTAATCCATTTCTATTAATCTATGTATCAGCACGAGGCTGTGGCTTACCAGTATATTCTGGCATCTTTCTCCTTTGGCAGCTACATGGTATCTACCGGATTCCACCTTCTTTTTCCCTGCATTTAATTCAGTTTTTTGCCTAACTATGTTCTGCCATGTCATAGGCCAAAGAAGTTTCTTTATTAACCAATGGTAATAAAACATACTCATAGCATACAGAGAGAAATACCACATCAGCTTCAGATAGCTGTTTTCATGATTCAATAAACTTAACCAAAAAGGGTCCCATATTGTTCTTTATGATGGGAAAAGTCAACTCCTCTCCTACATGCACCCCATCACAGCTAGGTAGAATCTCTCCGGTGGCAGAACTAGAGTCACCAAGTAAAAAATCATGACAACACAGCTTCCAGAACAACTCTGATGATGGGTCTTCTCAGGGCAATGTGCTGGGAATCAGCACAGATGAGTTTCAAATATGCTTTCATGACTAATTAGTTCTGCCCGTGGTCAAATTCCTGAACTTCTGAGTTTGTGTTTTCCTACTTGTGACATCACATGTGCAAGTTGGTACTGGTAAACCTACCACCTCTAGAGTCCCTGCATCATCTTTTTCCCAGATGCTAAAGGTTTCTAGTGTGTTATTCATACACTTTATCCAAAATCTTTATTTTCAATATGTACCAGTTATTAATACATAGATAATAGCCTGAAGTCTGGAAGCCATGGATAGCATTTATTTCTGAATGAAACTAGCTCAGAGAGGTTTAACAATCAGTCCAAAGCCAACTATAAACAGTGGAAGGGAGACACTCAAGTATATACCAATTCCAAACTTTTCCCTCTGTCACTACTCTACTAATGAGGACTAGGAACCAGGAAGGAAAGAATTTCTCAGAATGACAGATCCCTGGGAAAAGAGCCTGGAAACCCTGCCTAGACATTCTGCAGAATTTACAGAGTAATTTGCAAAGGTGGAAAACAAAGTTTTAGTCCTGAAGTACATGACAGAACAGAGGCAACCTCAGGAAAGTAAACTGGACCTGGAATGTCCAAAGAAGGACAACTTGAACTCAGACTAGTAAGAGCATAGGAAAGCTGCCAGTCTGGGCTCCAATGATTACAAAGGGAATGATTTCATCTCAGCACCTCCTGAGCAACCTTAGACCTCCAAACAGGAATGACCTTGTCATCACAGCAAATGCTGTTTGGTCCCCAGGCAGCTATAGTTTCAAATAAGGCTTTGTATTGATTAAGGTGTCCTTCCAATCAAAACTGACTGTTGTTCATTTAAACAATAACACAGAAACTTTGGGAAAGTTATAGGGCATTTCATCAGAGTTGAAGAAAAAAATGGGGCTTTATGCTTAAAGCCTTCAGAAACAAGGTCAGCTTGAGCAACCTCCAAAGCAAGACTAATGAACAGTCACGGGAGGTCATTCCTCCAACCACTTTCCCTCTTGGGGTCAATTTGTGTAAAATTTATATTCCTGATGAGAGTAACTAAATAGCTTGGCACATGTAAGCACTAGGAGAGGCCATGACCCTTCCGTTGGAAGGCTTGCTGGGAGTTGCATTGTACTATGGGAGAAGTTGTTGCTACCAGCAGGAGGGAATAACTGGGCTAGCATTCCCAAAGCAACATCCCAGACCAAGTATAGAAGGATTAAGAAGGAAACAGTACACCTGTAAGAGCTGCAACCGGAAGATCTCCTGGGAGCTACAGGTTGTTCAGAGATGGAAGAGAGTCCATGGAGGTAAGCCAGTACTCAGGACTGGGAGAGAAACTCAGAATCACAGCTGAACTAGTAGACACCAAGTTACACAGGGTGACTAACAGCACCTCAGCAAGAATCATCATTAAGAGTCTGCCTGTGGTGGGGCCCATCCACAAGCTGGCTGCTAAGCCCAAAGGGGAGAGACGGAGGGATGGGAGGCTATTTAGGAGCTATAAACTGGAAAATAATGGTGCTGGTGACAAGACAGAGAAACTATAACAACCAGCTTTGACTTTGGAGAACAGGTGCGTCCATAAAAAAGGGCAAAAAATACCCCCTAGAAGACTCCAATTGTGTACCAAAGCACATATGCACACACATGCTGACTGGTGGGGGCTGAGAGAGCATTCACCCTGAGGAAAAACAGGTGAATAAATGTTATTTGCTCAGTTTTGCCCACTACACCTCAAGGACTTGGCCTTTAAGCTCTTCCCTACCACAGTTCTCTCACACATTAACAAACTGATTCACAATCTGTTGTGGTTTCGCATTTTAAAACCTATTATCTTTTATTCCAACTGTGGAATAAAATATTTTATGGCTAAAGTGTAGTGAAAAGAGCATTTAATTTGGTGTCAGGAGGCTTGGGCTTAAGAATTTCGACTGGATAATCATGGCTACACTGGCCCCCTCTTCACAGACATTACTACAGGGTTAGCCCTCTCCCCCTCTCCTCAGCTGTACCCCTCCCCAGAGTCTAAGCCCTTCCCAAGATGCCCTACTTTGTAGGTAAATTGCATCCATCTTCCTGGACCAGACTGAGTGAAGGCAGAGATGCACAGGGGACAGAATTTGATTGACAGGTGCAAATCTTAGCTTTATCACTGATGAACAAGAAAGCCTTGATAAAAAAGAAATCACTTTTCTTCTCTGATGGTCTGTTGCACAATCCATAAAATGGAGATAACCAGGCCTCCCTTTCAGGAATCCCAAGGGACAGTCTGTGTAGAAATGCCCACACGGGCATCTGATAGTTCTTCTTATCTCTTTCTGAACGCTCTCGCAGTCAACCCTTTACACAGCCATCTCTCCTTTCCAGACCTTTTGTGTGAATTCTCTGTATCAGTTAGATCGTTGTCAAGTACCCTGGGCTGCTTAATGTTATCATTCTTCTCCCATCTATATCAAAAAACCTTTGCCAATGTCTGTTTAAAAAAAACTATTTGCCAGTGTGTGACCCGGTGTGCTTCGTTTCCAGGAAATGTCCTGCTCCAGAAACGCCTCCATTATTAAGTCCCATTACTTAGCAGCGTGAGTAAGATGTCCAAAAGAGATCATTGTAAGAGAAAGGTTTATAACTGTACTTGACACTTCCCATCTGCACTTCTTCCTTTTCTTTTCAATTTAACGCAGATGCACTTTCTTGCCATTAGCCTTTTCATCGGTGAACTTTGAAAGACGCCTTTATTTCCCCATCTTGCAGCTGATCATGTCCCTTTTCTGCCATACCAGCCACAGCCTGGCAGTCCTTGTCCAGGTTGCACATGATACCCTCCACATTCTAATAGTGACCAACACTGGAGAAATGACCTGCCAGGTGTTGTGAGAAACCCTGCTGCTTCGCCCTTCACACTCTCCAAGCACCACCGGCCTCTAAAGAGTCACTAAATTTGTATTTTGTTTCAGCCAACTTCAGCAAAACTTTAGCTGCAGCTGCCCTCTCTGAGTAACAACTAAACCAAACTAAATAAATCAAAGAGTAAGCAAGTTTAGAGTCCTAATATCAGTTCATCAGGCCAGAGACAGACTCTGGATTTGATGGAAGGGGTGAAAGGGCATGGTTCATGGCTTCCCTGGAAGAAACATTAAGTCTAAAGGCTGCTTCTGCTGAGTGTGCTTATCTGTGGGTGTCTGGAAACAAATCCCTAATAATTGAAAAAGATCAAAAAACTCATTAAAGAACTGCTCATCGAAACTGCTAGAAGTCATATCCTCTGTTCACACCCAGGAGAATCCACAAAGATGGAAACAGAATTTCACCCTGCTTGTTGGAGTAAACCAAGTAATACCCAAAGGAGAAATGAGGGGGGGTGTAAATGAGAGGAAAACCGGGGTCCCTGAGTACTTCACAGCAATTTAAGACTCAAGAAAAACCTTGCCTCCTTCTTCCGTTTTTTTTTTTTCATCACGAGTCTCCAACTAGCACCAAAAATAGTTTCACTGTTCTTACTCCTTATAAAAGGCAACACATTGAATGCTAGCAATGATATTACACAATGTATAATTAGATCTGATCTCCACTCACATTCAGAAGTGACGAACCACAGAGCTATAAATGAAAGAAAAAACAGGAAGGCCCCAGGAGTGAGCACGCGCGCATGTCAGTCATTCTACACATTTTCTTGTAGAGTGTTTTCTCCTACAGACCTGTAGGAAAGTAGTGAGGTTTATATAAAGACTGCCTTGAGGGTTGTAGGTGTGCCAAGAAGAGTAGAAGGAGAAGAATTTGATTGTGTTTTACCTGTTTTTGAATGGCAGGTGAACACAGAGGGGTGTTTTTCCTGAACACGGAGGACAGAAACATCACGGGGACAGAGCCATGTCGGGTCACCTTTAGGAAAATAGCACATGCCATGAAGGATGGGGCCAAGCACAGAGTCAGAGCAGACTTGGCATTGCAATGAAGGTGCACAAAATCAGAGATCTTTCCTTATGGGCTCTCCAAGGCCGAGAGCCAGGCGGAAAGGAATAAGAAATGAAATGTTTGTCTCAAACAGAACTTAGTATGACAACAGATGACTTCTGTAGACTCAAGGTTATGAGCCCAGATCTATTTTGCAATAAGGACATTGTCAAACATTGCCAAGTCCTTGCCAGAGAAATCTTCTCTTACTTATGAAAACATTTCAGAAATAGGATGTCTTTCTGCAGTTCTGTTTCCCAGTGATTTGCATAGAATGAAATCAAATGTAGCAGAATTTGAAAGAACCAAAAATCATGCAGTCCAATTAGGTTCTCAAAGGAGAACTGAGTTCTCTCAAGTGATATCTTTTCATTAAGAAACTGGATCCTCGTCCCTTATAATATTTGGGACTTGGCTACAATTAGCTTTGTGCTTCCTAATTGGCTTGAGACCTTTTTCCAGGAAGTAACACTTGAATGCAAAATGAGGATGCATGCTTACAGGGAGGACAATCTCAGAAGAAAGTCTACTCCAGGAGTGGTCTCTCCAGGGGATGAATCCACACACTTGAGCCCAACAGTTGAGAAATGTCCTCAATAGATTTGCCAGGAAAGTGGCATGAGGGGTGGGGAAGGGATATCACTGCCTGTCAGACATGGCTTTTACCTTAGTTTCTTAGGAAAACAGTCCCTGCCCTTTCTGCTTCCTGCTGAGAGCGAATTACTCCTGCCTGGGCTCAAGCAGAGGGAGACTGGCTGGGCTGGGAGTACTCAACTATAGCCTGTTACACTGAAGTCGTCTTTAAAGTTGGTTAATGACAAGGGAAACGCCATGTTTTCATCTATCTGTGTATCTAACCCAGATGAAGAAGTGAGGGGTGCCCTCATCTTACAAATCTGATGTTTATCGACTTGACAGCTATAAACTCCAGAAGATATTGAGGTCAATATCTTGAGGAATGATTACATCTATGGTCTAGGAGAGCTTCAGCGTGTGCACAATGGCGCAGACACTCGCAAGCATGATGATTTTCCTGGAGGTCAAACTGCACAGAGTATTGTTAGGCGCGAAGGTAGCTTCTCTCTCCTCCCGGAACTCTCCATGGTCATTGGTTTTGACATTTACATGGTACTGCACTTTATAAGCAAGGCTATCAGCCGGTTTCAGAAGTAACCCTTCTTGAGAGACTGGACCAAAAAAATGTCAATTTGCAAATGAGACATGGAGAGGTTAAAATCATTTACCCGGCATCTCAAATCAAGAAACATTATATGAGGACTTTTTAAATATTATATTTATATTTATATTATATGAGGATCTTTTAATAGAGAACTGAAAACAAGATACTTAAACATTCTGTTGCTAAGACTCTTGATAATCAGTCAGACCCTATGTCGCAAGAAATTTCAGATCAAATCTACAGGAACTTTCTTACTCAACTCTTGATACCTTTCTCCTTATTCTTTATTGTAATCATTGAAGTACCTCTAAGATAAATTTTGAAATTTACAATAACATTAATGTAAGAAAAGCACACATTTGAGACTATCCACTTGTATCTTGGCCTTAGAAAACCTGCTTTTGTTGTCTATAGTCTTAATATTCAAAGGTCATATCCATGTCTTGATTGTCCAGGTCAACTGACTTCATATTTTGAACTACTGCTTAGTTATTCTAAGTAAGTGAAAGATTTAAAGTCATCATGCTGTTTTAAAACAGACAAAGGGGAAAAATAAGCTTATAATAATTTAGTTTTAGCCTTTAATTTAAAAAAAGCAGGAAAAGAAATTAAAAAACCGTGAATTTAGAATTGGATGTCAGCTTGGCAATGCTAGTGCACAGCACAGCTATTAATCCCAGCACTTGGAAAGCAGAGGCAGGTGGATCTCAGTGAGTTCGAGGCCAGCCTGGTCTACAGATCGAGTTCCAGAACACCCAGGACTGTTACACAGAGAAATCCCATCCTGAAAAATCATTAGGAAAAAAAAAAAAAGAATCAGGTGTCGGGATTCATCAGCTGTGACACACCACACAAACAAAGTCTGTTGATGTGGAGGATGAAGGCAATAACGGTGAGACCTTTGTGATTTACTAAGAAAAGTGGCGAACTTCACTTGTGGTCCTTGATTTCCAATGATATTGATACAGTCAACCCTAACTAATCCTAAATTAGTTTTGGAAGCATTAGAGGAACCATATGACTGATCGCCTAGCCTGGATGTCTAAGTTTCTGACTAGAAATACGCTGACCACAAAACTTATCTATTTGCGGAAAGATTCAGAATTCTGTGAAATCTAATTGGAAATGACCTGGGACCAACTTGTTCTTTTCTCAAGCAAAGGACACTATAAACATCTGCTTCCTTTTCAAAATCAGAGCGCCCAATAGCCTGTGGTGATTTTAGCCAGGTACAAAATGTGAACATTTTGACTCAGATGGTAACTCATTAAAGATGTCTTATCTGAAGTTCAGCAGCAATCATGAAAATGAGTAGCAACTCACGTACCTGGAGCCCTGCAGCGACCAGACAACAAGCTGGAAATAGCTCGCTACTTCATGCTGGCCTGTGAGCAGCCACCACACAGGAAACCCAACCAAGAGTGGCACAAAGAACATCTTGACCCCATCTGGAAGCCTTTTTTCTTGTTTTTTTTCATAACCCATCACACTGTCATCTTCAAGGATGTTTTTCCTTCACTTGTGCTCTGGCCTGCATTATCGAACTCAAGTCAGTGTGACTAAACCGCTGACTGTCGTCGATCAGCCACTCCTGAGATGTGGATAAGACTGTGCACAGTAGTAAAGGAGTTATAGACTTGGGATCCAGGCAGCCTGGGTTCTATTTCAGCTCATTATGATTGCAGGCACTGACCCTATACCCAGATAACTAGAAGTAGAAAAAAACAATTGTCCTGCTCTCGTGGAACTTTTACTCTATTGGAGGAGGATTAAAAACAAAAATTAAGGCAGTGCTTAGTAGCATAAAGAAAAATAAAGCAGGTTGGGGAGTACAGCAGGATGGAGGTGGGCTAGGCCGCCATATTATAGAACATGGTTTGTGGGCCTTTCTCATGACAGCATTTCAGCTGAAGCACAAGTCTTGTAGATGTGGAGAAACAGCATGTCCCAAGCCAAGGATGAAACAGGAACAGCATCCAGGAGACTGGAGGATGTTTGGTATGTTCTAGGAAGAACCAGGAAGTCCCTGGGCTTGGGACAGTGGAAGAAGGGGGGGTCTATGGTGGTCTTAAGATTAGGGTAGTGAGAGGGCCAGATAGTGTGGAATCCCACAGGCAACAGCGAGAATCTACAGATTTTGCATTTGCTTAGAGTGAGAAGAGAGTCTATGGGTTTGTGCAAAGGCATAACAGAAGCTGATCTCTATTTTGAGAGTATTTTTCTATGGAGTGTGGACTGGGAATAGGATTGAGGGTAGAAGCCCAGAGAACAACTCAGAAGTTAATGAGTCCAAATGAAGGATGGTGACTGCTCTAAGTATGGGACCTGTTGAGGTATCAAAAGTAACAATTGTGTCTATTGAAAAGATGCTGTCTTGGGAGTTTGCTAATGTGCTGTGTGTGTAGCAACGAAGAGAAACAGCAGCAAAGATGACCACGTCAGTTTAACATTGATGGTGGTGGTACCATTGCCTGATGGATAATTGCATAGAGAGAGAAAAACCAGAAAAGGTAGGTTTAGGAAGAGACTTGGAGGTAGAGAAAATTAGTAAAACAGATGCAATTCTTTCAAGGATAGTAGGCTGAAGCAATGCATATGGAACAGTAGCCGGAAGGTGTAGGCAGAAACTGCTTGTTCATTCCCAGCCACCCAGACAGGAAACAATCACACAGAAACTATATTAATTACAACACTGCTCAGCATATTAGTTCAGGCTTCTTATTAACTAATTCTTACATCTTAAATTAACCCATTTCTATTATTTTGTATTTTACCACAAAGCTCATGATTTACCAGTAAGGTTCCCAGTACATCTGTCTCCTTTGGTGGTAACATGGCATCTCTCTGACTCCACCTTCTTTCCTCTTCTATCTGCTTAAAATAACTGCCTTACTCTATTCTGCCCTGCCATAGGCCAAAGCAGCTTTATTCACTAACCAATAAAAGCAACACATATACAGAGGGACTTCCCACACCAGGAGGGTGATTTGAGGTCAGATGAGATGAGGATTTTTTTTTAATTTTATTTTTCTTGAGATAGTGGTTAGCAGCTAAAGGCTAAAATAGCATCCTGCCCCTGGAGTAGCTGGAACTGAACACCAAGAAGCTAGCTCTCTCTTGCTATCCAAACACAGTAGCCAGGTAAGAATGGGGAGCCACAGTGGCTCTCAGAGCAAAGTGTCTGAAAACTAAGATGACTTTATCCATCATAGTCCTGTATGGGAAATGCAGCTAGGGTTCCCTGCCACGACAGCATTTAGTGAGGTGTATGTCTGAGCTACTACCTTCAACCTCCTTCAATTCAAGCAATGGCCATTGCCCTTTTTGGCGTCAAGAGCCTTGCTTCTTGGCAGAAACAAGCATCATGTCTCTTCCGCTCAGGTGCTTCGGGTCTCAGAAACGCAACACTGGATGGTAGGCCTGTCCTTGAAATAGGCAGTGGCAGGAAGAGAGAACATAATCTATCTGGAGGGGTGACTGCACACAACTCAAAGTCCAAGCGGTGATCAACAACAGCAGGGCTGATGGCCAGACAGGTCTATGAATCATGGACTGCATGCTCCACTGGCTTCAGATGAGAGACACCAACTTGACCTGGGCTGACAGAATCGTTCAATGCAGTGTACCTGTTCCCTGTACCCTCCCAGACCTCAGATCCTATCAGTGCTGAGAACACAGCTCAGGAAGTTGAAGACACAGGAGTATTCAGCATCCTGAGGCAAAGTGCAAACTTTAGTAATAATAGTTTAAATACATTCACAAGCAAGGATCCATACATTATCTTTTTGATACTTTCTTGGAAGTTGAAAATTCTAAGCCATAATACCCCTAATGTCAATTTTAATATTATCTGTGCAAAAGTTAAATAATTTAAACATAAGAGAAGTTGGTAGCCTTCCAACATTCATTTTATTAATTCTTCCTCAGAAACCTGGCGATGTTTCCTTTCTCTCCATGTGTTAGAGTCTATCCAGCTTTAAATACCTCAATTACCAGTCTGTTTTGCTATTTTACAGAATGTCTGTTTACTGTGTCACCAATTTGAGCTTTGAACATTTTAAATGTTTTATACTTTCCTACAGGAAAGGGGCCAACTTCTTCTTTTATACCTGTTTGCATACCATTTCCCCTTATGGATGTGTTTTAAAAGCTTATGATCAACACCAATATTGAATATCTTTGAAAGATGGTATATTGCAACCTGCTTCCATGCAGATGGTAACGACAGAGTAAAGCCTTTTGTTTTCACAGCCCAGTTGGACTAAGACAGTCTGTTACAGAGGGAAGTAAAGACATGATGGACAGCAAAGATCAGTGCAAATTAAAAAAGGTTAAGTAATTGGAGGTGAGGAAGAAGTACTGTTGGCATTTGGATACTAAAAAGTAAGGAATGGAAAAGTCGGAGTTGATGGCAGGAAATCAGAATGTTTACAATTGAGACGACAAAGGGTGCACGTTTCCACAAACATTCTCATTACTTACAATTATTTATAAGAGTAAAAATATTAATTTTAATACTGCCTAAGAGTATTACATAGCTGTGACTGAGTGTAGTTCAGAAAATCTTGTGTTCCGTGATGGTCAGTGTTCCTTGTCAATGTGACAAAATCGAAAATCACCTGGGAGACGAACCTCTTGGCATGGCTGTGTGGAATTATCTTGATTGCATTGAGGTGGGCGATTCCCTAGATGTGGGTGGCACCATTCCCTCGCTGCGATCCTGGACTGTGTAGATGGAGACAGGAAACTGAGCAATAGCATGTATTCATTAGTCTCTGTTCCTAGCTGGATGCAATGGGACCCGCTGCTTCAAGTTCTTGGTGCCACGACTTCCCCACCATGGTGGACAGTACTTTTGTCTTGGGGTTCTTGTGACCACCAGGGTTCACAGGTTAACAGTCCGTGTGTGGCAAGAAGGAAATCCAGTTCAGCATGACTCAGGAGCCAGTGTTGGTTCAAACTTTTAGAATCTGATACCAGGCAGTTTATTTCAGCCATACTCAAACACAGCACAATTTGGGGGGAAAAAGTTTCCTGATGACAATTAATCCAGTCCCCTGTGTACAACAAAAAATAAGATATGTCTGCATTGAAACTCTTTACAAAGTCTACACGGCCTCTCCCAAAAGATGGATTCTGTTGACTCCAAAACAATGTTCAAGATAAGGATCTAGAATGACTGTGGGAGTCAGGGCTGACCTGGTCCTAAGGTGACACAGAAGTTACCTCGGCTTTGGTAAAATGCAAGTATCATTTCTCATATGGGTGGGTTTTATTGATGGAAAAGTAACACTCGCCAATCAAGAGGAAAAGAGGAAAGTCTGAGATAAACAAACACATAATTGTCGAGGGTGTAGAGTGAGCACTGACTCTACACATAGCAAAAGATCACTAGGTTGTAAACTACATCCACTCCCAGCATTCGGGGAAGGAAAGATCTCCTGCCTTTGAAGAGACAAGCATGCATATTTAACTTTCCTGGCTTTCCTAGGGCTCATTTGTGTGCAAAAGGACCTCATGCCCACAACACTTTTGAACTATGAGCCAGGATAAAGCCCTTTCTCCCTTAAGTTTCTTTTATCAGAATATTTTATCACAGCAACAAGGAAATAACACATTATTCCCCCACCTTCCTCCACCTCTTCTATTTCCTCTTCCACTCTATCAGCCTCTCCCTCTCCCAACACACACACACACACACAGAGATACACACACACACACACACACACACACTACATCTGTCTCTCTGTCCATATTTCTGAAATAGAATACAACTACTCAAATTTTAATTTAACTGAAACAGATTTTAAAAATCTGACCATCTATTGTATAGAGGATGTGGTGGGAAACAGCATAAAAGGCATAGAAGCTGAGAGGAAAAAGACAAGAGTAGTATTCTCTGACATTTAAGGGAGCCTGATGTTGGATGTTTTCAGATTTATGTGCCTGAAAAATAATACAAGAGTGCTTGTCGGAGACAAATCCAAGTGAAAAATAACCCATGAGAAGGGAGGTGTGTGGTTAATAATCTCAACAGAGAAGGCTAAACTACCCTGGATCCCAAGATACCAAATGACTGCTTTTCACCCATGACAATAAACCTCCTTCCCATTCAAATGTTTGGCAAAGCTCACACATCTGGCATTTATAAGCCATGGGGTTATCAGAGAAGAAAGGTGGGTACTGGGATCGCAGTGTTTCCTGGTAAAAATAAAAATTATCATATTCTTGACGCCAGGAGTTAAAACTTTGACATTTTTTTTGCAAAAGACATTCAAATATTTAATAACCATTTAAATGTCATTTAAATGTCCTCCATCGGCTCATGTATTTGAACACTTAGTCCTCAGCTGGTGGTACTCTTTGTGGAGGTTAAGGAACCCTTAGGAGGTAAGTCATGCTAAAGGAAATATGTCACTGGGAGTTGGCCCTGAGGTTTTATAATCTGTGCCTATTTCATGTTCACTTTCTGCTTCCTGACTAGGGAGGCAGTGTAACCAGCAATCTGTTTTTCCTACAGCTGTGCTTTCTTCACCATGATAAATTGTATCTTCTGGACTGTGAGCCAGAGGAAACCTTTCCCCTCTTAAGTTGCTCTTTGTCAGTTATTTTGTCACAAAATAAGGGAAGTAGCCAGTGCAGAGGCATTGAGTATTACTGGGTACATTTATTTAGTTAACACGGTGCTTATTATGGATCCCACAATGTTTTAAGCACCAAGCACTATTCTAAACTTTATAAATAGGAGCTCAATCAATCCCAATAATAATCCATGAAGCGGGTACTGCCTTTTCCTCCATTTTCAACTGTAATGATGAGACTTAACCACAGAGAGATTATTAGCTTATTAAGATCACATAGCTAGTAAGCTGTACAGTTAAACAGTTGGGTTTGAGTACATGTGCTTAGATACCAATCCAGGCAACATTGCAAGGAAAATAAAAATTCAAACAAGATACCATTTCTGTCCAAAGACAAAAAACAAACAAGAAAAAAAACCCTTAAACACCTGGGAATATTGGTAACATGAATTTCTGGAAGGATGTGAGCAAATGAACACTCATGCATATTGCAACATTAGAAAGCATCTCACAGTGTTGTCTAAACTGCATGTTACACCAAACCTCTGTGCCTCTGTGGAACATTCCATCTTGGGAACTCTGACATGCAGGAATAAAAGAACCAGTATATAAGTTTACATGAAATCACAGAGATATGCAGTGATACCAAAACTGGAAATTAAAAGCAAAATGACCATCACAGTAGAAGAATATGCAATTATTACATGAGTGCAGCTGGTGTCTATGGATCTAGAGAAAGTTGCAATAATGTGTGGAGTCTGATTCCTCACTTCTTGGTAATTTTTAAAGCATATTCAACAGTGACCAGAGGAAATAGAATACATGAGAGAACATTATTAAATACATGTGCATTTATTTATAATTTAATTATAATATGCATTATTTTATTTTTATAAAGAAGTGTATTGCCTTTACATTGTAAATAATTGAGTTCAGCATAATTATAAATGTAAATGTAATAATCAGCCTAGAGAATATGTTTTAGGCTTTCATAGGAAAGTATGTGACGAATATAGCTTTTCAAATCAAAAGTGAGAGGTTCATTTATACTCATGGAGACCTCCTCCATATAGGCACTGCCTTTTATTGCTTCCTGCAATTACAGAATAAACATTAATTTTCCTTACTGGGTATTTCTGGCAAACAAAAAAAAAAGCAGAAGGGATACTTTGTTCATTCTTTATCTAATAAGGTTAGTAGCCAGTGGAGAGCAATAACATTTTAAAAATCCATGCAGACCTACAGTCTGTGGTTCTTCAGCTTCATACTCATGGAGAGACTGCATGCTGGGAAGGCTATGTAGGTCTGCCGGCATTGAAAGGTTTCAAAGCTCTCCTTTTCCTTTGATAAAAAGGGAATTCTACACACATTTTTCCCCACATCTAAGTTCTTCTCTCCATATTCTATGCTGTGCAAAGCTCAAAGAGAGAATGCTGAAATCTGATGCAGTGTCTGAACGTGCTGGGCTGAGGATAAAGGCCAGAGCCTGCCGGCATCCTCTGGTTGCTCTGTGTGTGGAGCAGGCTCACCCTGCAGAGGCTGACGAAATTTAAACTGTTGCTGCCATCTTCAGGAGTTCCCCACTGTCATATTGGAAAACAGCGGCAAGTCAGCTAGGCACAGCCTCAGAGCCCTTCCCAGGAATCTGTAATTGTGATTAGAAAACAGTAATTTCGAGGGAGGTGGTTTCTCATAAAAAAACAAACAAAAAACCAAAAAACCTCAAAGCCATTCCTTACTCAAACAGCTTTTAGTGACTGCTTAATATTATGGGATAGCAACCTTCTCTCTTTGGGGGGCAATATGAACTAAAAATGAGTGTTTAAAGTGGGGGAAACTATGCCAAGATTTTAAAAAACTGGTGAAGGCTGAAGGTTCAATTTATAACATTTTGAGTGCTCCTGCTGGCTTCGAAGCCTTTGAAATAATCTTTCTAGGAGGCACCTGCTCAATTTCCATGGACACCATTAAATTTAGAGAACATTGGTTGGAACAAGGCTGTGGGCTTTCATTTCTAACTGATTTGCTTGTTGACGAGTTTGCTCATTAATTCTGCGCCTGTCTTCCTTCTCTGATTGCTCGAGTTACAGGTAGTTGATAGGAAAGGGCAAATTATCTTCTAGTATTCTCAGTGGGAAACTTACTACTTTCCCAAGATTGCTACTTCACTACTTCATGAAGAAAATTAATTAAACATAAAACAGAAATTGGTTCACTGTCTTTCTTTTTTAAAAAAGATAAATGTATTTACTCTGTGTGTCGGTGGTGGGATGGCACTGGCAAAGGCCCTAAGGTGTGTGGTTTATTTGCATGGGGGTATGGTGGTCAAAGGACAACTTGTGAAAGTCACCTCTCTTCTACCGTGGGTCCTGGGGTTTGGACTTAGGCCATTAGACTTAGGGGAAACACCTTTACCTGATAAGCCATCTCCCTAAGCCCCCACTGTCTGTCTTCATCATGAGTAGAGATACTAACATTCACAAATGAAACTGTGCTTTCATTTCCCATCTGCCCTGACCTGAGTAATCACATAGAAATTACATTAATTACAACACTGTTTGGCCAATGGCTCAGGCATATTCCTAACTAGTTCTTACATATTAAAGTAACCCATTTCTATTAATCTATGTATCGCCATAAGGCTGTGGCTTACTGGTAATGTTCTGGCATCTTTCTCCTTCATTGGCTACAAGATATTTCTTTTACCCTGCCTCCTCTATATATTTGTTCAGATTTCCTGTCTGGCTTTACTCTGCTAAGCCATTGGTTGAAACAGCTTTATTCATCAACCAATAAAAATGACACATATACAGAAGGACATCCCACACCAACAATTGGCCTAGGAAGACCATGAGACCATGGGCTCTTGGGAGGTAGTAGTTCAGGCTTACTTTTAAATGTCTGACTTTACATTTGTTCTTTGTTTGTTCATTCATCATTTGAAGGAGGTTGATGTGTACTGTACAGAACTCAGTTTTGCTTTTGACTTGTATTATTAAAATCTGAGAACAAAGCCTTCAGTCTCATGCTTAGAAAATTCTCACAATGTTTTAGAAGGTTTTCAAGTCCCCTTTCAACAGAAATCTCAGCATTGAAACCTGTACAAAGAGAGAAAAGAATACAACAAAGCCATAATGTCACCAGCACTATAAAGGCTGTTATGTCATCCTCATGACACTTGAGAAACTCTACTGTGTTTAATCCTTGTCTTCCAAACTTTCCCTTCAGGAGTTATTTATTTCTTCAACAATGAATTTCTGGGGTTTGTGAATATTCTGGGTATTCTGGTAGGGACTTTTTAAGTGCTATGTTTTCACTCTGTGAAGACCATACACCGTCACTTAGCAGATAACATAGAACTGGGTGCAGTCACATAGACTTGGGGCCTGAGTTTGCTCACACTGCTGCACAACTGCATCACTGAATTTGTAGGCGAGCTTCCTCCTGAGCTCCTTCCTGCCTACTATGATTATGAAACAGTCATCAGATGCATATTCGACTCTGCTACAGTCGAGGCATCATGAGTTTTATTAATATAGCACTTAGACAGGAAAAAATAAGTCAGGCCTAAAATTAGGCCATGAAACAAGCAAAGTTATAAAAATGGAAAGCATGAGTCAAGGCTATTAGTGCTCACTGCCACTGGGGGCATTGCTGACTTGTAAATGGCAGGAGAAGGAGCAAGCAGATTGTACACTGGAGAAATTCCATAACCCAAAGATAATATCAAACCCATGTATAATGCCACGAATAAAAATAAACAGGTTAAGGACCCGAACCATACAGAAATGCATTTAAACACAATCTGGCAGCAGGGCCAAGCTACAGATTCGAATATTTATTTCTACTTCCTATCCCTCATTGCGTCTGACCACTCAGGCCTTGAAATGGAAAAGCCAATGATCTCTTCCACAATACAGCCCATCTTGTGTTATGTGTCCTGATGCTAAGATTCCCGGATCTCAGAACATACAGCCTTAATTTAATGTTAGGGTAAATCTGGCCACGTTCAATTTCATTGCTTGTGCAGTTCTGCCTGTTCCTCGTACAGCGGTCTAAATGGCCTCCAGCTCCGAAGTGAAAGAGTGAAGCGACCATCTCGGTCCAGTGCCCTTGGAAGTCTCTGGTGCCACTACACAGCTGCTTACAGCTTAATGAACCACTGTTTAGTGCACTGCTAAATGAGGTTGCAAAAAGCAGACCGTCTCTAATGGTGTTAGATTTAGACTCGAAGAAAGCGCTTCTCCCCATGTATGAGACTTCACCTGAAGGACAAAAACATCCCAGACCTTTGCACTTGGGGAAACTTTGCACTCGGGCAACTCTTTGGAGAACAGATCTATGTCTCCGCACACTGATCTGATTTTTCTGCTCTAGCAGTCCTCGTTAATATTAATGCCAAATTGGAAGGTGAGGCATTGTGGTCCTGAGGCAGAAAATCAGCACAAATGGGCTCACTGTGGATTAGCCAGGATGGATGGGCCAGCCCTGGTGCAAATAATGAAGAAAACTGCGCATTGCTTTAGTGCTTTCGAGGAGCTTGTGTGAATGCTATGCAGACTCAGTCTGAAACAGCCAGTGTCACCAGACCTGTAATGACATTACACATACTAAAAAAATGAAACATTGATAAAACTTTTAGGATCGTTGACTAGAGTGCTACCCTTTAATCAAATAGAAGTGCTGAAGACATCAGTCTGGGCTCCTCCATGGAAACTGCCCCCAGCCATTGAGTATGATGTTTCCCATCACTTTAACCTTAGCCTGTAGCAAATACAACTTAGCAGCTGTAGCATCCCCAGACACATCCTGATTCATTTACTTGGCAATCTCAATGATTCTAACATCTCTGCCTTCAAAGTGTAGGCTTTTCCCACTCCGCCCCTTGGCCTTTGCATTCTGTGCTATCAGGTCTTCCTTATGAAGTCCGTCCCCTTGGTCTTCCGTCTGCGCTTCCCTGTGTGTTTATACTCTCCACAGATTAAACTTCCTCCTCCACCACACCATCTCATCCAAGTCTATCTGTGGTTCCTAAGTCTTTAAGGGGAACATTTTGTCTTCTCAGCCTGGTATGAAAATCCTTTCACAGTCTCGTTATCCAGACGCATTCTAATACAGTGATGCTGATTCCACTCTTAATCATTGTTTTACACTGTGGCTGGATTAAAATCTTGATTAAAAAACAACTGAAGGAAGGAAAATTTTATTTTGGTTCGTATTTTGAGGATATATCATCAGTCGTGGCAGGAAGGTTGGAAGGCCATGGAGGCAGACACTTGAGGCCAATTAGGAAGGAAAGGGCAGTGATCACCGATGTCCACACCATTTTCTTCTTACTTGGCCCAGGACCCCAGTTATGGAATGGTACCACCTACTTTCAGGGTGGGTCTTCTTACTTCAATTACCCTAACCTGGAAACTTCACAGATGTGGCCAGAGGTTTGTTTTTATGGTAATTTTAAATCTCATCAAGTTGACAACCAAAATTAGCCATCACACCACCCTAGCCTCTGTCTCTGTCCCTGGAAGAACCTTCAGTATTTATGCCTCTAAGTATTTCTTCAGGATCTTATCTTCTCTAAAACAAACTCTCTGTAAAAAACAAAACAAAAAACTGTTTCAATGAACACCAAGGACTTCCCAGGAACTCTCCAAGTTTGTCCCCGTGTGTTCTCTCCTTCTAAACAGTGTTTCTAAAGTGAGGCTCAACATGCACAGTGTCTCAGGTTCAACCTCCAGCAGAAAGAGGAAAGGAAAGAAAGTTCATTTACGTCACTTTTTCCAGAGAGAATTTATAGCTGCTCTTGCAGAGCTGCGAGAAATGCTACTCATTCACCACCTGCTATAATAATAGTAGCTGACACATATAGTACTTACTATATGTCAGCCTCTATGTACTCACAGCAACCGAAGAGGCCGGTGCTATTATTATTCCTCTTTCAAAGATCAAACACTGAGACTTTATGTCATTTTCCCAAGGTTACCAGGCTGGAGAACTACAGAGCCAGGAATTTAATCCAGTCTGCACCAGAAATTCTGATCCTTAACACATTGCATTTCTGGTCATCTCTCATTAGTAACTCTTTAAGCTTACTCCTGCCTCCTCGGTCATAGCCCTAAGAGGGCATGCTCTTATCTCATGTCTCATTTTGCCCCTTCCTATGGCTAGAATAAAGTACTGAGAATGTTAGCCATCCGTGGTGTATTGACCATGTCTTAAATCCTTCCTGGAAGTGAAAAATAATGAAATGCACTTCAGAGGCTTCATGTACAAGAGTCTTTATCCAAATCTGTAAGTAAAAGCTGGGGAGACGGTTCCATGGGTAAAAGCACTTGTGTAAGTGTGAGGACCCGAGTTCAAATCCCTAGAGACCACATAAAGTGGGGCATGGTAGCATGTATCTGTAATCCCAGCACTCCCACAGCAAGATGGAAGGTCTTTACAGGCGAACCCCAAGTTCTCGGGCCAGCAGGTTAGTATAAGTAACTCCCAAACAACAAGAAACTGTCTCAAGCAAGCTGGAATGTGAGGACCGAAACCTGAGGTTGTCTTCCTACCTCCATAAGTACACCACTGAGTACTTATACACCCCTACTCACACACAGGGATGCATGTGCATGTATACATACACACACATTTATATATATATATTATATATATAATATATATATAGAAAGAGAGAGAGAGAATTTTTTAAATCTATGACTAGATCTTATAAAGATTTCTGCCATCCTCCTTAAATCTTCAGATCATAAGCTGACTCCATAGGACGTGTGGATTCTAGTAGCAAAATGGTAGAGTAAGATCTGTGACCTTTTCCTCACACCAGTTCCTAGTAAGAGATTTACAATGGGTTTTCTCCTGGAAAACAGTCATTTTCACACATATTCAATTAAAAACTACTGCCAACGAAGGTTTCCAAGAGGGTTATCAGACTCCAAAGACCGGTTATAATGCTGTCCTTAAAAAGCTATGTTACAGGGAGATCTTTGTAGTTTGTCATCCTAAACTCATGAGGTCAGATACTCCTGTCTGATATTATTTCAGGTTTAAGTTGTGCAAAAACACCTAGCACATTAATAGGCATCTATCAGCTCTTTAAAACTTCCATGAAATGATTTGCCCAAGTTTGGGATTTTCTTGTCGTCGTTGTTTCCTGTTGCTCCCCGGAATACATTAATTTCTCCAACCCCTTCAGTGCCCCTTCCTAAGCCTCCCAGCCCCTGCAGTTTTCTTCTCTTTGTTCATCTCTCTCTGGGTCATTGCATCATCTACACCATAGTGTTAGCATGTGATACCATATTTGCCAGCAGGTGCTGCCATTTGCCGCAGGATTTGCTTATTTTTAAAATTCCCTAAATCTGAGACTCCAGATTGTAGAAAATAGTACAGTGCCTAATTTGTCAACTTGGCAGGTTTGAAACACTATAAAATCAGTTACTTACAATGAATGACACTTCTAATGTGCTGCACAGTTTTAATGAGCAAGGCTCTATTGCTCTGCAAAGGCAACAGGAGACCACATTGCAAAAACAAGCAGCAAGGATGTGTAGGTAGATGGAGGATAGAAAACTCACTTTGTATCCACAGGATGAGTGGGAACAATATGCTCAAAAAAAGTAGAATTTTTCACTAGTAAGGAAAAGGGGTTTCTGTCAGGATCTTTCATACCTGTCCTTCCTCTATTTGCACACAAGGTCATCCCTCTATACTTCATGTAAAAATCACTCCTGGGCAGGGGAGATGGCTCAGTCCATAAAGCACTGGCTTCACAACTATGAAGATCCAAGTTCAGGTCCTCAGAACCCACATAGAAATCCACATGCATTAGATGGCCCAAGGATGGCCATAGGAGGCAGAGACAACTGGATATCTGGATATCTGGAAGTTTGAGGGTAAGCTAGGCAGGCCTACCTGGCAAAGTAGGCCAGGCCAACAAGAAATCCTGTCCAAACAAAAGGTAGAAGACAGCTGAGGACCAGCGCCCAGTCTGACTTCTACATATAGCCACTGTGTGCACACACACACTCTCTCTCTCTCTCTCATGCATGCACACATGCACGCATATGCATGCACACACACACATTTTGAAAGAAAATATGGTTCAGTGGGTAAAAGGGCTTGCTATGCAAGACTAACAACCTACGTTCCATCTTAATAGCCCATCGTGGAGAAAGATAACTCACTCCCAACATCTATTCTCTGATAGCCACATGCATGTTGTGGCACATGTGTCCCTACCCATGTACACACATCACATGAACACATACATACAGTAAGAATAAAAGCGGTTTTTAATTTTGAACAAAACGATCCTCTCGATATCTTATGTCTTTTCCCCCACTAGTCTCTCTAATTGACCATGAACATTCTAGAATAACCTTCCTGGAATGAAAAAAAAAAAAGCCTTTAAGAGTTCCCAGATGGCCACTACTAAGGCAGCATGGCACACCAAACCGGATAGACAAGTCTCAAGGTCCTAACCTTCCTTTTTACTATTTCCAGATTCTTCACTTTGATAGAACAAGAGATCTTATTTTTTGTTTGATTGTTTTGTTTTGTTTTGTTTTTTTGAGACAGGATTTCTCTGTAGCTTTGGAGCCTGTCCTGGAACTAGCTCTTATAAACCAGGCAGGCCTTGAACTCAGAGATCCGCCTGCCTCTGCCTACTGAGTGCTGGGATTAAAGGTGTGCACCACCACTGCCCAGTTTAAGAGATATTATTCTTCACCATAGATTAAGCTCCTTCCTTGTGTCTGGTAACCCATACTCCTAAAAACCCCTCCTCTTAACCGCTTTGGTCAAAGATATGACCATATTAATATTAATTTCTCGAGTAACTAAATGCATGGAACATTGCTGGTTAATATAATCCTTTTTTAGCATCCCTGACAACATCTGAAATATGGGGCAGGCATGTTAAGACATAAAAATATTAATGAAATACACAACCATATAACACTTATATTGAACACTGCATGAGTAGGCAGCATATAGATAATTCCTGAGAGATCTTTGCTCAGCACAAACCCTTCCATGTACCCACAGCCATTTCTGCATTCTCAGCAGGAATGTAATTTGAAAGCCACCTCGCACCTTCTCAGGAGTTGTCTTGACTACATAAGTAGAATCTCAAAGGTTCTCAGGAAAATCCTCTGCTGCATTGAAATAACCATCTTTCCTTTCGGTCAGCCCAACCCCACAGTGGCTAGATTTATTGCCTTCCTGGATGTCACAGGCTACCCTGTGCTACCAAGACCACTGGATGCTAAGTACAGGGATGGCTGCATCCCTTGACATCACCAGAGGGAGGGCTGTCATTGCTCTGCTTTCCTTCTCATACTCCATAGTCTAGCCAGACTGAGTTTCCAGGTTCAGTTGGTCCTGCAAAGGCCCCTTTGCCCACCCAATCAGCTTCGGTCTCCTCTATGCTACCTCCCTAGTTTACTGGTTTTGATGACATATGTTCTTGGAATCCAAAATCAAGACTTACTTTCAAATTCTAACTTAGCTACTTTCTGGCTGATATATTTAAACCTCTGTTATGCCATAAGTGAATGGAAATGAAAATTTTCTACAAATCCAAGAAATGAGCTTAAAGAGGATGATGTGAAACACACTGGGAACTTCAAACTGGCATACGCAAGTGAAATGTCACATATTTCTACACTGAGTCAACAGTAACCACACACACCCAGAGTTCAATGAACAAATCTGAAACCCTGGGAGGAATGAGACCCTCCCCCATCCCAGTTCATTTTTCCTTAGCATCCTAAGCTAAGGAAACTTAGAGCAGAGTAGGAACTGGCCCACCAGTTCTACCTGAATGCCATCTAGTGGACACAGGGCTCTGTGAGAAGAGACCCTGGCAGGTACAAGTGGGCTTGAGAAAACCCAGCATTTCAAGTGTTAACAGTTCACAGGGCAAGCTTTAGCTTTAGCAGGAGGCGAAGTGTGGCCACCTGGGAGGCACAACATAAGAGACTCCCAAGAAAGATCCTAGGTGCTGGTGACTCTTTTCCCCACCCCCATCACACCCACATTTCTCCATTAGAATTTTTGTTTTTCATGCATCAGAGGTTTCTTTAATCTTCAAACAACTTTTTATTAAAACTAAAAAGCTTGTGGCAAACAAGCCCTCAGATCTCTCATAGCTTAGCTAAGACCGCCAGAGGTAAATAAAGAGTAATTTCAACAAGGGGGGCAGGGGAGAGTCAAGACATTGGACAGTCTTGACAGGGTCAAAGAGAAGATTAGTTGAGCCCAGGACAACTCTGCACATACCCTCGTTTTGCTTTTAGCTACACCTTGTGAATTAAAGGCTGCTTGGTTGACTTTTGGCTGACTTTTTATTTTGTTTTGAGAAAAGCCAGGCTGACCTGGAGCTTACTATGTAACCTAGACTGATCTACAACTCACTGTGTAGCTCAGGGTGGTCTTGAACTCTCCATCCTCCTGCCCTAGCTTCCCAAGTTCTAGAATTATTGGCATGCACTGCCATGCCCAGCTTTCAAATAGGAAAAACTGTATCCTAAAAAGGTTAATAAAGCCCATCTCCTAGCAAAAGTAGTAGGCATGTGTGTATTTTACATTTTAAATATATCTCTGAGGCCATCTCAGCACACATTAGGCTGGAAGTCAGGGGGCGGACAAGAGGGGACTGCTTCATGGTTTAAGTCCAAAGCAGATGGGGCTTCCTGCCAGAAACCCTGGCTTGCAGCACAGAATTAAAGGCATGCCTCTTTGGGAATGTGGCAGAGCCCTGCTTCGCTGTGTCTGCTCATCCTCAACACGCTTCCTTTTCCATCTACAGTATTTAGAAATATGAGAGACGATGCTGGGAAGAACACAAAGGCTTTTGCAAACTGTCTCTGGCTTCATCTTCTAAGCTGTCGCTATCAGGGTTGGATTTAGCAACTTGGCATTCGCTGGGTAGGACCACCCCGGTTGGCAGCCATCTGGAGTGTCTTGGAGGATTTTTAAAGAAGCTTTGCTTGGAGAGCATTTTATAGTGGGAAAAATGCTGGTATGTAATTCAGGGAGCCTGGGTCTGAGCCCACTACCAGTAGCTACGTGACCTTAGGAGATTCACTACCATCCTCTGGACCTGGTTCTTTACCAGTTATGTGATCTGGCATTTCTTGGTAAGTCTTAATAGTCTAGGCAGATCCATAAAGTGTGGTCACTAGACAGCAGTATCCAGTTACCTGGAAACCTAATTAGGAATATACACTTTTACTCCCCACCCACGCCTCATGAATCAGAAATTCCAAGAGTGAAGTGTTCCAGTGTGCATTTAAGAAACTCTCCAGCTAAAGGTGGTACACAGTCAAGTCTGAAGCCCACTGCTGTTTCCTTGTGCTGCTGCTTCTGTGCACCTGGCACACACTGAATTGCAATGGGTCAAAGGTGTGCTGGGGACCATGGCAGACATCAACTTGCAAAAGTCAATGAACTAGGAAATCAGAGTGATCCAAATCAGAGTATGGACTGGGGTCTAGAGCATGAGAACCTTATGTCACTGCCCAAAGCCTTCATGGACAAAGTTCCAAGACTCTACAAATGGGTGTCATCTCGGTCCACTTCTCACCAATCTTTACATCAGAAGTGGTAAGCAAAAAAGTGGTTTTTGTTGATGATGCCAACGAGTCTTCACCACTTTTGTCTCAAATCCCCATAGATGTATGGCATTGCTGTCTTCATTTTAGCTTTGTTTTCCCTCTGCCTTTTCTGACAGCTCTTCATTTCCTCTAAGTTATCAGGGACAACCTGCAAGTGTGGTGCTGAGTTCCACATGGGAACCACGGTTTCCTAGCAACAGCCAGAGCCTACTGGGTCATTCTGTGAGTCACCAGCTTGGGGCAGCTCCTGATAAGCAGCATGGCTTGCTTGTGGCTCTCTGTGGGCTCCACACGGGAGCTTGCCAGACATGTGTCCTTCATGGGACTACAGTATCCATAGAGAGACAGGTCACAGATAGGACATAAAAATGACAGTAGGGTACTCTCCATTCTAAGCTGAATGGATCTTGCTTCTAACTATCCTGTGGGTAATGTTAAAGAAAGGAAAGGTTGGAGGAAGTGCAAAAAGAGGGAGGGGGGTCTTTGGTCCACATCCATCTCATGAGCACCCAGGGTATATCTTTAGCTAGATATTGGAGTTGTGAAATCCAAGAGACAGGTCCTTGCCCTCAGGAGGTATAGATTATAATAGGGAAAAGAGATCGGTAAATTAAATTTACTGATAAATGAGATGTATGCCATATAGGAGAAATGATTCATATGTTATTAATATTGATTCCATGACACAGTGTAATTTCCAGACCTCATGAATTATAATAAACCCTCTTCCAATTTTATAATTTTTCTGTTTCACTCATAATGGATATTTTCAAGTGATTTAAGTCACACATAGCATGGCTCTTACAATAGATTTAATATAATATCTGTGAATATATTACCATTTAGTTCTCTTGTAAAAATTTTTTATGGAAATTTTATTTATGGGGGTGGGTTTAAATGCCACAACACTAGTGTGGAGGTCAGACTACAATTTGCAAGAGCTGGTTTTCTTCTTTCTACAGTGTGAGTCCAGGGATCGAACTCAGGCTGCCAGGCCTGGCAGCCAAGTGTGTGTGTGTGTGTGTGTGTGTGTGTGTGTGTGTGTGTGTGTGTGTTTATGCACATGTGCTATAGCACATATGTGGAAGTTACAGAACAATTTACAAGAATTGGTTCTCTCCTTCCACCATGGAGGTTCTGGGGATCAAACTTAGGTCATCAGGCTTGACACCAAGTGCTTTTATCTACTGAGCCATCTTGCTGGCTGTTGGCTCATTTTTTTTCTTTTGAGATTTTCCTATAGTTTTTGTCTTTTATTGATCATTTTGAAATGCGACGTTGGTGAATTTATCAGTTTCCCTCTTCTTTTAAACATATTGATTTCTGTTTTTATTTTTATTGATTCTTCTCTCTTGCTTTCCTAAAGTTATATTGGTTTTTTTTATGTCCTCTTGAGTGGAAGCCATAATAGACTCCATCTACTTTCATTTTTCTTGCGAGCTAACAAAAGCACTCACAGTTGTGGATAACTCTGACTCTAGGTTTGGCTGCTGTCGTGTGTCTTAATATGAACTATTACTGCATGTCCTTATTTACTCTTGTTGGCTTGATCTGTCAAAGGGATTAGAGTCACCTCTATTGATAGTGAATTTTTCTTTATGGTTAAAATATTGAATTTTTCATTGTGAATTGCACCAGTTAGCTATAAAAAAAGAAGAGAGGAAGAAAGAGTAGAGAGTAAGGGAGGGTGGGGGGAGTGAAATGAAAGCCCTGGCATCGTATTTAATGCTTTCCACCTCGGGTTCTATGGCATCCCTAATAGTAATTTTGTTGTTTGTAATTTACTCTCATTGTCCATGCCTTCACTGTCTTGCATTGAAACATCCTTTGTTCTTGACCTAGTGACCATGCTCCAGGGCCTGTTCTGTCCTCCTTTTGCCAGTTCTACATCTGCGAGGGAGCCCTACAGACTGAATAAGCTAGTTTCAAGTTGAATTTAGCTGTGGAAGAAACCCATGAGGAAAAGGAGAAGCCAGCCCCTCCACCCCATCTCTCCTGAAGCTTCTCCTCCTTGGCTCCAGCTCTTGATGCCACCCTAACCTGGTTCCAACTGCTTCCAAGTGGTCCTAATAACTCTACCTTCTCACTTTGTCTCTCCAGAAAGACAGCCTCTTACAGAGGCTACAACACCCAGGCTGCCCGTCTATGTCCTATTTAGTTTCTCTAGTCATCTGGCCCATGTAATCAATTTCCTACATTAAAACTCCCTTTGATTTAAAAACAAGGTGGTATTTTGCTATGTGAACCTTGATACACATACTTTTTGTAGAAAAATGCCCAAGAACCCACAGGGATGACCCCAGCTAAGACCCTAAGCAATAGAGGAGATGACACTGGGATGTGTCTCTACTTGCATATACCAGCTTCATGGGATCCTATTCTCTTTGGATGTAAACCTTGCTCAACCTAGACGTAGTAGGGAGGGCATTGGACTTCCCACAGGACGGGGTGCATGGCACTCCCTTAGGGTTGGAGAGAATCTGTGGAGGGAGAGGAAGGGTACTGGGAGGAGGGGAGGGAGGGGGAATTTGGATTGGTATTTTTTTAAGTAATAAAAAATATGTAAGAGAAAAAATAAAGTAAAATTAATATTTTTCAAGATAAAAAAAGAAATTTTCATATAAAAATTTAACCTATTCTCTTTTGTAGCAAGTTGGGTGAGTTGATTGACTCAACCTTCATTCCAAACCCTTCACTTTCTCTTGGTATGAAGATTATGCAGCCCTTGCAATGGGCGAGGAAGGGTTTGTGGTTCAGTAACACCTGAGCAAAAGTCTTTTGGAAATACAGAATTACTCTTTCCTCTTGCAGTCCTTCTTTTGACTTGTTCGGACTCTGGAATTGATGCCTTGATGCTTTGGCATCCATTATGAGACTGGGGGAAGGGCGATTGGGAATACGGTTGAACTAGATCCTGACAGCCTTGAGACAGGGAACCAGTGCCAGCAACCTCCCCGACTTCCTGTTCCACAAGGAGAACATGCCTATGCGTTTAGACAACCAGTGAGCCTTTACATTGTCATCTGTAGAATGCAACTCCTAGCTTGTTGTTGGAATCTTTATCATGTGGAGTGCAATTTGCAGAATATTCAGAATCTCTAGGTCCAGCCAATAACTACCAATAGTACCTTTCAACTATTGAGCAAATCAAAACCGCTGCTAAGCACTTTTTTAAAGAGATAGAGTTGTGTCAGGTGGCACGCACCTTTAATTCTAGTACTCAAAAGGCAGAGGCAGGCAGATATCTGTGAGTTTGAGGCCAGCCTGGTCTACAGGAGCTAGTTCCACAACAGGCTCCAAAGCTACAGAGAAACCCTGTCTTGAAAAAAAAAAAAAAAGATAGACTTGTATCCACTCTCCCAAACAAAACACAGGCACAGCCAGGTGCAAATAGCATTTCAGAAGTTTTATGGACTTCCTGCCTTCCCTCCAGAAACCCATCAGTCAATCTTCCAGGAGAACCCTTGCTATAAGAACATAAGGTTAGATATTTATTCTACTTTGGGGTATGTATGAAAGGTTTTAAATAAAATACAGTGACAAAATAAACACCCAGATGCCCACTCCTTGGAAGTAATGAGTGTCAGCATTCTCTGTGATTGAGATTTTGATAAAGCGGGCAAATGGTTATGCGAATAAAGTGCCATGTTTCCACACACACTCCCGAAGTTCACCAGCCCACCCTCCCTGAAGCAATGGCTATTACGAATTCCATAAACCTCTAACTCTCATTTCTCATTGTTATTAGCTGCTTTTATAGATCCATTCAGTTCCTATGCATGCCGGTATGGCTTTGAGAACTAGTGGACTGTACATGGGTGCATGGTGTACATACCACCCTAGAATCTGCAACCCTCTTACTAAGTGTGAATCACAAACGGAATTCACTAATTGTAACATGTATATCTTTCGGTTGTATGCTTCACCAATGTTTCTTTGTCTTCTGATGATTGTATAGGCTGTTTCTAACTTTTTGCTATCTGCAGCCAATGCTAGGGCACGTGTGCAAGTTCCTTTCAGGTATACAGAAGCAAAAGTCCTCAACTTGGTCCATTATTGCCGAATTCCTCATAGTATCAAACTAAATTAAAGTTCTATCAATACGGGGCTGGAGAGATGGCTCAGAGGTTAAGAGCACCGACTGCTCTTCCAGAGGTCCTGAGTTCAATTCCCAGCAACCACATGGTGGCTCACAGCCATCTGTAATGAGATCTGGTGCCCTCTTCTGGCATGCAAGCATACATGGAAGGAATGTTGTATACTTAATAAATAAATAAAATCTTTTAAAAAAAAATGTTCTATCAATAGACTGAGTATCTGTTACCTTAGCCTTAGTAATGTCAAACATACTGATCTTCAACACCCAGATTGATAGATGCAAATTGGTATATCTTTAATTTTCTATTTTCTAATTACCAATTAGGAGAAAATCTTTTTTCTTTTCTTTCTTATTCTATTTTTACTTTTGCCATCTAGCTTTTCTTCAAATTGTCTCTAAAGTATATCTTCATTTCATCTTTTTATGACAGCTTTTTACTGCTGATATATAGGGTTCGTTCATGGTAGCTGATTATTTGTGGAGTTTTATAATACTTACAATGTTAGTAGAAATTATTTGAACAGTAATAGTGTTATGGGTTCATCCTTTGAAAATCTTCTATAGTGCTCCGGTCTTTTCCAATATGTATGATTGATTGATTGATTGATTGATTGATTTTTTTTTTCTTCTTGACAGTTGTTAGGCTTCTACAAGGAATTTTTCCCCAGAAGATTTCATGAGTTCTTGAGTTTCTGGGGATAGATCCCTCCTGTATCCCTGGCTGACCTCAAATTCATCAGGTAGCCAATGACAGCTTCCATGCTCACAGTCTCCTGCTTCCGCCCCTTAGAGCTAGGATTTCAGGGGTGTACCACCCTGCCCAGTAAGGAGCTGGGCCTTGAACTCCAGGCCTCTTGCATACTAGGTTAATGCCCTACCAACTGAGCTACATATTCAGGTCCCACATAAGTTCTGAGGAACATATTTTCCTCTCATTTTTTTCTCTCTATTCTCCTTATCTTCTTGCACGTCATGTGGTAAGAGGCAGTGGGCTGAAACACTTACATGCTCCCCTTCCTGGATAATGTTTTGTTTACTTTTTAGCTTTGCCAGAGTGCAGATAGAAAACTGCACTGAGCTCAGTGTGGGAGGCTACCCTAGTTTTACTTGATAGCTAGTAGGTATCAAAGTTTTTGAAGCTTAGGACCTTTTTCCCCTGGTATTTTGTTGTTGTTGTTACCTTCTCTGTGGCTGTTCTCTCCATTTGATCTTTTATTAAACCTCTGTAGATTTTATTGGATTTATTCTTCACGTGTCTTTCTTTCGAATACATATGATCATGGTGGCATATATTTTTCTGTGTTCTGGGCCAATTTTTCAACCTTATCCTCTAATTCGCCAATTCAATTTACTTCTCAATTCAATTTTCTCTTTGCAGCCTTTATTTAAAATTTTAATTTAAGGTTTCTACTTGGGCTTTTATGGCAATATTTCCCACCCTCAGAATGTTCTGTTTTCATAAATCGAATTTCCTCACTAATCTTGTATTGAAGCATTAAAAAAATTGGTAAATGTCCTATTTCTCTTCTTGTGTTCTTCAGTAAGTTCATATCAGAAGTTACAACCTCTAGCTTTCTTTTTTAATTACCCAAATATTTATTGAAAATTTTCCTATCCAATCCCCTTCTTCCTTATTTAGTAATCCTTCTATCCTTGTAGCTTTTATTTCTTTTTTTTTTAATGTGTGTGAGAATTTTGCCTGCATGTATGAATGATTCATGCCCACAGAGCTTAGAAAAAGGTATTGGGTCCCTTGGAACTAGAGTTATGGGTGCTTGTGAGTCACCACGTGGGTGCAGGGAACAGAGTACAGGTCGTCTACAAGAGCAACCAGTGCTCTAAACCACTGAACTGTCTCTCCTGATCTATCATTGTACCTTTTTAATACTATTTTTATCAAAATCTTTTTCATACAGTATATTCTGATCATGCTTTTCCACTCACTCAACTCTCCTAGATCCTCCCAACCTCCTTCCACACCCTTTCTTTAACTCCCTCTTTGAAAAACACAAAAACAAAAAAGTCAGCCAAACAAACAAACAAAAAACCCCAAGACACCAGTACCAACACACACACACACACACACACACAGGAAATGAAAATATACAAACAAAATAACACTAAGACCAAAAGAAGTCCAAACAAAGAAATTTGAGACACAAAGTCTACCAAATACAATTAGTTCAATTTATTCTGGCCATGTAATCCAGAGCATGAACCCTGCCCTGAAGTGTGGTTAATGTACCCAGTGGCATTCCTTTGGAGAGAACTATCTTTACCTTTGCAAATAGGCGCTAAGTGCAAAGAGCTTCTTGATTAGGAGTGGGGGCCTATGCCCAGTTCCCCCTCTCATTTCTGGGAACCCATCTGGCTTGGACTTGTGCAGGGCCTGTCCATGCTGCCACAGTCTCTATAAGTTCATATGTGGGTCAGTACTCCGGCTCCTGAAGTCATCCATCCCCTCTGGCTCTTAAAATCTTTCTGACTCCATTTCTGCATATCTTCCTCAGCTCTGAAGGGAGGGTTTGTTGAAGACATCCCATTTAGGACAGAGGGTTTCAAAAATCTCTCACTTCCTGCATATTGTCCATCTGTGTAACTCTGTGTTAGTTTCCATCTACTCCAAGAAGCTTTTCTGATAATGGCTGAGTGAGGAATTGATCTATAGGTATAGTTGAATGTATTAGGTTATTGCTATATTCCCTTAGTAGAACACTAGTATTTTGTTTTCCCCTAGGTCTATGGCCTATTGGGTCTCAGGTTCATGGCTACCCAAGCAGTGTCAGGCATGGGTTTTGTCTCGTGGAGTGTCCTTAAATTCAATTAGAAAGCAGTTGGTTACTTCCCCAACATTTGTGCCACTGTTGCACCAGCTTACCTCGTAGATAGATGCACCGTGGGTGAAACAGGATTTTCAGCTGACTTAGTACCATCAATGCTAGTCAGTAGGATTGAAGGCTCTAGTTAGGTACCAGATTGAATTTTACATACTTGATGAAACATGTAAATGTTGGGTTATTTTTTTGTTTTTTTGTTTTTGTTTTTTTGTTTGTTTGTTTTTTTTTTTTAGCAATAGAGCCTTATCATCAGTTTGTGGAGACCAACCAAGGGTCTTGGTAATAGCCTGAGATGTTTGGGGATTTTCTTAGTACCCCTTTGGTCAATAATACAATTATATGTAACTTATTCCTGGCACTGGAGGTTTTACTTGGTGGCAAAAGATGTCTAGTTGGGGTATTATTTCCCCTTTTTTGGTGAGTCCTATAGTAATATTTTATTTGTGTTTTAATAAATAAGACTTGCCTAAAGATCAGAGTGCAGAGCTAAGACACTAGAGACCAAGGAGTCATGGCATACACCTTTAATCGCAGGACTCAAGGTTTTCCTGTACTACGTGAGATTGAATCTGTCTAAAAGAGAAACAGAGCTCACACAAAGGTGATCCCAGCACTCCAGAGTCACACACCTTTAATCCCAGCACTAGGGAGGTGGAGACAGGAGTGATATGGCTGGGTGGAGAGAGGAATGTAAGGCAGGAGGAGACAAGAGTGCATTGAAGTCTGAGGTTTGGTGGAGAGCATTGCAGTCTAAAGTCACACTGAGGATAGGATCACCTCTTTGTTTGTCTGAGCCTTGGTAGAGGTAAGAACTCTCTAGTAGCTTGGCTGCTTTGCTTTTCTGATCTTCAGCTTGAACCCCATTATCTGTCTCTGTGGTTAGACAGGACACAGGGTGTTATTTCATTTTTCTTGTATCTGTTGCGACTTGCTCTTTGTCCAAGTATGTGGTCAGTTTTCGAGAAAGTTCCATCTGTTGCTGAAAGTATATTCTTTTGTGTTTGGGTGAAATTTATGATTTACGATATTATTATGATTTATGATATTACTATGACACTTAACTCCAGCATTTCTTTGTTTAGTTTTTGTCTGGATGACCTATTGGCAAGAACCGGGTTTTGAAGTCACACTCTGTCATTGTGTGAGGGTCAATATGTGATTTTAGCTGTAGTAGTGTACTTTTACTAACTGTATTGTATTTGATGCATCGATATTTAGAATTGCAAAATCCTCTTGGTGAAGATTTTTCCTTTGATGAGTATGTGGTGTAGTTCTCTATCTCTTTAGTTAGTTTTGGTTTGAAGTCTATTTTGTCAGATATAAAAATAACTATACCTGTTTGTTTCTTGGGTCCATTTGCTTGGAATATTTTTCATTCTTTTACTGTGAGGTGATGTTGATCCTTGATATTTAGGTGTGTTCTTGGATGCAGCAGAAAGATAAATCTAGTTTTCTAATCTAATCTGTTAGTTTGAGTCTTTTTATTGGGAAGCTGATATCATTGCTATTTAGAGTTATCAATGAGCAGTGGTTATTGATTACTGTTATTTTACTGAGTATGTGTTTTTATATTCCTCCTCTTTTGATTTATTGTTCTAGAGTCTATTCTTTGTGTGTTCTTGGGTGTGGTTAACCTATTCAGACTGAAGTTTTCATTCTAGTGCCTTCTGTAAAGCTGGATTGGTATATACTACTGCTTAAATTTGGTTTTATTGTGAAATATTTTCCTTTCTCCACCATATTTCTCCATCAAAATTGATAGTTTTGCTAGGTATAGTAGTCTGGGATTGCATCTGGGATGGATGAAAAAAAAAAATCCACCCAGGCCTTTTGGCTTTCAGCATCTCCATTGAGAAATCAGGTGTTACTCTGATGGGTCTGCCTTTATATGTTATTTGATTTTTTCCCTTGTAGCTTTTAATATCTTTTCTTTATTATGTGTGCTTAGTGTTTTGGTTATTGCTAGCTGTGGTGGGAAGAGGGGGCTCCTAAAATTAGGCTGTAGAAGGGAAAGCAGTAAATACCTATAGGGGCCAGTATGAAAGCACTAGGGACACCCTGGGTTTGTTCCAAGAGGTAGAGTCTCCAGTGAATAGAATTTGGGTGTAAGGAGGGGCACCTACCTGCAATCAAGAGGCTACAAGATTGTGAATAAGAATAAAGAGATGGTAAGGGAGGGCTGAAAGGATAATAACAGTCACCTACCTGAGTCCCAGTCCAGTGTGGCCACTGGGAGTCCTTAGTAGATAGTGTTTCCAGGTATGGGTGGCTGACAGGAAGCAATGGAGATGGCTGATGGGAAAGTTGGGTCTGCCCCTCCCAGAGGCAGAGTCCTCAGGGAATGGAGCCTTATAACATTTTAAATAAAACATGTTGTTGTTTGATTTGATTTGATTTTAAAGACGGGTTTTGCTATATTGTCCTGGAACCTAATACATATCCCAAGCAACAGAAATGAACTCACAATTACCACTGAGTGAAATCTTTACCTTAAGCCTGATCCCTAGCACATAGTACGTGCTCAATAAAATGTGAGTTTTAATGAACAAATCTCTACGTTTTTCCTGTTTCAGATATGAATTCATTGCAGAATTGCATGAGTCTTCCCAGTTAAACTGTTTAGCTTCAGACCAAGAAAAGGGATTTTTCTCTATATTTTTATAGTTTTATTTTTACAACATTATCCATTTAGTTTGTGCCCTGAAGTCAGGAGAAAAGTTATGCAATGAAGTGAACTCCTGGGCTTTCCTGTGTGTGATACAATTTCCTGAGCCAGCCCTCTCTCTTCAGGCTCCGTGGGAACCTGCAGTGATAATGCGTCCATTTCACTTGACATTGCAGGTCATACCCAGATGCTCCATGTGCAGTTGAGATCCAGCTTCCTTTGGTCATTTATAGGGTTCAGATTTGTCCCACACCACACGAGTTTGGGAATTATCTGGGGCTCTGCTAACTGCAGGTGGGTCGATCCTTCCCTGAACTTCCTTCCTGACTTTTCCAACCAAACTTGGATTGGTTTCTCAGAGTTGTCCTTCCAAGTTACCACCACCCAAGGGTTTTAAATGATGGTTTCTCATAGCTCTATAGCAAGTGGTCCTCAACCTTCTTAATGCTGCATCTGTTTAATACAGTTCCCCATGGTTGTGATGACCCCCAACCAGAGAGGTCATGACCCACAGGTTGAGAATCAGAGCTCCCAGGGCTGGCAGTCCATAACGAAGGATTCTGTGGCATCATACTTCCTTGATGGCACCAAGCAAAAAGTCTTTCCTTGCCCCACTAACTCCTGGTAGCTGCCTTGGCATTTCTTGGCTTATAGCTACAAAATCTCTAAAATCTCTAAATTCTCCATTTCTCATAAGAGCACCTATGTGAATTGTAACACACTAGTGATTAAGTCAGAGTTACCAATAATGCATATATTACATTAAGGAAAGAAATAAAAGCACTGCCCTTTAGAGTCATTTAACCAAGAGCATGTTCAGACTCAAATTCTCTACTTGCTCCTTGTGTCTTCTGTCTGTCTGTTGCAGGAGTCTAAATCTGTGCCTGCCTGAAGGCTATTTGGTGACTCTGTCTGACCTTGTATCTGTGCCTGTCTATCCCAACGTGTGTCCAGAGTTTGTAAGTGGTATGACTGTCTGTCTCTAACAAAAGATTTCCCTTGGTATCTATTGAACAACACAGAAAGCATCACATGTGGAAGGAATGGGATACTTGACAGAAATCCTTAACAGAGTGTTACAAGGGATTAAGTCACTGGCTCGTACTGATCCCAGGTGACACCAACAACAAACATCACTGCTTACCGACCAATATCCATGATTTAGTGCTTTTAACCTTTGGTAGATTTTTAGGAAGTTGCTTTTTTGTCAGGTCCAAAAGAATCTGGGTACAAAAAGCTATCTGTCGTGCCTATTAGCATACTAAGGCACATGGAGGCCTTATCTCTTTCTCTTCTCTCACAGCCAAGACTAGTCTGATGGTCATATTCAGTCTACTGCTTTCTCTCTCTGCTCTGGACTCTTCCAGATGCTTCTGACGGTTCTCTCCCTCAGATCTACATTAAAAACCTTCCCCTCAACCATCCTTTGGAGAAGCCATGTCATCAGCTTATATACTTTAAATGTCTGTATTACTGCTTTTGGCAGAAGATACACTTGCATTCCTCTGGGTCAAGGGCATGGAAAAGTATATAACTTAATCACAGCATGCATTAGCTTGGGTTGTAAAGTTGATTACATGGGAAATCCAAGGAAGTCAGGTGGGTTACATGTTTTCTTAAAGGCAGATTTGAGTACACAGTAGGCTGGCAGTCTTAAGTCTCAAGTGGCCTTAGTTATATTATTAACTTTGGCTATGAGGTCCAGCAAAAGTTACAACCTCTTGGATTGTCTGAGATAGTTTCAGAATACCACACTGTCACAGGCACCTATCACTGGCTGAGAGCCCACCCTAATCCAGACTTTAGTGTAATTGCATCTACAAAGACCTTAATTCCAAATAAGGCCATGTTCACAGATATTGAGAGAAAAGATTTAAATATAAATTTTTCCACAATTTGACCCTCACACACACAAACTCACAAATTCATAAAGTAATATTTTCTTATAACAATACATGTGGTAAGACCCTATATCTAGTTTTATTTTAGCTGTATTTTCTACAAAGCTCTTTCACTTTCTGGCCTGACATTGGCATCATTTTCTGTTCTCAAATTATTCAGAGATATTTTTAATATGTCCTTGAACATTTTCAAATGAGTTGAATGGAAGGAAGGGGATTGAAGTGTGTGGATTCAAATCACCCTCTTAAAGTAAAATAATATTATTTCACAGACTTTATTAACATCTCATTAACTGGTATGTACTAAGTGCAATTGATAATGAACACTAGAATAAAATAATGGCCCTGGTTCTTTCAGCTATAAAGAAAATACAGATAAAATGACCAGTGATGTCAGAACAGCCTGCCCCGAGTCATCTGTCCCTGAGCATAAGATGGGGCAGCATTCTTGCCCTTCACTGAGGAGGAATTGTTCCCTTGGAGAACGTGCTCAGGAGCGTGGCTTGGAAGATATTTAAGGGTATTTTCCAATAATGTTTTAGTGTCAGTAGAAATGGAAAGATAATATGCAATGACATTTTCTCATTCTTCCTGCTGAAGTGAGAAGGGAAGCCTTCAGGCATAGCTTGAACTCAGGGAGCACTCGGGAGTCAGCAGCAGGGATGAGGCACTGTTTCTTTGCCCACACCTGGCAAGGCACTCATTTTATCCTCATAACTCTGTAAAGCTAAGGTTTGCATTGACCAGAATCCTATAACAAGAAAGCAGCAGTAGTAAGGGAGAGAAGATGGGCTGTTCTTGTAGGGAAAAAAAAAAGTAGGCTGGATGCTGGGGTGGAAATCACTTCCAGTGATATGACTTTAGAGGAAGACATAGTTCTTCGAGCCTTGTCTCTACTGAGTACCAACCAACAGTAGCTCAGATTTAAGCTTGTTAACTAGCTCACCAAATGGGAAAAATAACACCAGCCTGAGTGACATCGAGCAAATCTGCTTCTGATCTATGTTAGCCTTCATCTCCCACTTTACCCATCCCACAGAGAAAAATTCCTCCAAGAGAATTGTAACCTCCAGCTTTAGCCTATTGAAAATACCTTTTCTTTGCTTTCTTAAATGACTTTCCGGCCAACCAGGGTTAGGAAAGTCCCACACCCACACTACTGCTCTAACAAATGAAGAAATTTAATCTTAGAAGCATTGAGAAATCTTGCCAAGGTCGTAGCTCTAGCAAGAGCTGGGCTCGGATCACCTGACTTTTGGTTACAGCCGCACCTAATAGAATAGTCCCTAAGCACTGCACTTGCTGAATTACCAAGTGGTGTAGCTCTACATCAAAGCCAAAAGCTGTAACAAGCTGCTGTGACAGCAATTTCAGGTTGAGTTCCTATTGACCTGTTAGCTGTCTACTCCTGACTGAGACATCAACTATCTTACCCTTCCTGTGTACAGTGTGAGGTTTCAATCAAGAGCCAGGTGAGGACCATCCATCAGTGTCACCTGCTACATCTGGAGTCTCTCTTGAAACAGGAGTGAGGAAGAAGCAACATGGTCCACAACCCATAATCTGAGAAGCAGACTTACATAACTTGACCTGCTGTGCCATAAGGAGTCTGTTTCCTAACTTCACATGCTTGTAAATTAATGTCATAATGTAAACTAAATCAAAATTATTAAAAGCAATCTTATTATTTACAATAAATGAATATAATTTAGTGTTCACTGACATACTCAGATCTCTACATCTATCAGTTAGTCTCCCCTACACACACACACACACACACACACACACACACACACACCACACACACACACACACACACACAGGTTCAGGTTTATTGATGTATATTCATCATGACTTTCACAGAAAGCAAGGTAAATGTTAATAAATCCTTTTCTACATTGGGATTCAAATCAATAATTTTTGAGAATCTTAATACTAGGAGGCAGGCTCCAGAGTAAGGTGCTGTTAAAATGCTGTGCAGTCGGCCTTATTTCCACCTCAATATCTTAAGCTCCTGACTGTGAGTCCTTATGTAGTGGGAGTCCTTTGCTTACTATTCCCCTCATGCGCAGACATCATGATTAGCCTCTCAAATGTGAGCAGTGCTTTATGCCCAGGCGATCCCAGGCTAGTGCACACTTTACATAGCAGATTTTGCATATCGGGGGAATAAATCTCAATGACCCTGAAATCTTTCCTTTATAATCAGTTTTCTTTCGTATAACTGCATCTCTCTGAGGACTGTTGGGAGCTTTGCTGCACCAAATAAGTTAACGTAGAAAAAAAAGGAAACAGATGGGTTTGACTGAATTCTGGATTGTTCTATTTTGTTTTAAAGCTACTCATTTTGGAAAGTATATGTGTGGTTTGGTCCACAAATTTCACAAAGGGGTGGATAAAGAATGGGGATTTGGATCAAAAAATAACAAAGGACGACAGTAATTAAGGTTTCACCCAACAAGTGGCCTGAGAATTCTATCAGAAGCATTGAGATTCCAAACACTAATTCCAGGGATGATCACCAGCTTGCTTTATGATCTCACAGTCAGTTACAAGCTCCAAATTGGGTTGGAATTTTCATTTGCCTCACAGATTTGAGGTAAGATATATCTACCCGTACTGAACGTGTTACTTTTTACTAGAGAGTCTTCTGCCTTGTCTTAAAGAAAAGTTCAAGGCTGAGTTCAGTTTTAAAATAATACACTGTTACCAGGCAGTAGTGGTGCATGCCTTTAATCCCAGCACTCAGGAGGCAGGGAAAGGGAGATCACTGTGAGTTCAGGGCCAGCCTGTACTCATTACAGAGTGAGTTCCATGACAGCCAAGACTACACAGAGAAACTCTGTCTTGGGAAAAAAGAATACTGTCACTAACTGACCATTTCTATATTTATAACCATATAAGCGGATATGCTTGGGAAGAAGGGAAAGTTAGCCTAGATGGGAGAAATAATAAATGCCAAGATCAGCCTTCTTCACTGAGAACTGCTCCACATTGGGTTTTTTTCTTACATGCCCCTCTATCCACCCCAATTTGGAGCTGAATTGAACAGGATGCCTCTTTTACCCAGGTGGAACCCAACACTGTGATTGCAATGGGGCAACCAGATCCTATTCTCTAGAAATGTTGACTTAAAAGCTGGGGGAGGTCCATTGGAGAAACGGCTTGGTGGTTAAGAGCAAGAAGTGCTCTTGCAGAGGACCTGAGTTCAATTCCTATCACCCAATTCAGGTGGCTTACAAATGCCAGTAACTCCGGCTGCAGGAGAGCGATGCCTCATGTACAACACCCACTCACAGACATATACATAAAAAATTAATCAAAAATAAAACATTAATAACTAGTGAGCCTCATGGCAAAATTTGGTAGGAATGTTAGAAAAAAAGGAAGTCACAATGAAAAAAATACAGTGGTTCCTCAAAAATTTGACTAGTGAATCATCTTATGACCTTGAGATCTCCTTGTTATGTCTGTGTTTAAGAGAACTGGAAACAAAATGTAAGTTCCTACCAAAACACTTCATATCCGGATACCACAGCCAGACACACAACAAAAGAATATTGTAGGCTAATACCTTTGCTGAACATAGACCTAAAACTATCAATGAAATCCTAGCAAGATGAATTCCACATCACATCAAAATGATTATTCATTATGATCCAACTAGTCCACTCCTAGGCATATACCCAAAGAATTCCATATACTACGACAGAGATATTTGCACATCCAATAATACTGCAGCTCTATTTACAGAAGCAAGGAAATGGAATCAACTTAGATGCCCATAAACAGAAAAGTAGATAATGAAAATGTGGTATACATATAAAATTAAAATATTATTCTGCTATAAAAAATAAAATCATGAATTTGAAGCAAAATGGTTGAGTTTAGAAAGTATAATATTAAGCAAAGCAATATATATTCAGAATGAAAAAAATCTCATATTCTTCTTTATATGAGGTTCCTAGCCTTTATATATATATATATATATATATGCAAACATGTAAATAGCTGTAAGTATAGGAATGGTATAAAATTTATAAAGGCGACCAAGAATAAGGTTAGGTAATAGCAAAGAGTGGCATGCAGGCAAACGGGCACATGGGTCATGAAAGAGAGTATAACTAATCCCTTCTAATAAGTAATGAAAGAGGGTATATAATTCAACTCAATCTTTCTTTTTGCTTTATTTCTTTTTGATTCCCCTCCACTGTGTGTGTGTGTGTGTGTGTGTGTTAGGCAGTAAATAAAAATTTCAGTGCTAGTGAAAGTGTCAAATCATAAGGGAAGCTCCATTGTCTCAGAATGGCCATTCTTGCTCTACAGAAGTTTACTGGGTTGTACAGTGTTTGGACTGAGCAAAGCCTTGAATGGCTTCCTTAAACAAGCTGTGTAATGTTTTCACTTGTGAGCTCATTAGAATAAAGTGATTAAAAGATAACCATTCACTTGCTACAGTGAGCTGATGGAACTTATCTCTAGGTTGGAGAACAGTTCCACATATGCAAAGCAATTTAACTGAGGGTCCTCCTAAAAAATAGGTAGAGGACTTGAATAGATAGTTCTCAAAGGGAGACTTGAATGGATAGTTCTCTAAGGGTAACCAATACCCTTGGGGAGGAAAAAGGTCTAATTATTAGAGAAATGGAAAACAAAATCTTAGTGGACCTGCCCTCACATTTGTTAGATTGATTTTATTAAAAAGATGAAAGATAAGCATTGTTGAGGATGTGAGAAAACACTCCTGCACTGTTGGTGGTGAAAATAATACACCCATGTTGGAAGATATTATAGAAGTTCCCCCCCCCAAGAAAAAAATGAAAAATCTAATTACTGTATAACTCAGTATACACCCAGAGGTGAAATCAGCATTCCAAAGCCATGTCTGCAGTCCTGGGCTCAGTGTAGCATTACATGGGAACAACCTAACAGTCCATTGTGAGATGGATAGGAGTTTTAAGTGTGGTGTGTGTGTGTGTGTGTGTGTGTGTGTGTGTGTGTGTGTGTGTGTGGTATATTAATATGATTCAGGAACAGAAAATAAATACTGCTCTCTCACAAACATGGATGATTCTAATGAACACTAAGTGGAATAAGCTGGGTATAGCAAGACAAATACCATGTGCTCCTACTTATATGGGAAAGCTTCTGTGAATCCAGAGAAGCATAACAGAAAGGTGATTGGCAGGTTCTTGGGAGAGAGGGAGGACAGTGATGGGGAGACACTGGGTTAAATGTATTAGTATCAGTTAAACAGGAAGAAGTCCTAGGGATCTACTGTACAACAGGGCAATTGACTGTAATTAACAATAAAAAAACAGTACTTGAAAACTGCCAAGAGAGTAGATTTTAAATGTCCTCATTATGGAGATGATTAAATATGTGAGGTGGTAGATATGATAATTAGCTTGATTTAATCATTCCATAATATAGATACATATGAAAACATTGTATTGGCTGGTGTAAATAGGATACACCTGTAATTCCAGTACTTGTGAAGTGGAGGCTTATAGACTACAAGTCCAAGGCCAGCCTTGGCTATGCATAGACAAATATTGTCTCAAACATGCACACACAAATCCTATTGTACATATAAATATATGCAGTTTTTATTTGTCAATGAAAAACATACTTAAAATTCTTATCAAAAAAAAGTTCATAGCAGCATCGTTGATAATATCCAAAAAGTAAAAATAGCACAATGCATCCTTTAGCTGGTAAATACACAAAATGCTATCTATCAATAAATGGAATATTATTTAGTCATAAGAAGTAATGGAGTCTTGGAATATGCTACAATATAAACAAATCTTGAAAACATTGTTCCAGATGAAAGAGGCAAGGCATAAAAGAACATACATTGTATGCTGTTTGTGGCAAATGTCCAGAACAAGAAAAACCGTAGAGACAGAAGTCAGATTAGTGGATGTACAGCGTATGAGAGTAAGGATAATTTTGACTAGCTGATAATTCTTTCAGGGTGATGAAAATATTCTGAAATTAACGGTGATGGCTAGGTGACATAGTAGCTATATTAAAACCACAAAATTACACATTTTTGAATGGTAAGTTTTATGTGGAACATGTTTATGCCACATAGTGTTTGTGTGTGTGATGGTATTTGCACATGTGTGTGCAGGGATGTATTTCCATGTACATGTGCATGCAGAAGCCAGAGGCAGATGTCTGGTGTCCTCTCTGTCAAGCTTCATCTTACTTTCTGAGATAAGGCCTCTCATTGAACCTGAGGCTCATCATTTCTGCTAGCCTGGCTGGCTAATGAACTCCTCATATTGACCAGTCTCTCTGCAAATGATGGGGGATTTACAAGTATGCAAGACCCTACTCTGCTTTTATATAAGTGTACCCCTTGTTTTCACAGCCAGTGCTCTGATTCACAGAGCCATGCCCCCAGACCTCTTAAAACATCAGAAAAATTAAGTCAGGTACCTATGAGATCTAGAATATGAGTATCTTAAAACTCAAAAGCTGGGAGTACCATTTAAAGGCACCCATGATAAGCCACCTATAAATGAATCAGACAGAGTTAGTCTGCCAAGGAAACAGAGAAGAAACAGATAATAAAGAGAGCAGCAAAGACAGCTCACAGCTCACAGAGGAGCATGGAACATCCCTGTGTGGATCTCTGCAAGTCCCAGCTGCACATTCTGAAGACCTCACGTCTGTTTTTGTTTGCTGGGAGTGATTTCTGTTACTTAGATCTAAATAATTCCTAAGATATACATCAGATAAATGGCAATAATTATAGCTTGTATTCTCCCTCCACCATGTCACCTGCCCTAGTTTGGTTTCTATTGCTGTGATAAAGCTCATGATAAAATACACCTGGGGTGGGGGTAGGTTATTTATCTTATTCCTTAAAGCCATCATCAAGGGAAGTCAGTGCAGGAACTCAAGGCAGGATCCTGAAGGCCGAACCTGAAACAGAGTCCGTGGAGGAATGCTGCTTACTGGCTGGCTCTGCCTGCTTTCCTATACAACTCGGGCCACCTCCCTGGTGGTAACACCACCCACCGGGAGCTGGGTCACCATCCCATATCAATAATTAATCAATAAAATGTCCTACAGGTTTGGCTACAGGCCAATCTGACGGAAGCATTTTCTCATCTGAAGGTTCCTCTGCCTATTTGACCCTGCTTGTGTCAAGTTCACAAAAGAAACAGACACCATCACTCACCAGCACAGAACCAAAAAGCTGAAAGCACGTCTAGGTTGCTCAGACTCTCTGGAGAAAGTGAGAAAAAGTTTAAATAGCAAATATCAAAACAAGGTGTGGGAGTACATGGCTACAATCCCAGCCCTGAGAAGACTGGGGCAGAAGGAGGGAAAGCTCCAACCTTGGACTACATAGAAAAGGAGACGGCTGGAAAGGGAGGAAGGAAACTAGCAATGTTACTTCCCTTGGTCAGCGGCACACCTCCACTTGAGAATTTCTGAGGCCCAAGCATGGCAGGAGCATAAAGTAATATGTTTAGCCCAAGGGGGCAGTAGGTATAGAGAGGACAGCAGTTGCTGGCTCCACCGATAGTTGAGGAGAGCCTTATTTCAGAAAATCCCCCCCCCCGCCCTGCTTACCCTGACCTTATTTTCAACTGCCAGCTCAGACAGTTAAATGTTGGGCAGGATGCTGGCCAAATCCATAAGAGAAGATCAGGTCATTACAATGCCTGTCTTTAGTTAAAATCACCCACATAAGAGCCTAGCTTTTCTCCCAACACATAAAGTAATATGATATATGATAGGAGACAGATCTGGTGAACACCCTCCATAATAGCATCTGGGAAAATTAACTTCCATTGATTTGCTATTAAAATTCTACATCCATAACTACTTTGTATAATGATTTACTTGGTGGTGCTGATTTTAAGTCATGAGCTGGCAGGTGCACAGGTATTTGTATAGAAGAGAGTACAATCCTTTTAAGGATAAGGTAGGGGGAGGGGAACACCTAAATTCAGTATCACTGTTCACCCTAAGGCTCCAAGAGACCAAAATCTCTGCCTCTTTCAAAGATGAATACTTACAAAATCAGAATGATATCTGTAAGGTCATTAGACCTTAGCCGAAATTTAATTTGAATAATCACATTTCATTCCACCCTGAGTCAGTGAAGGGCCCTGATTAATAATCAACATTTTCTACATGCCAGTGAAGTGTTTGTTGCTATAAATAGACAGAGTTAACAATCTAATTAGCTAGAAGAACTGGCAAGATGAATACTCTGCTCAGGGAGAAAGATAGATGACAATATTTTTAAGATCTGTGAGGATTGCACTGTCCCTGACCCTAATCCCTTAGCAATTATTGTCAAAGTTCACTCTGTTAATCCTCATTTTAAAAACATCCCTTCCAAGAGCTGTTTCCTTTTCTTCCTGGGGGCAGACATTTCCAGAGTAAACATTCTGTAGTTAGACCAGGTTACAATGAGGCCCCAAAGGATGAAACATTGCTGTAGACTCACTAATTGCACATGTTGCTGTCCTTCCAACACTTCTGTCCACTAGTAGTTTATAACTCTTGGATTTGCCATCCTTGGTCACCAGGCCCCTGACCGTAGAGGCCCAGGAGGGAAATTTTTGCCATTGTTTTTGCCATAGTGGGCACCTGACTCTCCTGGAAGTTCTTTGACATTTTTATCTATTCATTTGCAGGGGAATAAACTTAATACATGCCAGGCCTCCAAGTGTTTTCACTTAAATGATTTACAGTCTGAGATTCATAGTCTGATTTCAGTCTGGTAACTTACTAGTGAATAATAAACGTTACAAATTATTTATTCTTGAACATGTGCACATGTTTAATGTACATCGATCAATTCTCTTCTTCATTATTCTCTCTTTTTCTTTCCTCTACTCACTCAACCCCTTCTTTTTATCAACAAATTCTCCATAAACTTCCATGTCTTTGTGTGTGCGTGTGTGTGTGTTTGTGTGTGTGTGTGTGTGTGTGTGTGTGTGTGTGTGTGTGTGTGTGTGTGTGTCTAGTTGTTTAGTTAGGGTTACTTGCATGGACATGAGTGGTGCTCATTTATTTGATCAAGGGTAACTTGCCAGTAGCTACACCACAGAGGAATATGACTTCCCTTCCCACCATGACCAATAACAGACAACCTATAGCTTCTTAGGAAGGAGTGGGGTCTCATGAATCCCTGCCCCACCTACGATGGGATTTTGATGGGCCCAGTCTGGTCACTATTTGTGCTCATAGCCCCTGGTGCTGTGAGTTCATGTAAAAATACACCTTTGACAACAATAAGATATTTTTCTTTCTCTTTTTCCTCCTTTCTTATTTTATTTGCCTCCTTTGCTTCTCTTTTCCCTCAACAAGCTAGCAATGCTGATCCCTCATCATTTAGTCAGTCTCTGGCCTTCACAGAGAGTCGTTCAAAGATGGAATCTTTGTTGTTCACATATTGTCCAAGTGCACACAGCATGACACAAGCTGTGAGAACAGGGCCTGGGGGCCATGTGACTCCTTTTCTTACTGCTTTACTTCTCTACAGGGTAGTCTGCTGTGGGACAATGGTCTATATCCTGTCACTTGTATTTTAAATAAATGCTGATTGGCCAGTAGCCAGGCAGGAAGTATAGGTGGGGCAAAGAGAACAGGAGAATTCTGAGAAGAGGAAAAAGTCAGTCTGAAGTCGTCACCCAGAGACAGAGGAAGCCAGACACAGAGCAAGCAAGATGTGACTGTCTCACTGAAAAAGGTACCAAGCCATGTGTCTAACACAGGCAAGAATTATGGGCTAATATAAGTTATAAGAGTTAATAAGAAGCCTGAGCTAACTGGCTAATTAGTTTGTAATTAATGTATATCTCTGTGTGTTTATTTGGGACTAAACAGCTGTGGGACCTGCTGGGACAAAAAACCTCTGTCAACAGTAGTCTGTATCTATTACTTGAAGTCCTATCTTCTTTGTTGTGTCAAGTGTCCCCAATGGCATCTTAGGGACAAGGTCTCATTTCTATGTCTTTATGAAGCATCTTCCACCATTGAGTATCTTTTTCATCCTTCCAGTTCTCCAATCCCATGGCTGAAGAGAATATCTCTTTCATTTTCCCTTGAAAACTTTTGTGCTGTGAATGCCAGTTAAGGTTGATTTCAGATAAGTTTGAACCCAGTATTTTTATACTAAAGTTTATTTGTTATTTATCTGAAATTAAAATTTAACAGAATGTCCTATATTTTATCAGGCAACCCTACTTAGTGATGATAAATTGTGTCTCTTTCCCTCCAGGCTTTGGACTTTGGTCCTTTATTTCCTTTTTCCTCACTTGTCCCTCTCTGAATTTATCTTTTCTACCAGGCTCAACCATCATATCACTTCGAGATCACCTTCCTCCTTCCTCTGAACTCTTTAAACATATTCAGCAGTTTTATATGCATCCCTGTCACATATATCTCTTCTATTGTCTTAAGTTATTATTCAGACCTTTCATGTGTTTATTATTTGTTGCTTACACTTGATTTTTAAACTCCCTGAGGTCAGAACTCTTTGGATTCCAAATCCTGTAGCCCAGCCCTTTAATGGGCTGCCAACGACTTGGGAAATCCCCTGCTTTTATTTTCTACGCATCAAATAATCTCTTACATTTTTATACCATGCTGCTGCCTGGAAATGCTTCTACTACATTTCTTCAGTTCGCTCGTTCTCACCCCAGGATGCAGGTCCCACCTCTTCCCCCTCCTCACTCTTAGTGTATGACCTTGCTTCCCACACTGCTAGGAAAATAGAAAAAGAAAATAGCAATCAGAGAAAAATCCCATGAGCTTTCACTTGTATAACAAACAACCTGGCTGTGTCTGGACCCATACATCCTGCCTTCCCTCTCATGACAGGGAATCCACTCAAGGCTTCTTTTTAAGGATCAGCCCCTCCCCTGTTCACTGGCTCTCCTCTCAAGAGCTACTCAAGGGCATTGCCACAGCAAGTCTGTCATCGGTCCACTGTATCATTTTATTCTTTGTAGAGGTTGCTACCGTTAGTATGTTTCAGCATTTCCGTATTTAACAAGTAAACAAACCCTCTCTCCTTGACATCAAACCACCCTGAAGCTATTTTTCTACCCCCTTTGTAGGAAAAATAAAATCCTCCAAAGAGTTTATATTGAATTTCCACTTCGCCTGCTAACATTTTCCTTTGAATCCACTGTAATCACGATTTTGTCCCACCTACGCCTCAACTGCTCTCATCAAGGTTACTTATTAATCACCCTAAAATTGCTATGCTGAAGGATAGCAACTCAGTCCTTGCTTGACTCCACCAGTCAGCAGTATGTGAACAGAGTTTATTGCTTTAGCAATTGTCCTTCTCTCATCTGTGTAATAAGTTTTGAAGCATTCTTGAAATAGCATCTTCACTTCCAAATCATCACTTCTCGCATAGTTGTGGGCTAGAAGTCTGAAATCAAGGTGTCAGCAGGGCCATGCTCCCTTTGAAGCTTCTTAGGGAAAGAAACCTTACTGTGCCTTCTTCTAGCTCCTGGAGTTTACTCTCGATCCTTGACAAATCCTTAACTTTAGATACATCACTCCAAACTCTACCCACAACACTAAGTGGCACCCAACCAATCTGTCAGAGTTTGAATCCAAATTGCTTTGTATAAGGACATCAGTTGCTGGGCAAAGGCACACCCGAATCTAGTATGGCGCCTGCTGTCATAGTTTGATTACATCTTACAAAAGCCCCATTCCAAAGAAAGTCACTTTTTACAGGTATTAGGAGTTAAAGCTTGGGCTTATTTGGGGGAGAAAGGCAGAAAAAGACACAGTTCAACTCATGTTAGGGTCTGGAAACATCTTCTAAGAAACAAGTCAGAAATGGTAGTCTTAATATTGCTAGAAGGTGTGCATGTCCAAAGACAGCCTAGTTGTGCGTGGATCAGACACATGCCAGGGTTTTCTTAAAACTGAAAACAAGCAAAGAATACTCTACCTAAAGGCGTGAAATTGTCATCCTGGTGGGAAAGGGTTTGGCAGAATGCCCTTGTTTCACTAAGAGGCAGATTGATCCATAGAGTAATCTACTTTAATCAGCGTTATGTAATCCTGCAAAAGGGCATGCAGTGCAAGCTGGGATGCAAGGAGGCAGAGCTCAGGGAGGCAGAGCTCGGGAGGCATCTTGCCCTACATTGTTATGCGGTGCTACTGCGCAGCTGGCACACCTTTCTGCCTGCTCTGTCTCTAGCACCTCCCCGGCAACTAACCCACTTTAGTCAGACCTTCCAATGGTAAGGCAGGTTCTATATTTAGACAGTGTTCTCTGCCTGAGGATGAACTGACTGGCTGCAGTGTCACACCTTGACACAACTCTGTTCCTTCGCTCTGTTTGTTGTGGCGACCATCAGCCTTCTCTGGAACATGATCTTAGCATGTTTTAAGAGCTGGTGGGACTGCAGAAGCTCATCAATATCAACTCCTTTTTACAGCATCTAAGTGCAGACTTTGGAGACTGAGTTTGAATCCCTCTTAGTATTTCTTAGCTGTGTTCCTTTGGACCAATTATTTTTACCTATGCTTCATCTAGAAAATGTAGGCATTAGTGGTATTTGCCTTAAAGGCTTTAGATAGACAAGAAGATTCATGCAAAACCTCAAAACACCTTTTGGCACACAGTAAATTTGGTAGAAAATTTGACTATTCATATTATCATTGAATCAGACCATCCCACTAGGGCTCAGACATGATGTGGCTGTCCAGGTTAAGCAGCAATTTAGTATACAATCAAACCTGGAATTGCTCTGCCAGGGCACTACTCTCTTATTAGGTCCACAGTTGGCACACTTAGAGTAAGTCCCTTGAGGTGGATAAGAAAGGTAGGAGTCATGCCTCACCAACTCCACGGGTTCTGGCTTTAATTTGTTTCCCAGACTGCTTAATTGTCACTGTGAAAGCCTGGAGATGGTCTTAAATGAACGAGTAATAACAATAGCAGTAAGTTAGATTGGAGGGGTGCGAGATTAAAGGCAGGGAAATCACTTAGTGGTCATTACAGTAATCCAGCTGGTCATGACGAGATGGGAAGAAAGAATGGGGAAATTAAGTTTATTTTAAAAAATTACAATAAACTAAGGTGGCTTATTACCAACAAAAGTGAAAAGCCAGCCAGTGAAAACGTGCTTTCCTATTTGCAGCATGAAGGTAGACTCTGCACTCGTGAGGTTGGTTTGGTGAAAGTTTGTGGTCACTTTACCCAGTTAGACATTTAGAGGAAAAGAAAACTGCTTAGGTGGGATCCTAAGATGATTCCAGAACTACTTCAGTCCTATGAGGAAATGAAGAGGAAGCGAAGGAGGAGGTGTCCCTCCCCTCTACCTCTAGGCAAGAGAGTGGTACCAGCTGAACATTAACAAGACCAAGAAAGCACTGGTTTACACAGCATGGGTGGGAGGGTAATGTGATATTGAAAAGCACAAGTATCTTGAAGAAAGACAGCCACAGAATTTTCCACAAGAATAAGAAGGAAACATATTATAAACAGTACCTCTGGGAGTAGACAAGATGGCTCAGTAGATAGGGGTATCTTCCACCAAGCCTCACAACCCCAAGCTTGATCCTTGAGACCTACGTGATAGAAATAGAGAGCTGACTTCTTCAAGTCACTTCAAACTGTCCTCCACATACATGTTATGGCATGTGTGCATGCCTATACACATACATACAAAACAAAGAAGTAGATGGAATTATTTTTAAATCTCTCCACCCCATTCACATTGCTCATTGGGTTGCATTCTTAGGCTTTGCATTAGAACTCAAATAGTAAAGGAGCTGAAACAGGGTGCCCTACCTCAGGAAGAAACTGGCAGGTGATAAGATGTGAAGATGGCAGTGGTGGTGACAACCCGGTTTCTAAGCAGCAATTTGGAGGAAGGATATAACTCCTCTCCCATGCTTAGTATAAACAAAAGGTGCTCCCAATAACCAGTTCTTATTTCAAGCTCCAGGCTGTTCTCAAACTCACTGTGATCCTCCTGTCTCAATCTCCTGACTTCTAGAATTTCAGGTCTGCCCCACCACGTGCAACCAAATATTTCTTATTCATATCTACTTCCTAATGTATTCCTTAAAACATCCTGCAAGTCTCACCGATTGTTTTCATTGCAGCTATAGGAACCAAAATTAGGAGAGGTCACAGAACTTGCTTTTAATGCCACATTAAGTGCATTTTCAAGTCTGTCTGGGTCACGGCAGAAGGTTTGGAGGGAAAGGAGAGCCTTTAAAGGATGAAAGCATACACAGAGAAACTGTGAGTGGGTAGCTTGAAATGCTACATCCAGCTGGCAGGATAAAGGAAACATCCTAACTTCTCTCTACTTCTAGCTTGACATCCTCAATTTGGGAACCTTGGGCAAAATACGGAATCAACCTAAGTGCCCATCAACAAACGTCCATTCTTACTGAAGGAAATCATGTTATTTGTGACCACCTGGAAGAACCTAGAACTTATTATGTTTAGTGAAATAACATGTCACAAGAAGATAAATGCCGCATGACCTCACATACGTTTGGGGATGAGAAATGCTAACCAAAGGGTACAAAGTTCCATTTAGATGAGAATATTTTTTTCAAAATCTGGCGTACAGCACGGTAGTTATAGACAATAATAATGTACTGCACATTTCAAAATAATTAAATAAAAAGTATGTTCACTAGTGTCACATGATCATTCTAGAATATATTAAATCATCACACTATACTCCACAAGTATATATGGTTGTCAATTAAAAGTAAAAATTGTGAGTTGGGGGAGGAGAATGTAGACCTTTGAAAAATTCTGAAACATATTCATTCATGTGCTCACAGGTATTTTTAGTACATACTCTTACCAGACTGGTCTTGTTCTAAATGCAAGGATACAGGCAAGGGCAACACAGAGTTCGTGCTTAGAGGAGGCAAATCATAAACAAGTAAAACATGTTCAAAGCTGAGTGTAGTGGCACAGACCTATATTCCCAGCACTCTGGACTTGGAGGCTGGAAGAATGCAAATTCCAGACCAACCTGGGTTGCACACCAATTCCAGGTCTACCTGGTACAATCAAGATTAAGTTTAGACTTACAGAAGAAGGAAAGGGAGGGAGGGAAGAAGAGAGAGAGAAAGGAAAGAGAGGGGGGAGAAGGAGAGAGAGAGACAAAGAGAGACAGAGAGAAAGGAGAGGGGGAGAAGGAGAGAGAGAGAGAGACAAAGAGAGACAGAGAGAGAGAGACAGAGAGAGAGAAGAGAGAGGGGGGAGAAGGGGAGAGAGAGACTTTTAGAAGAGTCACTAAGTGCTACAAATAAGAACACTACCAAAAGCCCATGCAGTCCAAATGCTGAGAGGTTTGTTTTTATTCTAAGCTTAAAAGAAAACAAGTGCTGGGGTTGGGGCAGAAGGTTGATGTTTTTTATTTATTTATGTTTTTAAAATTTCCTTTAGCTGTGGCACAGAGATGGAATGGCAGGGGAGCACCAACAATAGCTGAAGAGCACTCTGCTGCCTAAATGAAACCTGAGAGTGGCTTCGGCTGGGGTAAAAGCAAAATTTGGAGAAAGTGAGTGGATGTGGCATATCTAGTGTTTTGGGTAGAGCGCTAATGGACTAGATGTAGAGAGGCAAAAGGGGGAGGGGGCTGAGAATAACTCATCTGCAAAGTCCTCATCTGTCCAGGTAAGAGGCAGTACTTTTAAGCTCAAGCAAGGGATATGGAAATTCAAAGCAACCAAAGCTATAGAGCTGCACATAGAACCAGGAAGGATCTAAACTTCACAGGCTCTAAATTTAAATTCTGTTCTTACCACTGATTTTTATATATTAAATTATATTATATATATAATTACTATATATAATTTATGTATATATGCACATTTTCCTACATCTCTGAGCATGTATTTGCAGTGCCTACCTCATAATATTGTCATAATTCACATAAAATACTTAACACAATAGTAGAATATAGTAACTATTAATATATGCTAGACTGCTATTTTTAAGATTTATTTTTTTATTATGTGTCTGCGTGTGGGTCTGTTACCTGAGTGCAGGTCTCCTCAAAGGTCAAAAAACGGGGTTACGTTCATTGGAACTGGAGTTGCAGGCTACTGTGAGTCACCTAATGTGGATGCTGGGAACCAAACCACCTCAGGTCTTCTGGAGAAACAGAAAACACTCTAAATGCTGACCAACTCTCCAGTTCCTGTTCCTATTTTCATCACGAATTATTTACAAGGAAACAAGCTATTACTTTTTGGTTCTTCACATGCTTGGCTTCTAGATCCCTTACTTCTTAACACAGTTCTAATTTTGCTGTTCTTTCAGATCTGAAAATAGTGTCTCTTTGTGTTGGGTTTACAAAGTAAAAGCAATTGTTCACCTGCTCTCTGGGTACTTACTTTATGCCAACAAACACAGGCTTCTAAGTCTGCCCCAGGCATCCTAGCCAGGGACATCTGGCAACTACACCATTTTCACAGACTACCCCAGCCAACCCTGCTCAAGCTAACGAGAGTTTCCTTGATTATACTGGCACATTTACAAGCACAACTCAAGTATTCATGCTATACAATAAAGTATGGTTATTCATGAATGGAGTTATACTTTGGAATATAGCTACATTAATCATCTGACTGGCTAGAACCTTCAGATACATAGAGATGAGATAGATAGATGGTAGATAAATAGACATATTAGCTGCAATGTATAGGAAGGAATATATCATGACCCAGTTTTCAGTGTTCAACAGAAACAGAGCATCATGAAATGGCATTTACTCTTAACTCATATGGTATATGAATTAACGCAAAAGGTCCTGTTTTTGTTTCCATAACCACTTGTGACTGAAGGCCCATTGATCTCCAATCCTGTAGAGATCAAAGGTCAGAATGCTTGGTAGATTCTGGTCCCATTGGAGTTGGAGGTTTTCTTTTTTTCCCCACTACTTTTTAAAAAATATTCTATTCCCAACCACTGACATTGATTTCAGGTTCTGTTAATAGGTCACGACTCCTAGTTTTAAAAGCTATTGTCATAATTAATTTTTGTCAACTCGATATAAACTAGAAATACCTAAGAAGAAGGAACCGCAAGGGTGGGATTTCCTTCATCAGATTGGCCCATGGCCATGTCTGTGGGACATTTTCCTGATTTCTGATTGATGTGGGAGCCAACCCATTGTGCCCTGGCTCTGTAAGAAAGGTAGCTGAGCAGGCCAGGGGAAGCAAGCCAGGACACAGCATTCTCTGCTTCAGTTCCTCCTTCCAGGTTCCTGCCTTGAGTTCTCCCCCAACTTCCCTGATGGGCCTGAAAGCCAAATACCCAGACCCCCAAAGCTAAATGACCCCCATACCTCCTCTGCTTCTTTGACCATGCTTCTTCACAACAACAGAGAAGTGAACCACATCCACTGGAGGGTCTCAGCTCCCTGACTGATTCTTAGCACAGAGTCCATCGTGTTTCCCAGAGAGTTCAAATCTGTGGCCTCCCCATATGAGGACAGCCATGGTCCCCATGCACTTGATCTCTCTGAAACTGTATAAGGCACACACTACCCGTCATCTCCCAAAGATGCTTTTATTTCAAGCACTAGCCCATCTGTTAAGACCTATTTATTACTTTTTAAGAGGAAAAAGAAATAACAGCAAATGAGGAATTCCAGGCTCATGCTAACAAGAATTTTCCCCCTTTGTAAAACCCTTCCATCTGTCTGCCCTCTTTTGGACATAACTCAACTAGGAGTACATAGCTCATCAAATCAAATGAGGGTGCTGTCAGAAATATGCCAAACTATTGTGTCACTTGCTTTATTTTGTAAAGGAGAATTAAAATCATATTTGACATAATGAGTTGTTTGCTTTGTTGCTTTTCTTTCCTTTCATTACAGAAACCTCGGTTTAATACTGTGTGCAGACGGCTTTCAAGGATAGTCCCATTTCTCTTCACACAAACCAGTTAAGGCTGTTCCACCAGAACACAGATTAGTGGTTAAAAAGACAAACCATTTTGTGATAGGGAGAATCTAAAGGCTCTAATTCTGAACCTCTCTAGATCAGGACTCTTGACATGAGCACAATTACCTCATCAGGCTTACTGTCTATCCTTGCAATACCTACCCCAAAGGAGGTTGATGCCATCCTAGAATTCCCTCCCCTGACAAGTCATTGAATCCCTGACTAGTTCTCTCTCATGACCTAACTTTGATATTTAAAATAATAGCAGTCTACCTACATCCCTGTGCATTTTGAAATCTAATCAGAAATTGAAGGCTATACATAAATTAAAGTTTCAATGGTTACTACCGCACTACTAAACAACAGATGTTCAGTGGAGAGCTCTTCCTCTCCCACCAAATGGAATCCCGTGATCTCAGGTCTCATGAATAACCTGTCTAAAACTCAGTTTCCTCATTAGGTTATCTGGAGATTGCAAGACAGTAAACCATATGGAGCATTTAATATACTCTCTTGTAAAAATTAAGTCCACAAATGGAAAATGCAACTGTTATTGCTGCAAAGGAAATTGAGATGCCTTGTAGAAACAGTGCAATCAGAATGTGAAAACTTCGGGCGGGGGAGAAGAGGGAGAAGAGAGAAAGTAATAAGGAGATGTACTTGAGATAAATCTGAGAGCAAAATCAAATGCCTCGGTCTGAAAAGCAAGGCCACAAAGCAAAATAAGGAGCTGATGAAGCTGGGAAAGAAAAGCTGGAAAATTATCTCAAATGGAGTATTTAGGAAGCACTGCCTTCCTGAGTCAGTGTAATGTCATCGTGCTGGGTACTGCCTAATCATGCAAATATCTTGTCATCTAATCACAGGAGCCTATTAAAGCAGAGGCTTATTTTTCAATTTCCCCTCACATCGTTTTCGTCTCTTCTGGTTGCTTTCTGATTCTGGAGAGACCTCTTCAAGAAAGCTAATTTTTGTTTACTCAAAATATGCTTGTTATGGACTCTGCCTGCTCTAAGCCTGCTCTTGTTCTATAATGCTAAATCACTTTCTATGGTTCTAATCAGTGTGGCCCCTTGAGTAGTTCTTAAGTATTCTAGGTATGATATCTGAAACAGAAATAATTAAAAAGGAGGGCAGTCCCAGTAGACTAAAAAAATAACTGTTGCAGCATTCCGATTAGGTTTGAGCAACATTAAGTTACAGCACCGAGATCAGCTATTTACCTCGTTTGCCCATTTCTTAAATAGGAATCCTGTCTTCAGCTTTCAGTTCAGCTCAGTGACTCTCTTAATGCCTTCTGACAGGGTTCTTTTCAATGCATGACTTCTAAAATCCATCTCCTAAACACATAGGAAGAATATCTTCCCAGCCCAAATCAAACCACCACTAAGATGCATATATTTATGAAAAGAAAAGATTCAGCTTAGTTGCATTTTCTTGGTGATTTACTTTACTGTTTTAGAGACTCTGTCTTTATTTTTAATCTTGATTGGTTTTTCTTTGGCAGTGTTTCTCCAGCCTCTTCATCAAGTAAGTGACAACCAATAAACAATACGTGTCAGTAGAATATAAAGGAATTCTTTTCCTTTATTAAAAAAAATGTATTTGGCCGGGCGGCAGTGGCGCACACCTTTAATCCCAGCACTTGGGAGGCAGAGGCAGGCAGATCTTTGTGAGTTCAAGACCAGCCTGGTCTACAAGAGCTAGTTCCAGTGCAGGCTCCAAAGCCACAGAGAAACCCTGTCTCGAAAAAACAACAAAAAAAATGTATTTGTAAAGTAAGTATTAGTTTAGAATGTTGAATAGTGGGCGCTTAATATCGAGGTTTATCTTTAAATTTTTGCAGAGAACTTTGCTTAAACTAAAACTTCAAAGCTGTATTGTAAGGGAAAACAATCCTTTACTATTAGTAAACTTTTCCAGGGCTTTCTACGTAAGATAGAGAGAGGGCTTGTCAGAATACTAGTTCCCTTCCCTGCTAATGGCAATGAAAGTACCCACCTCCAGATGCAGGTGCATGAGGATTAAAAGTGATAATGTTCCTGGCTTTTAGTGGGTACTTAACAAGACTCTATTATCATCAGAGTTTCTAAGAGGAAGTAGGAAGCTGAGGGAGAGGAACCATATGCAAATCTGAAAAATGCTTCAGACTAGACAGCCAACTGCTGTCTTTCCACTGGTTTGTGTGGCCATTTGGGGAGAGCTTCTGAAAACCTAAATTTCTGTCTCTTTGGAAAACTTCTCCACTCTACTGATTCATTTAGTGAGTGTAGAACCTTGCTTGTTTCACTCCTGTATTGCCTAAGCCTGTTTGGACAGCTAATACTGACACTTGTTGATGAAGAAAGGAAGGAAGGAAGGAACGAAGGAAGGAACGAAGGAAGGAACGAAGGAACGAAGGCAGGCAGGCAGGCATATGAGGTTGGGACCTTAAGTGTTTACTTAATGGTACTATTTCCTGACGATATTAGACATCTTATGAAAGATGCTCCTTCCAATCACTGTTTTTAAATATTCCATGATTCAAGCCAACAATACTACCACGATACCCTGAAAACTATACAAACACTCTTGCCTTCAACCATAAAAGGTTTTCTCAAAGTTGAAGGGGTTGTATAGCCTGTGTGTCTACAAACTTGATCTAAATGTTTAGGAAACTATTAATGGTTCCTACCAAGTTCACATGCGCTAGACTCCAGGTCATAAATGAGCTACAGAGCCTACTGGCATTGTGTATAATATACTCAGGCTGTGTGTTTCCCAGACAGTGGCCTAGAAACATTATAATCTCGCATCATATCTGGAAATCCTGAGAGTTATCTGTCATCGGTTCTTTTCCTACAGAAAGCTCAGTGCAGTGCTTTGCCTTAGGCAACCTTTCGTGTATAACTGATGAGGTTCTTATGAAGTGTGTTTCTGCCTTGCAGCTCTTCCTGAATCAGGGTTCTAGCCATTTGACTTCCCAAAGGCAAAGACAGGAAAGAGAAAAGAGCCAAAATTAAATCAGTAAGACAGTCTAATAATAAAATACTTACAAGAAAATTTTATTTAATCTATTGAGGGCCATTGAGAAAGTCCAGTAGACAAAGATGCTTGTTGCCAAGTCTATGGACCTGAGATCAGTCCCTAGAACCTACATGGTAGAAGGAGAAATCCAACTCCCACAAACTGGCCTCTGACCTTCATGCATGCCAGTGCCACACGCACATATACACACACATGTGTGTGTGCCCAGTGAGTGTAATTTAAAAGTAAATTTTAATAGTTAAATAATAAATTTATATACTATTTCTATACATAATAAAATAAATAGCACCCTATTAAGACTGTTGGTAAAAATAAGATTTAGATATATATAGGCTTCTACTATACACCCTTCTAAAACAATGTTATTAATACATAATTATATTACAATACAATAATATGTTGTCAATACATATTATGTTAATGCTTTTATCTCCAAAGAATAATTTTCTAGACACTATTCTCCCAGAAGTGTTTATGTAGTACGTATAGAAAACATGATACTCATTTTGCAGATGAGAAAACTAAGGCTCCAGCATAGTTTCTAATTACCATGGTCAACACCAACAGCAGTAACAACACTGGAGTTACTGGATGACCCTAAGGCAGGGTCTGTTTCTCTGGGAATGAGAAGTTTCACTAAATATAGGACTTCCAATGCAAAAACTGGAAATCTTTAGGCCAACCAGGAGGTGTTTGCTCTACTCTGAAGCCTTCCTTGTAGTTTCTTTCTTCTCTTTTCAAATTTAGGAAGGTGGACATTCCACCTCAGAGCATATAAGGAAGACTACAAAGACAACCTCCTTTGGTTGCCACACGCACTCAATTATGTATTAAAGGGTACAATACAGGAAATACAGAGCAAGGCTGGAAAGAACAACTTCTTATTAACAGGAAATTTGTTTTCAAACTTCTACCTCTACATCTTAATTCTTTTAAAATAGTCATCCATTATAGTTGAAAAGTAATCCTGCCACTCATATTACTCAACAGTTTTCACTGTTAGGTATATACCCAAGAGAGTGGACAGGAGAGATGGAAACAGGTGCTCAGATATGATGTACACTGCAGCATCACTCACCAAGTATCTTAAGTATCCATCAGAAGATGAGTGAATAGACAGAGTATTTTACATACACACAGTGGAATAGTATATGATTATAAAAAGAAAGGGAAATCTGGCTCATGATACAAGGAAGATGAACTTGAAAGATACTATGGCAAATGCAATAAGTTGAACCCTAAAGGACAAAGGTATTATCCTGTTTATATGAAATGTCTAAAACAAATTCAGACATATAAGCTGGAGTCTATCGAGGGGCTGTGGAAAGGGGGTGGCTGTTAGTGCTTACTGACTATGGAGTTACTTTTCTGAGATAAGAAAAACATTTTGGAAATAGTGGTGATGCCGCAGGATACTGCACATGTTAGTTAATGCCGGTATTTTTTCTCCCTTCTCACTGTGACACAATACCGAACAAAAACATAAGGGAAGAGAGTTAACTTGGCTCATGGTTTCTGGAGATACAGCCCAGCATGGCAGGGAAGGCATGGAAGGGCTAAATGACACTACTCATTGAATTAGGAGCCTGAGCAGACAGTGCCTCGCATCTTGACCAATCAAGAAGCAGAGAAGGGATCAGCCGCCAACCAAGGCTATAACTTTGAAAGGTAAATCCTATCTACATCTTCCAGCTAGGCCTCATATCACAAAGTTTCCACCCCCTTCTAAAATATGCCAACAGCTGGGGGCCAAGAGATGAAAGATGTGAACTCAGGCAGGGGGTGCATTTCAAACCATAGCAATTCCACTGAATCACACATCTTAAAAATTAAATTGGTAAATTTTATGTTACAGATATTTTTACCAAAATAAAAACTTACAAAAAAAATCATCTCTCAAGTATTTGAAATTTATGCCTAATGTAGTAATAGAAATCCAGAATATGCCAGGTAAATGAATCTCTTTTGCCTTCAAGCTACCTTCCTTTCCTATGCATGGGTTTCTTGTCAAAGGTCAAATATTTCCAAACCACAGTTGGAGAGCTCTTCTGTGTTCTGTACTTCAAGTACTGCAGATATGTGTGGGTGGGGTGAGCTGTGTCAACGGAGCAGCTCTTCAGCTTGAACTCATAGTGTATAAACACACTGCGTATTTAACAACCCTAAGCTTCCAAAATACAAAGTACTTCAGAACTTAAGGTACCAAAACTGAACCTCCAAATTGAAATATAGCAGAAAGCATCATCTCCAAACATCATTCCACAAAGCTTTCCAAACTGTTGTCCATTCAAGAAATGGTTCTTCACTAAATTGTAACTGGGGGGTTCTTCTCTCATATATCCTTTCATTTTTTTCATAGTACATTTGTTGAAAATTACATTGAAAAGCATAAATAATTGGTTGCCCATGTGTATGTGTATGAAGGTCTGGCTTCAGACCCTCTGTTCTGTTCTGGTCATCTATATCTACATTATTCCCAAATCATACTATATTATTGTCTTTAGCTTTAGGGTAGTTAAAATACTCTATACCCTCTGACTGTTATTTTCTGCAAGCATTTAACTTACTGAAAATCTCTCATAGTCCTAAAAGTTACATAGTTTTTGATTCTATTAAGAGGAGTCTCTTAAATTTAAATTTCTAACTTTATTGAAAGTATGGCCAATTATCTTTAATTATATTTGTGAGTACTATCTGTGTTTACAGTAGCACACATGTGAAGGTCAGAAGACAATTTGCTGGAGTCAATTCTCTCCTTCCACCATGTGGCTTCTGTGATCAAGCTAAGGTCAGGCTTGGTACCCACTGAGCCATCTTGCTGGTACCTATGTTTTTGTTTAATTTATCTTATCTTTAGACTTAAAATGGAATACTTATAAAAAGAATAAAGTTACGACCATTTAGCCTGACAATCTTTTCTTTTTGGTGGTATTATTTAAATGATTTATATTTGATGGGAACATTGATGTGACTGGCTTTTTTATTTATCCACTTGCTATCTTATCTATTCAATTTGGTCTTTAAATTCTGACTTTTTTGTGAATTTTCCTAAGTTCAATTAGGATCTTTATTTATTGAGCCAATGTCTCATTATGTAGACCAGACTAGCCTCACAGTCCTCTTCCCTCAGCCTCCCAAGGGCTAGGATTTCAGGCTTGTGTCACCACATTGAGGTCTTTTTTCACCTATTTCCTTCACCTCATCATTTTTATGCCATTTGTCACTTCTCAGTCATCCCCAAATAAGATTTTGTCATGTAATCCCATTATCCCCACTGTTTCTGGATTTCTATGGTCTTTTCTTTTTATTTCAGGTCAGATTTCCGATTTGGGGGATGGTTGGTGACTTTGCTGGGAGTAGAACATTTAACATTTTCTATTGTGGAGAACTAGCTTCACCATATGCCTTTAGCTCTTGTTCAGTTCTGTTCCAGGAGGCATTTACAATTGGGATCAGTATCAAGTATATTAAGCTATTTGGTCACTTCAAGTTTTGTTTTCAAGGTTTACTATTATGAATTTCAAGTATTCTTGAAGCCAGGGCTGATTTGGCAACATTATCAAGGCTTTGCCTTTCTGAGGCTTCTACTTCGGTGTTTGGTGCTAGGTGCCCTACTGCCCGGACTGTTTCCTTGCCTGCTCAGACTGGGTACTTTGTTTCAGATCTTCCCCTTACCTTCACTTGCATGAGCAGGTCATCAAATGACCACTCAGCTGTAGATTCAAAAGTTTTTCATTGTGGCAAACTGAAGATATCCATGTCCCCTCCTCTCTTCTCTCACCCATGCTCCTCTATTTATTTTACACTGAAAATTCCAGGAATCTTGGTCTTCCTAAAGTCCCTGACAGTTCTATCTTTCTAGCTCAACATAGTGTTAGTCTCACATTGGATTTCTGTTCCCTTCACTTTTGCCTCCCTAGGGAACAGTGTTCTACAATTACAGGGTTTTTCTTACCTACTTTCTCCATCTCAGGGATTATGACCCCGGGTCATTGTTCAATGCCCCGATCTTTCCATTTCATCCATGTGGTTTAGTTTTCATTGTATTTGAGAATGATAACTAAGTGTGTTCCTTGTTGCTTTCCTGTACAAGAACATTGTTAAGACAAGTAAAGGGGCTAATTGAAGATGACGAGAGAGGTAGTCATGGCGAGAGTGTCCCAGGGGGATTGTTATTAGTAAAGAACCTGAGTTCACATTCCAGAACCCATGGTGGTGCAGTCCTATAATCCCAGCCCTGGAGAATCTGAGACAAGCCAATCCCTGAGACTCATTGGTCAGCCAGACCAGCCTACCTGGAAAGTTTCAGGTTGGGTAAAGACATTGCCTCAAAACTAATGGTGGACAGCACCTGAGTAACATCACCGGAAGTTGTCTTCCCTTGCAAACATGTGATGTGCACCTGCCACACACGTGGGCTTTAAACATATGCACACATGAAGAAATGCTATCCACACATTAGAATATTATTTATTCTTATAAAGAAAAACTTACCACTTGAAACAACATGGAGGAACCTGGAGGACATATGAAATATGCAAAAGAACAAATACTTTATGATATGACTTCCATGATAAAATTCTAAGAGATGAACTCAAAGAAGCCGAAAGTAGAATAGCAAAGGGGAGGAGGAAATGAGACGATATGAGTAAAAGGAGGCAGAGTTTTAGTAAATGAGATGAACAAGTCCTAGAGATCTGTGGCCAAGCACAGTGCTCTGGTGTAGCATCGTGCCTATGGCTAGCAGTATTGTACTGAATGTTCAAATTCAGCTAAAAGCATAGTATTGAGTGTTCTCATCACTAAATAACAGTGATAGCAACAGTAAATGAAGAGGGCAGAAGGAACATGTTGAAGGTGATGCTTTTGTTTATATCACAGATTGTGGTGTGATGGCTTCACAGATGTAGACTAAGCTCTAAACTCATCAAGCTGTATAAACTAAATATACTTTTATATGCAAATTCATACTTACATAATGATCTTGCATAATAATGTGTTAAAAAATAATCAAGACATGCTTTGAAGTCAAGTGTTTCATTGTCTGACTAAGACCTAAAGCAATGCTTGATCATAGGTAACAATTAAGTGGCAGATGCTAGAATAAGACTTCCCCACTCTCATTCCTACATGGTACAAGCTGTGAGTCTGGTCCATGTTCTCATCCCTTCTCCTTGTCTGCTTTCTTATCTATAAAATGAGAGTGATGGCAGTGTATACGGGTGTTACGAGCATTAAACGACCCGCAGCGTAAAGAAATACGTCTGTCATCGACTGCTGAATAACAACCTTCAAAATAGACTGTTCCAAAAGTAAGCGGCATAGAAGAAGAACCATTTTTTTCTTCAGTATGCAATTTCGTTGGTCACATTTTGGCTGGGCTGTTCTGGAAACTTCTTCCACTAATCTCAGGACTGCTTACTCAGACACCTGCAGTCAGTGACTGACCAGCTAGCCCTTCATCCTTCTGGAATTCAGCTCATTGTGGGCTCCGATGGTGGGAGCAGGTGGACTGTGTGTCTCTCAGCCCCCTCTGAGGTAGCCTGGGCTTCTCCACATGAGTGTTGAAGGTTCTAAGAGCAGCTATATAACAACTGCACTATGAAGCATCTTTCAAGTCTTCCTGTCTCACAGTTGCTTTCTTCCCCCAGCATGAGTCACGTGACCTGAGCCAGCATCAGTGACAGAGGGACCCAGTAGTGGTATACATACTGTGAGGGGGGAAAATATAGATGTGCTTGAAGTTATTGTAACATGTCACAAGGATAGCAAGCAGACATTTTTTTCCTGTTTATAAGCAAAGGGCATGTAACTAGAACTATGTAACTGGGGTGCACTGTTACAGCTCAAACACAGGCCTTTGTCTTGGTCCAATTAATTGGTCTTTCTCACTCTGCTTCTGTGTGCTTTTTTAATTTTCAGGGGCCATCTCTTGCCTCCAGTTCCACAATCACATTCTGCTGCAGAATTCTCTCTGCACTCCTCAGTGGGAACACTTGTATAAATCACCGAGAATGTTGGCAAGAGAAGAGCTACTTCTGGACTGAGAGTTTTTTTGAAAAGAAGGAAAGAGAAAAGAAACCTTCCCTGCTACCAGAAGTCATTTGCATAAGTTAATTCCTGGGGGTTAAAGTCCATGGCACCCCCTTTGCTGCTGCAGCTGTGGGAGAGTCCTTTCTGCAGCATTGCAGGATTACTGCTTAAGCATTTTATGCACACTTAGATGCAGGAACTCTTGGCAACGGAAACGCTATTTATTGCTCTTGTCTAAAGAGCCCTCCCTCTCTAGATGTGTTAGTCTTCTGACACCAAACGTCACATTTATTATCCCAGTAAAGGATTGCCCACATCTTCCTGGATCAAGCACACATCCGCAAATCATTGTTCAATCATTCTCTGGTCCTTCATTCCCAAACTTGAGTCAGTCACAGGTCGAGCATACCTATCCCACAGCCCTTCACTGAGCCTCCATAACCTACAAGTCACCTACTTCATTGTGGCAGATGATTCACTGAGATATTAATTTGACTTTGTTCTTGCTGCTATAGGTGAATAACAGGAAGGAAAGGGACATTTTCTTCCCCCTAAGCTCTCTTCCAAGAAGAATAAGCACACCCCTATGACCAGTCTCCCTCGTGGAAATCATTGTAGTAGCTTGGTTCTTTTTTTTCCCCATAAGAGACCCTGAAGGCAATAGCCCTTGCACTTGCACCAACCTCAGCCTCAGATCTATACTTGGTAATGACCTGGTACTTGGAGAGCAAGGGGTTCATGGCCTGAACTCTGAAGGAAAAGAGAGCAGTGACTGATGAGAGGGATTCGAAGGACAGTAATTCAGATATGACTGACTTGAATCCTACTCCTATTCAGAGGAGCCCAGGGGTGTTAAGACCCCTCAAGTGGAGTGGTAATAAATAATTAGCAGTTCTTGTTGCCATACAGCTATGGCTAAATTTGATGCATTAAAATACTCATATGTCAACAGACCAAGTAGTTTTAGATAATGAGCATTTTTAGAAACAAGTAAGATAGAATAAAGACTCAAGGCCCATTCTTAAGCATTTGCCATTCTCCATGCCTGGTGGGGTGTCAACTTCATTCCTGATCGTTTGTCCTATATTCCTACAATTAGTATTCCTATTAGCCATAGATGAATGAGCCAGACTACCCCTCCCCCAAAAAGTCATAAAATACCTCACATCCTTGCCAAAGTACAAAATTATACTCACAAGCTTGTAAAAATAAGATCATCAACAAGTTTTTGGTAGTTTATCTTCTAAATTATTTCCCATCCTTAAATGTTTGGGGTTCAAGCTAGTCATCAAATGGCAGCATAAAGCAAAGATACACCATAGTTGCCAAGAGTTGGTGGGAATCAAAGATGTCAAGGCAGAAGTCTCTAGATTGAGGACGCGATAGTTAGCTAACTGGCACCAGTGGGCCTGCTAGCAGGTGTGAGAAAAAGAGGATTCACATCCTAATATAGCTCCAAATGCAGTTACACAATTATGTTGCTCTGACTTAGCATTAAAAACTCCCCAACAGTTTTAGTTGGCTCTATCTACTAGTCCAAAGGTAATTTCCTCCAAAAAGCCTTCCAGATTCCCTTTCTCCCTCCTGAACCTGAAAATCCAGCTGTGTTCTCTCGCCTCTGACATCAGCGTTACTGGCTTTGATACAGCCAACCATCTGGTTGACTAAGCATGAAGCAGAGGGGAATCCAGCCAACTGTCCCCTGCTGTTTCCACATGAGCATTGCAAAATCTACTGGAGTCAACTTCAATGGTTGACTGTGACACAGACTTGGGAGAAATAAGAACGTCAAGGGATCTTGGGCATAATTTCTAATAACCATTGCAGGTGTCTTCTGGTGGAGGTTGATGTGGCTCTTCTTGTTGGTATTCCATAACTTTCAAGGCTACCTTTTAGTCATATTGTCTCTCCACTAAGTTCACCATGTGTTGGGGAATCTTGAGTACATATAGTAGAGTCATAGCTAGTCTAAGTATTTCTGGGCTAATTTCTTGTTCTGTATACAAGATGTGTCTGTTCACTTACTCTTTGGGTTTGTGCTTCTTCTAAAGCTTCTCTTTTAAAAAATATTTTCCCTGCTGCTTTCCAACACCATGTCTGTAAGTAGAAATGTCTTACCCATCATCCTTAACCATTTTCTTTGCCTTCTACACTCCCACCTCACTCCCGCAACTTTTCCATCTTTTCTGACTTTGGAATTATAGAGAGAAAAGAGAGAGGAAAACTCAACTAAAAGAGAAGTGTGGGAAGGTCAGCATGCTGGAGTGACAGATTTTACAACCAGCAAATCTGAATTTCAATGTAGTCCTGCTACATGCTAAGGGAGTAATCTTTGCGTGCTGTCATTTGAACTCTGTGCCTCAGAATGCTAAGCTTCAAAGTAGAGAAAACACTGCTAAAGCCTATGGGAGAGAGAACATCTGTGTAAACCAAGAAAGCCCTGTAGATAGTGTTTACTTAAGGACACTTTAATGAAGATTTTGAACTTCAGATCACAGCAAAAATGAAGACAATAAAATGAGGGGACTAAGAAAACTAATTTCTAATTTCTCTTCATTTTCCCTGGGATCATTCCAGCAGGGACTGTACTTGTTTGGTTTAGTGCCTTCATTACGGAAATGAATTCTCTAAGTAGGCTTCCATGGCAGAATAAGAGAATCGATCTCTCTCCCCTTCCCCCTCTCCCTCTCTCTTCCTTACTCCCTCTCTTTCCTTCTCTCTTTCTGTCCTTCAAGCTTCCCTTCCCCCTTTCCTCTCTCTTTTCCACTCTCCAGTGTCCCCTCTCCCTTTTCCCTCATTTAACCCTCTCATAGAAATTTAGAATTTAAGAAAATCAGGTCTCCTCACTTCTCTGCCTGTGATTTCCTGGACCGCCCAGTCACTCTTCTCTAACTCTCCTTCGAAACTGAAGAGGCATGAGCAGCCTGGCTCAGTGTGATGGTGCAAGCTCAATTCATTCTGACTTTGCATTCAGGGCACATGCACTTCTCCTCCTGTCGTATTTGCTGATCTGCTTTGCACTCCAGCTGCTGCGATATTTAAATCAGTGATTCGGTACACAGACCACACGATGTGCCACTACACTCCAACAAGCAAGGTCTGTCTCTCCATGGGGACAGAGGATCTAAGCATCTGTCATTCTCCTCCCGTCGCTTAGAATTAACCACACACCCCTTTACACACATAAATATTTATGTGCGAAAAATAAAACTCCCTGGTGCTTTAAGCCAATCTCTCTTCTCCTCAGTGAGCTTTGAAAGTTTCCAAAATAATTTTTTCACTTAATTCACTCTGTTATTTGCAAAGAACTTGTAAGAAGCAATTATATTTCCAGAAAATAATTTAAAATCTCAAACTTAGAAGTATGATGCATGCATATTTTTAGAATGTAAATCCCATGAGGGAGACATCTTTGCCTATTTCATTGTTTCATTTCAAGGCTTTAGAGAGACGCTAGTGCATAGTATGATTTGAACAGATAATTTTTAAATGTTATGACTGATGCACATATACCCAAGTACAAAACAAGATTCTGTTCATAATGAAAGTTTTAAGCTGGATATGGTAGTGAATACCTTTAATGTCAGCAATCAGGAGACAGAGGCAGGTGGATCTCTGAGTTCAAGGCTAGCCTGGTCTGCAGAGTGAATTCTAGGATAGCCAGGGCTACACAAAGAAACACTGTCTCAAAAATAACAACAAAAACCAAAAAAAAAAAAAGTTAAAGAAAAGAAAAAAAATTGACTCCCTGCTCCTCCCCACCCCTCCCCCACCGTGTGCGCGCACGCGTGTGTGTGTGTGTGTGTGTGTGTGTGTGTGTTTACACATGAGTGGGAATCAATGTTAATGCCTTGTGTATATAGGCTAGGCAAGAAGAGCTAGAATTGCTAGGCAAACATATAGAACCTGGAAATAGTTTGATATTATTGAGAATAAGAAAGAGTCAGGAATAATCATGTGACATAGTTATTCGCTGTGTATTTTTAGTCATTCAAAAATAATCAGTACTCATAATCTCCAAACATTACCACCTTAAGGTGCTAAAGCAATTATTTAAAAATAAACAATAATTGATCTTTTTCTCAAGGAATCCTTGACTAGTTTATTATTTTCTTTTTTTTTAACCGCCCTCCCCCTGCTTCCTTAAGATGGGGCAGGGTACCCTGCCCTGTGGAAAGCCCAAGGCCCTCCCCCCTCCATCTCGGTCTAAGAATGTGTGCATCCATATAGAATAGGTTCCCAAAAAGCCAATACATGCAGAAGAGATAGATAAGTCCCTGTGCCATTATCATTGGCTTCTCAGTCAGTCCCCATTGGCAGCCACATTTAGAGAGTCCCGTTAGGTCATATGCTCATTCAGTCCTGGTCCAGCTGGATTTGATGAGCTCTCAATAGATCAAGCACACTGTCTCAGTTGGTGGGCCAGTCCCTCACGGTCCTGACGTCCTTGCTCCTCTTCTCCCTCCTTCTGCTCTTCCAATGGACCTTGGTAGCTCAGTCCCTTGTTCTGATGTGAATGTGGGTCTCTGGCTCTATCTCCATCCATCATGCAAAATTTCTATGGTGACGATCAAGATATTTAACAATGTAACTATGGGACAAGGTCAGTTCAGACACCCTCTCCTCTGCTGCCCAAGTACCTAGCTGGGGACATCCCTGTGGACACCTGGGATCCCCTCTAAAGACAAGTCTCTTGCCAATCTTAAAAAGACTCCCTTAATGTAGATATCTTATTCCCTTCTCCAATATCCACCCTTCCTCTATCTCCACCCTCCACCACCCCCAGGCTCTCCCCAGTTCTTCCTTCTCCCTTTTACCCCCTCCCTTTTACCTACTCCCACCCCCAACCCCTACCTCCACCCCCATCCCCACACCTGTGCTTCCAACTTTTGCCTGGAGATCTTGTTTCCAGAAGATGGTCTTTTCTGTATTGGGGAACATGTCAACTCCCTTGCCACTCAGAATGCCAGTGACCTTTCTAAATTGGAATCACTGATTTAGATCACTCCCATAATGGGAGTCTATATTTTCACCTTGATAACCAAACATTGCTATGAACACCAACATTTAAGCCATGAGTCTAGTGGAGCTCAAGCTATTTTATTGGTTCAGAAATTATGTAGTTTTACAATGAGGCAGATGGTATTTGCTTTGACGCACCCATGCCTTACTTGGTAAATGGCAGTGTATAATATTCCAACAACGTGGTCATTTTAAAATCCTAAGTCAATATCTATCAATTGGAGCCTACACAGCAGTCCTCTTTGAGTCAAATCCTTATGGGGCCTAGTGATTTTACATGAAGAACTAAGATGATGAACGTAGAGCACAGACTTTCTGAAATAGTCCTAAACTCTATTCCTTGCACATTCTCTAAGTTTCTATGCTTCTGCAGATAGTTTGCTGAAGGTTGCCTGAGGCCTCATCAGTTCCAAATAGTCCAGTGTCTCCATTAACCTGTTCTGCTCAGCACAAACTCCAAATTGACTGACATCTGCACACCTTGCAAAGACTAATTAGGTCCTTGGTGCCCAGGTTGTAGTCAGAATCCAATACCATCTGGCTCAGGATGGTGCTACCTAACATTCAGAGTGGTTAGGTTTAATGATGCATTTGCGCAGTCTGATGCAGTTTTCTATGGACTAAATGGCGCTGTTGACCCCGTGAGCTGTAAGATCAATTGTTCACCTTTTCTTCCCCATTCGAATCTCCTTGGACCTGGCTTCAGCAGGGAGAACCTTTTGCATCTTTCATTTTGCTAATGCCTTGTTTGCTTCTATTCTTTACATCCGCACATTTTCCAGCCCTGCAGTTTTTCCCTGTTCGTGAAACGTTTTACCTTGCTGCTTATTATCATCCTCTCCATATTGACATTCTTGTCAATCCTCCTCCAATTCCTTCCAAATGTCCTTAAAAATTATTTGTAAAAGCTTAAAACTTAATCAGTTTCCTTGTTCCATGCTTCAGAAGTGGGTCGCTTACCGCTTAACTAAGTAAAGAGTTATCTCGCATTGGCAGTTTGGTCACATAGTACCGCGGGCTATTATTCACGCGTTCTATTCTGCTCTTATTCTCTGTAGAAAAGATATATTGAATTTAGTGCCAGTGCCCCTCTCCCCACAAACTAAGTGTTTTTGTAATTGCAAACATTGGTTACTGGGATGGATGCAAACCCCCCTTTAACATCTGGAAGACTGAAAAAAAAGATGAGTAACAATAGAGGAAAATGACATTTAATGTCTCAATGTTAAACTGTGCATATCTGCGTTAATCAAAACAATTTTTTCAACTCAAAGTGATGCTACTTAATGTTCTGTTAATTATGCAAGGAGCTAATCAATTTGTCCTGTAAATGGATGTTCAGCTGATTAAGAGAAGCTAATCATCAGTTATGAAATCCATAAGGCACAAATGAGGCAGGTTTAAAACATTTCTTTGCTAACTTGGGGCCAATAATTCTGTCTCCTTAAATTACCTCTTATTTCAGTTGGGAGAAGTTATTTTCTTTCCTTAAATATGTGTTATGCTCTCACCTATAGAAATTAAAGCCTAGTTTAACTTAGAGGTTTGGAATCAAACCAAGGATAATGCTATAATTGCTTCAGTTTCTTATTTAATCTCCAAGGGACAGTAACTAGGCAAAAGAGCTATGACTTGACATTAAGAATAAGTTGCTGTGAATTGGTGAGATGGCTCGGAAGGCAGGAGCACTCGCCACCAAGCTTGGCAGCCTGAGTTCAATCCTCAGACCCCACATGGCAGAAGGAGAAAGCCAGCTCTCACTAGCTGTCCTCTGACTGTCACATAAGCAATGGCAGAGCACTCTCCCCAACATACACACATACTAAATAAAGAACAAGTTGCTGTGAATTAAATCAGACTTACCTCCCCTTAACACTGTAAGAGGACATAGGGATGTTAATTGATCAGTACTCTGGAAATACCTGGAGCTCCACGTGTATCTCAGTGGTAAAGCACATGCTCAGCATGTGTAAAGGACTGGGTCTGGTCCTTGGCATTGCAATGGGAAACCAGAAAATGAAAAGATCATTTTTATCTGATGAAACTCATCCATTCAAGAAATATCCACTAAGCTTCTATTTTATGGCAATTACCATGCTAGACAACAAAACTGTAGAGACACATAGGGTACAGTTCTTGGCCTTGAAAAATCCACTAGGAAAAAAACAAATAAAAGAAACAGTCACCCTGATAGATAATAAGACAGACAATTGCATTTTTGACATGTAAGAGTTGACTATAATCAAGCGAAATAAGCATTTGGTGTCTGGGAAGGAAGATAAAGAGTCAAAGCCAGCCTCAGACATACATATATATAGAAGGAACAGAGGTTGGGAGAGGCGGGGAGAAGTGAACTCATGGATACATAGCAACATAGCAACAGGTTTGGACTTCCTATCAGAGATAAACAAGTAGGGAGAAAAAGCTATCTATGTCAGGGGAAAAAATGATACTTCAATGACTAAATTCAATGGTCTAGCAGTCAGGATATTTGGTTTTTTTATTCTCTGGCTAATCCCTACTTGACCTTAAGATTACGTTAATCCTTCCTTTGTATTTCATCTTCTCCATCCGCAAAAGATGGGTGTTTTTTCTGTCATGAGTTAGAGGTCAGTTTGAAATCATTTGCAGGAAAATGAGAGCAACTCCAAGGACTTCTTTACTTAGAATCTAAATGCAAAACACATTAGTCAATCAGTTAGTCAATAAGTACTTATTGATTATCTACTGAGTGCCCTCTAGGGTGCCAGGTCCTGTTGGAAGCAAATAGAAAAGGGAACAAAGTGATCCTTTTCTTCAATTAGCTGCCTGCCACCTTTCTTCTCTTTTTCTTTTCTTCATTTTTTGGGAAAAAAAATCAGTATTCAGAAAGAAGGAATGGATGAATGAGTGGATAAATATTCATTGGATAGCTACTGTGTTCCAGGCCCAGGATTTATTGGTTATCAGGGATTTTCACCTGTTATGTATACTACTTAATAGTCAGCAAATGTATATCACCAGAAGGGGAACTACAGTCTTTTAACAACTGTTTAAGATTAGAGTGGAGAAAAATTAATTCTGCTACACTTAAGTTAGAACACTTGGCCTGGGTGTTGAGCTACTTCAGAAACGGTAGAGCTCAAGAGTTAGCACATCATGGGGGATGGAGTGATACCTACAGAAGACAATGAACATAGCAAGTGATCACAGTGCATCCATGGGCAGACACTTTTCCCAGACCTGATGCCTTAAAGAAGGATGGTGGGATGCTGGTGGTGGGCTTGGGAAGCCCAGTATAAACTTTGCCAGAATGTCAGTTTAGGAGAAAGTATCTAAGAAGCTGGAAAATACTTGAAATAGGGAGAGTCTGAGATACCCAGAGTGGGAAACCATTGTGATAAAAGGGGCTTACAGGATGACATGATTCAATGGCAAAATGACTAGATCTCAGGATGCAAAAACTGGACCATCCACATATTGACTCTTTTGATGTAATGCTTCCAATTTCTGCAACATCCACATCACAGGTATTGCTATTATCATGGAATAATAGGGCACTTAGAGATTTTTCAATCTCTTCTTTGGTTTGTTGGACTTGTGGCAACAGATGGGTTATTCGATATAAACTTCTAATCCTATTTGTCCACGAAAAGGATATTTTTAGAAAGCAGAGCTGTTGTTTCTTTGCCCAGCCTTTGGTTCTTCAGCATCCTCCTACGTGTGTTTTGGTTCAAGGTTGAGTTAAATCCGAGTCAGCAAAGTAATATCATTAATCCTTCTCCTTCCTTCAGTTTCCAGGCACAGTGAGCACCCTCCTTGCAGAGATGAAACAGAGCCAGGAGTCTTGTGGGTACTTATAGCTCTTCCTGGGATAAACTCAAGGTCAAAGATACAAAGAATCAAGATGAGAATGCTGTCTCAACTTGCCACTCTCTATATACATCTGCTAAAGAAAGTTGCAAAGAAAAAAGAAGGGAGGAGTAAGTAGGAAGGAAAAAGAGGTAAAATGAGATCTCTAAGGCTGCAAGCTCTGCTCAGAACTCCATCTACTTTCAAGTCTAGGAAAAAAGACATGGATGGGTCACACCAAAACATTGGCTCAGTTTTGGAGCTGCCTCTAGAATCTAGCGAGACTCCCAGGCAGCATCCACAGCAGACACCTCCATCTTCTCTCTTCCCCCTCCATTTTGCCCTCTCTGAATCCTCCATTCTAACCCCTGGTTAGCAGAACCAGCCCCCTTCATATGCAGAGAAGAGAAGGAAGTTCTTCGCTGTCTTCCAGTTAAGGGAGAGAAACGCACAAAGCCAAATAAAATAGGATTTTCATTAAGAAATATTGACTGTAATGGAGCAGAGATACTCTCTGGAAATGAACTGCACAGGAGAATTCCCAACCAGGATGTTTCTTTCATTATCACTTTTGCTCGTGGTCAAGGACTCCCTTCTTCCCTACACTGGTAGATCTAAACTGAGTCACTTTGACCAAAGAATCACGTGTGTGTGTAATTGTGAAATAATTTTAAAACTCTAAAAAGAAAAAAAAGAAAGAAAGAAAAAGCCATTTGCCCTTTAGGGTAGCATACACTTGTAATCCTAGCCCCAATGTGGCAGAGATAGGCAGATCCCTGGTAATCACTGAGTGGTCAGCCTAGCCTAAAGAGTGGGTTCCTGAGGAATGACAGTAGAAGTTGGCCCCTGACCTCCATAAATACATAATATTGAATTAACAAAGGAAATGAGATGGAGGGAAGAAACCAGAATCACTGCCTTCATCTGTTAAGTAATATAGGCACTCACAAGTTGTGCTCTTCACCTCATAGTGAGTTCGAGGCCAGCCTGGTCTACAAGAGCTAGTTCCAGGACAGGCATCAAAGCTACAGAGAAACCCTGTCTTGAAAAAACAACAACAACAACAACAAAAACCCCAACAGAATAGGGAGCATATGGACAGAGATTTAATCATCTTTTAATTGTGTTGGCTATGCTTGTCCTGTATTTATGACAAAGATATATTTCTGTGATTTTTCTTCTAATGCAGTAAAATGATACTTTACTAATTAAGTGGTCTCGTTCCTTTTTAGCCTATTCTTTTAAAGTTAAAATTGATTTTTATTTCTTTTGCCTCAGAATGTTTCAGACAAATGCTGCTACATCAGACACATTTTACACCCACATTAATCAAAGCACAGAGAAATTGCTCCTAAAGATATGAGATTAATAACACTGTCTCTCTAGACACCCAAAGCAAATGCTGCACTATACATATTCAACCCGCATCCCTACCTGGTCTCTTCCCACTTCTCAATGGATCCCTACTGAAGTTCTGATTTATAAGCCACAGAAGCCATCTTTCAGGGTAAGAGAATCCTCTCCCTGGAGCCAGGTTGGCTTTCATGCAGCAGCAATGGCTATTTATTGTTAAGAGAGTCAGTTCATTCACATAAACGTCTACCATTTTCTTGAAAGCTTGTTTATCCTTTATTCAAAAATATTTATTTGACATCTATTAAGCCACAGATGAATTCATAGCTGAGGATATAGAGTCCCTCTTGTCCTTATATATTCTAGAGAAGCACTATATAGTGACTCTCTTTCAATGAAGGGAATATTCTACACCTATGTTGTTGATTATGGCAGCTGTTAACTACTGTAGCAACTAAGCACTGGAAATATGATGGTTGCAGTTGTAGTTTAAATTTTTAATTAGTTTAAATTTATATTTAAATAACTTCACATAGCTAGTGTCTACCACACTGAACATTACAACATGGTTCTAGTGAACATATGAATATGTGATGCATATATATCTATGTGTGAATGTGTGTGTGTTTTAAGGAACTAGCAATGCACTCTAAAAACATGAATGAATAATAAGAATCAGATTATAAGGAGAAAATTAAAATAAGGTGCAAAGGAGACACTAAGACAGGGTGATATGATAGACACTGAAGCCTGCTTTTGAAGGAAGGTGGATGGAGAAGTCTCTGTAATAGCGACTTAACTCCCTGAGATGTAAGTAACAGGAATTCCTGCAAAGATGCAACAGTAAGCCACTCAAGGAAAGGGAACAGTTAGTAAACAGCCCAAAACTGTGAAAAAACTTCATGTTCTAATATCTGTAACAAGAGAATGCAAGGTGCTAGTGGCTGGAGAACAAAGGGGAGGCAAATGGGGTTGCACAGGCCACTAGATCAACTGCCCAAAGTAACTGCAACAAAACCCAAGATGCTGGCTTCAGACACAGACACAGTCTTTGATAATTGTGGAAGCTGGAGGTCTGAAGATAAAACGTCAGCAAGGCTCACTTTCCCCAGAGATTTGAGGTTCTAGACTCTTCAGGCTTCTGGCCGCTCTTGGAAGCATGATTCCTTGTCATGTGGCTGCCATACTCCAAGCACTGCTTCCCGTCCTCAGACGGCCTCATTATCTCTGTGTGTCCTCTCCTTCTTCCTTTCACTCTTCTCTGATCACATGACAGGTCTTAACCAACATCACCTCTCTCTCACTGAAACTCCTCTGGGCAATACTTGACACTTTAACTCTTCAGAGCAGTTTTGAGCAAAGCATTTATCTAGAGAACTTTTGCTGAAGTTCTGTTGCCTTTTTTTGTTCTTTGAGGTTTGTTTGTTTGTTTCTGCTTTGACATAGGGTCACATGTGCCCCAGGCTGGTCTCAAGTCCACTGTGTAACTGAGGATAACCATGAACTTCTGATCCTCCTGACTCCACCTTCCAAATGTTAGGATTGTAGGTTTGTGCCACCATACCCAACACCCTTTCCTCTTTTTATAAGGACACCTGTCATTTGATTTATGGTATATCTTAATCTAATATGCCTCATTATAATTATATTCGTAAAATCCTATTTCCAAATAAGGTTATATTCTGAGGTCCACAGTATCCCTGAATTTGGGGGAAATCAAAATCCAAGTATAAGGCTTTGAAAGCCAGATTAAAGGGTTTGGCTTTCATTCTACATGTCACAAGATACTACTAGTGGGTTGGAAGTAAGAGAATGATTATAAGTTATAATAAGTTATAATAAGTTATACCTTAAAAAGCCATTCTGAATAAAAGGGAACCAAGTGTTAGGGAAATAATAATAACAGAAGACATTAAAATTCAGAGGAGTTGCTCAGGTCATATAGCTTGTAAGTGGCAGAGGGGGAATTAGAACGTGGGTTCTCTGGCTACAGAACTGTGCATTTTAACTACCATGCTGCAATGTTCGTTAAAATTTAAAAGGAGGGGCAAAAGAGATGGCTCACTTGCTGATGAGTGCAGTGAACCTGGACTCAGTTCCAAGCACCCATATGGTAGCTCACCGCTGTCTATAAGCTCACTTCTATGGGACTCGATGCCCTCTTCTGACTCCACAGGCTCAAGGCAAGTACATGGTGCACATACAGACATTCCGGCAAAACATCCATACACATAAAAGTGAAATAAAATTAAAATAGATTTTTTAAAGAAGCTAAGATATTTGAAGGAGAGCAGAAATAGTAACAATAGTGGCAAAAATATGTTTCATTTGATTTCTGCACAACCCTCATTCAGTCAAGCATATTTTAAGAATGTTTTCAATATTATTGTATATCTTCATTCATATAAATAGTTTAAAAGAGCATGTATTATGAAAATTATAAAAGTTTTGTAAGATGTGAAAATGAAAACATGTCCAAAACTGGGCAGTGTTGGCACATGCCTTTAATCCCAGCACATGGTGTGTGGGGGGGGGCAGGTGAATCTCTGAAGCAACAACAAAAACAAAACAGACAAACCCCAAAACAGTCTGTCCAACATTTCCTCTAGAAAGTACAGTTACCATAATCTTCCCTATTGTGTTTGTGTATCTTTGATTGACTTTCAGATTAATTAGGACACATTGCATTTATACAATGCTAATTTGTCAATATTCTGATTAAAAATAATCATATGAATTGATTATTTTCACCATCAGATTTTAGTAATTAAGCTCTAACAATAGTTGACATGTCTTAGCTAGGGTTTCTATTGCTGTGTCAAAACACCATGACCAGAAAGTAAGCTGGGGAGGAAAGGGTTTATTAGGCTTATACTTCAGCACTGCCGTTCATCTCTGAAGGAAGTCAGAACAGCAACTCAAACAGGGCAAGATCCAAGAAGCAGAAGCTGATGCAGGGGCCATGGCGGGGAGCTCTTAGTGACTTGCTTCCTGTGGCTTGCTCAGCCTACCTTTTTATAGAACCTATAACCACCAGACCAGGGATGATACCACCTACCTTGGGCTGTGCCCTCCCTCATTGATCACTAAATGAGAAAATGCCTTACAGCTGGATCTCAAGGGAGCATTTCCTCGACTGAGGCTCCTTCTTCTGATGACTCTGTAGCTTGTGTCAAGTTGGCACACAAAACCACCAAGTACAACATAGTGCATGTTTTTGTTTGAATATCAAATGCCTTCCACAGGCACATGTGTTGACTGCTTTATTCTAAACTGTTGGCATGATTTTGGGAGGCCCTAGAAATAGGAGGTGGGGCTTAGCTAAAAGAAAGATTATTGGTTGTGGGTCCTTGGTGGCATCTGGACACACCTCCTGCATCACTACCTCCATCTCTGCTTCCTGTCTGTCATTAGCAAGTAGCTTCTGCCATGTAACTTCAGTACTACAATAACCTGCCTCACCATTGATCCAAAATCAACAGAGCCAAGGATTATGGACTAAAATCTTTGAAACCATAAACCAAAATAAATCTTTCTTCAATTTATTATATAAATTATTTTGGTCACAGAGATTAAAAAAATCTAACTAATATAGAAAATTGATGTGAGAGAAGTGAAGTAACTTTTGTGACTATTCCTGACCATGTGGTTATGGTTTGAATATCAAAGCATTTTGAACTGGTTGTAGGAGGAGTTTGAAAACACTTGAAAATGCAGGCTTCAGAAACTCTATAATGTTGTAAGCAGAATTTAATGTACTCTTATAACCAGAGGCTGAAAGAAATACATATAGTTAGGTTATGGTTAGAAATGAAAGTCCTGGAAGGAAATGAAGGCTCTGTTGTGAACTGGACTATAATGAATTATATTATATTATAGCACATAACTTATATTTTGCCTGTGTCCTAGACTTTCAGTAAGATTGAATTTTAAAGCAAGAGCCTTTTTAACTTGGTGGAGTAAATTTAAAAAATGGCATAGTGCAGAGGGCTGTGGAGGTGACAACCAGTGTTCAGCAGGTCAACCCACCAAACAACTCTGTTGGGGAGCTCCACTAGGCAAAGTTTATGGGGTCACTGACTGTGGAAACCAGTTGCTCCTGTCTGTAATTTCTCTCATGTGTCACTTAATTCCTTCCTTAAGAACTGCATTTCTTTCCTAAGAACTGCTTTGGGTGTTTCCCACTGCTTGTGTGTTTACCTCCTGTATACATTTCATCTATTGGGTACACACATAGCTGTGGATGGTTAGGAAGATGATTGCTGCTTAACTGTATAATTTTTATGAATAGAAATAATGCTAGGATAATTTTCATTATTCAGACTGACATAGGAAAGTAATAGTTTTCTCAGTCACAACAACACCTCTTTAGACTTCAGAACATATTCAAAACAACCTGGTTGCCCCTGGAGATGAATATCTGGCTGCCCCTAGAGACAAATACATGAGGGCATTTTCCCAGGTGTTTGTTACTGATTCCAGGTCAGGCAACCTCATGCAGTAATGGGCTTTCTGCATATATTCCTTACCACTCCAGGTTTCTACTAACCAATTGTTAGTGTTAAGTCTTGAATTCCACTCTCATTTCCTGTATGGGAGTCCTCCCAGACTTAGAGCTACATGCATGGCCAAGCGTTACTCATCTGTCAGTCAATGTGACCTCCCTAGCCTAGCAAAAAACTATGTAACTTATCTTGTGTTATGAGAACTGGTCAGGCCCTGAAAATGTACATATAATTGTCCAGTTTGACTGTGAGAGAAAAGAGATGTAGAGGAAGAAGGCTGCTGTGGAGAGCTATGTGGAGGAGCAAGAGAGTTTTTCAGAGAGATTAATTTGAGATGAAGTAAAGAGAAAGTTGCCATCAGAAAACATCTGTGTTTCCTTATTTTTCCCTCCAGACAGAAAAAGTCTAGAGCTTAGATAGATAAGAATTTTTCTAAGTCCTCACTACTCTGAAGTCTTTTTTTTTGCTACCCTGGTGCTGACTGGAGGATGGCTCGCCAGTCAGCAATAGCATGGGAATCAGGTAGAGATATTTATTTTCTTTAAATTTTTTTTATTAAAATTAATATACAATGTATCTTTATCATATTCTTTCTCTGTCTCCTTACCCACACAACTTCATGTTCTTTCTCTCTTAGAAGCAAAAAGTAAAATAAACAAATTTGGGGGAAAAGTAAGATATAAAAATACCAAATAACAACAACAAAAAAAAGCACACAAGGAACTCATGGAGTCTGTTTTGTGTTGGCTGACTACTTCTGGGTGTGTGGGGCCTTTCCTGGGCTATGGTTGATGTACCTGGTGCGGGGAGGGTGTTAAAAAGAGCAGAAAGATTTGAACACTGTGACCAGGAATGAGTGAGTTGAAAGTTACAGATCAAGCATATGGGACCATTAAAGAAACTAGTGCCTAAATAAATAGTGCTTTGCACTGGGACAAAAGAAAAGTTGACATTAGATCATCTCAGGAATTGTCCAGATCCAGCTTATTATGGGATCAAGAGTTTAAATGTTTTAATTCATTTGAAAGACTGCTTTGAAAAGATAGCTCCAGATGCCCTAAACACACAGTACCACCCAAGGAAGTATTTCCTCAAGCTCAGTCACTCACCCAGGCATTCAAAGACCACTTAGACGTAGTCTTGAGTGGGTGAGTGTGGCTGGCTACTGCTCAAGCTGTTGACAGTCCTTGACCTCTTCATATAGTGTTGATTTTTCAAGCAGGCGTACAGCATGCAAGACTTGCAGGGTCCTGAAGACTACTCCACGATGTCAAAAAAAGATAAGGATGAAGCTTGCTTATGTTATAGGGGAGCACCCAGAATGTTAGAGACGCCAGGACCAACCAGGAATATCTGCTGATGAAAACTAAACGTAGCAGAACCAGGCCTGAAAAATGCCACCTAGGCTGCAAATGACAAGGTTATGGGGTGGAGCAGTTCAAAGGTATTGAAGCACACATCATAACAACACAAGCCCTAGCTGCAGGACACAGCTTCCTGAGGTCTTACTTTTATCTGATCCTTTCTTCCTCACACTCTACTCTTTTAGGATGGGAATATTTACTCTGTATAGTTGTATAATGTAGGTAAATAGTTTTTTATTATTACATCTCACAGCTAAGAGTTATCTTGAGACTTAGACTTTGAACTTCGGTTTTTGAGGAAAGTTGTTAAGGTTATTGATACACTTGGAGATTGGCTAAATTCATTTTTATTACAGGACGGAAATAAGACTTTGGGAGCCAGGAGTCGAATGTTATGGATTGATTATAAAATACTCCTTATTTGAGCACTTGGGCCTGGATGGCTGTACTATTTGTGGAGGTTCAAGAAATTTTGAGAAGTGAGACCTGGCCAGAAGTAGATTCTTTGTGAGATCTTGTTTCTGGCACATTTATTCCCTTACCAGCCAGTCTGTCTGTATGTCTGTCTATCTGTCTCCCCTCCCCTTTGTATCTGTCATGAAGTGAACAGTTCTTCTGTCGCGTATTCCCATATCATATCATGATGTCCAGTACAAGAACAGAATCAAATGACCATGAACATCACCCTCTAAATTTTGAGCAGGTTTTTCTGCCAGGTTTTTATCAGAGCTATGCAAATGTATCTAACACCATATCTTTTCATTGACAGTTATCTATTTATAAGATTAATTGTATGTGAGTAATGGCAAATAGCAAAATTCCTAAGATTATAGCCACCATTTCCACCAGCAAAAGGAAATATGACATTGGTAGGGATTTAAAACTCTTCAAAAATAAGATATTTTAGAAAAATACCATGTGTTCCATAATTTTTTATTCTGTTATGTTTGGATTGTCTGCTTAAACAGTGCAGTGTGCTGAATGCAAGGTAGTAATGCATATGTGTTAAAAGAATGAAGAGCCCTGAGCTCTTCCGTATACTCCCCGAGCTTGGAAAACTTGTATAGTTTTCTTATCTCCACTACTTCTTGCAATTATGATAGGGTTAAAGTGAGATGATACATGGAAAATGCTTAGACTACTACCTGACATGTAATAGATACACAGGAAGTGTTACCTGTTTTCAGATTTTTCTTACTTTATCTCTTTTCTTGGTCTTAGAAATAATTACCTAAGGACAAAGTAGGAAAATCTATGGTTCATGTTTCCAAAGTGCTTTAGGTTAGGCTGGGTTCAGAAGCTGTCTCGGTCTGAAGTGTCTGCTGCTGGACTCTTCACAGTTTTGGAGATCGACCTAACTGGAGTGAAGAGAGAATGGAGAAAGGACAGACAGACACCTATACAGAAAAGCTGGACTGGTGGGGAGCGGATGTGTACTCTCTAATGAGACACAACAGTAACCTGGAACCTCAGTGTGTTTATTTTATTAATCTGAATTAAGGAGGTGGCGTTTTGGTATAAAGCTGAACAAAGAGGCAGGGTTAGCTAATCTCGGGGAGGAGGTCACTGCAGTATAGCAGTCTCAGGAGAAGCTGCCCTTGATAGTTACTACAAACACTGCCAACATTTGCACTCAGACCAAAGCAATGTCAACAATACACATTCACTCCGGGCTTATCCACTCCCCACAGTCTGCTCTCTGCTGCTGATTACCTCAGTAGCGCCAATCTTGAGAGCCAGGTGTTTCCTCCAACCAATCGTTCATTGTCAAGCAGTAACTTCCATTCTAAAGGAAGTATTCCAGATTGTTGATCATATTTAGCTGTGATTATGTTACTAATAACCATGAATAAATGAACAAAGAAAAATTTGGTGCACAGCAATAGAAGAATGGCTGGCTAAATATTACACATATAGTACAATTTTAAGGAACTCTTTTAAAAAATGTTCTATAAAGATAGCGTTGAAAAAGGAAGTTCTTTTTTATTTTAAAAATTAGGCTCCTGTATAAGATGTGTTATGTAATATTGTTTTTTCATGTATGTCTTAGTCAATGTTCTATTGTTGTAAAGAGACACAGTAACCATGGCAACTCTTATAAAGAAAGCATTTACTTGGGGCTTGCTTACAATTTCAGAGGTTTAGTCCATTGTCATCAAGACAAACAACATGGTAACATGGATGTAGGCAGACATAGGGGAAGTAGTTGAGCATTCTTCAACCAGATCCGCAAGCAGCAAGAAGACAGAGAGCCACTGGGACTGGCTTGGGCTTTTGAAACCTCAAAGCCCCATCCCCAGGGACAAGGAGGAATATAGTGCCACTTGCTAAATATTCAAATATTTGAACCTATGGGGGCATTTTTATCCAAATCACCTTTATATATGCACAAGTTATGTCAACATCATCCACTTGACCCTCTAGTATGGCTGGATGATCATACTAGAAGGTGTAAATAATTACTATCCTGTAACCTCAGTGGCAATCAAGAAATGAGAACACTACTTTTAAGCGAGAAGAGTAGTGTGATGGCTAAATCTTGGATCCCAACTGCATCTGGAGTCACCTAAGACAAGTACTTGACTTCTTCGCTTTCATTGGCAAGCTCATCTATTCTGTTGCTAGCACTGCTGCATTTCTTTACCCATAGCAGGGCCAGAATCTCTGGTCTTCCAATATAGGCTGAAGGCTAGCAGCTTCCAAGAAAGTTCCAGACTACAGCACCAGATTGAGACTGCCAAAACATCCAGCCTCACAGACAGAGAAACCCGCAGATTCTTGGTCTATCAGTTGAGTCAGCCATGGTTAGACTAGTTAGACTATATCATGTAAGTTCATCTAATAAATCCCCCTTTGATTCTATTTATTCTATCAGATCCACTCCCTGGGAGAACCCTAAAGCAAGTTCCAACAGTCTGTAATTCTCTGGTTCTCCCCTAAGTGCTTTCAGCTTTGAAGGTTATTTTGTTTTTGTTTTCTCTGCCCCTAAGGTCTCTCTTGTGACTGTATCTTAAGCAGCTAAAGATGGGACTGATTACAGAAGCTGAGTCCTATTTTCTGTGTTGGACTTTGTCCATGGTCACTGATATGGTTATTGGACCATTCAAATGATTATAGTCATTTAGGGATTTAAAATTATTCAAGTAGTGATTGATCAATTAATTTTCCTGCCTCTTATCATTATTGAAAATATTTTAAACAAATTATAGATCTATTTTATTGTTATATTTTTAACCACAGTAATTGGGAGTGCTGTTTCAATGTCAGAAATGGAAGACTGCCGTGTGTTAAAGCAATCAATATTTAAAGCCATTAAGTCTTCTTACAATATATTCAGATGGTCATTCCACAGCCTCTGGTAGGAGATTTGTGATTAACCATAAAAGCCAGTAGTAAATGTGTCAGTTTCGTGTATTTTAATGAAGGTGCTATAATATTTGTTCTGATTTCTGAGATCACTTTTCGTTCCCTGGCATTTAGGAACAAAGAAGAGCCCCTTTAATGAACACCAGAGCACATTTTCTCCAAGTCTCAATGTTTCCATCACTTGAAACTGGAGGTCAGCACTAGCTAAGAATTTATAAGCTAAGATCCAACCTTATGGAGCCATCCATTTTTAACATATAAAATTAGCAATTTCATGAGTCATTCCAGTAGGGAAATGGAAGTATATAAATTATTTTTAAAATGCTTAAAATTTCTAAAAATCCTAGAGATGTCTAGAGCCAGAGCTGACCTAATTTCCATCTGCTATTTACCAAGCGTTTTATATTGCACTAGTTTAATCCCCTTATGTCCTAAGATTATGCTATGTGATTCACCATAGGAAGCAAACAGGTCAAACAGACAACCAGGAAAAAGCCCAGAGTGACAAGGATCTTACCACCCATTGAAAAATATTTCTTAACTACAGACCATTCATTATATTATGTTAAGTGCCGAGAAGATGCCAGTGAATGAGCTGAAAATTATGTCCTGGCTTTTTACTTAGTTCTATATAAATATTCTCTCTATTGTGCTTCTTTTTTAGATTTTTAGAAACATTTAGCTTCTGGTATTTTTATCTTGCACTGATAAAATACTATTATTTATTATTTTGTGTACAATTACAGTATCAGAACTACTGCTTTTGCCTACTTTTGCAATTTATAAGTTTATGTTCTTCTTTATGTATCCCCATCTATTAATGTAACAAAATAGACATAGACCTGTCTTCTTTAACCATTCTGGTTTTATATTTATTATCAAGCATGCAAGGAAAATATTAAGCATATGTGCATTTAGCATTGTAGATGACTGGGACTGTCTAAGGGTGCCTCAAAAGTTCAGACCATAGAAAACAAACTCCAGATCAGCATGTCCTTTAGGAAACTGGTGACCAGAGCATGGCGGCAAGCTCCAGATGAGTATCCCCAACATGTCTGATCCTGAAATACATTACAATGTGGCAATGAAATGCCAGCACGAGCTCATGAAACATAATACACATTTAAATTAAAGTGTGCAATAAATAATGGTGTCAAAGAAAGCATCACTGTTGTTAAATATAATCAAATTTTATTCTATACCAAAAAATATGAACAATAAAGGCTAAAGGTCATGGACTAGTATCCACACATCAAAGATTAGGATAAGATAGCAAATTGATTGCTAGTCATTTATCCTTCCAGTAGCATATGTATCTTGCTTTGCTCTTAGGGTTGCCTACTACTTAATAAAGACAGACTTTTAAATAATAATAATAATAGAAGAAATGTGCTTGAATATTCTCTGGCATATACTTTATATGTTGTTTTGAAGAAAATGTTGCTAATACTAGGTTTGTGTTTTATTTTTGCTGAGCCCATAAATAACTTAGGACAGTTTGGGAGTATTACTCTCTATGCCACACACAGCTATAAAGGATTAATAAAATGAGCCTTAGCCATGTGTGGCACGTCACTTAATTTTTAAAAAAGATTTTGTGAACACTGAGACTATATTCCAATTTATGTGGTCGTAGTCGATCTCATTTGCTTCTTTATCATATTGGAACATTAAACAGAAAGCTAAGTTGTCCAGTTAATTAATTAAGAACAGTTCCTTCTTTACATTATATACTCCAAGAACAAGATAATGAAGGCTTCCTTATTTAGATCCCAAATCAACTGCCTTTTTATGTCCTTAATGTGCCTAGCACAGCATCTTGAATATAGTAGATATTTAATCAATACCTTTGGAAAAGTAGCAGTGTGGCCTAGTTAGGCCCTCCTGGATTAAAATTCTGATTTACCACCTGAGCAACCATAAACAAGTTTGTTAATCTCAGAATTTGTTTATGATGGTGATAACTTGGTCTACAGTTGTAGTCTGTAAGGTTGAACCCAGGGCCTTGAGCATGCTAGGCAGCTACCTTACAGCTGATATAAAATCGATGAAATTACAATAGATACAATATACAAGGTATGAACACATAACAAAGATTCCATTATTGTTAAAGGCCTTCCCTTACTTTATTTATACTTCTTACATTCGAGTCAATCCTAAGGGAAAATTATGCTCAGATGACCTCCTTTTCTACCTTCCCCTTTAATACCTCTCCCAAGTTTCACCCTGTGTTCACCATATTACACTGTTAGCTCCCCTCTTGCATAATACATTGCTGAAATGGGGCAGGGTGGTCAGACCTTAATTCTTTTTTTTTAAGCAATCTGTTTTTCATTTTACATACCAAACCCCCTCCCTCCCCTCCTCTCACTTCCTCTCACCCGACTCCCCAAGTCTGAAAGGATAATGCCTCCCATGGCGAGTCAGCAAAGTCT
>JAQHUG010000043.1:4679866-4715219 GCA_028555095.1 Dicrostonyx torquatus
TCCGGTAAGTCACCCACCTCGTGGTGACATACAGACTGTTATAATGGGTTAGTTTAGATGTGAGAGCTAGCCAAGAAAAGGATGGAGATAATGGGCCAGGCAGAGTTTAAATGAATATAATTCTCATGTGGTTATTTTGGGCATAAGCAAGCAACCAGCGGCTGAGCAGGCCAGCATCTGGGAGCTGGGAATCGGGTGCCGGGAACACAACACGCACCTCTCCTCCATTTACAACATCAGAGCACTGGACTGAACTCCCAAGATCCAGTTGAAGAGTGGAGGGAGTGAGAGTATGAGCAAGGAATTCAGGACCATGAAGGGATCATCCACTGAGACAGTTTGCTTGAGCTAATGGTAGCTCACCAACTCCAACTGGACTGGGAGTGAATGAGCATGGGAACAACCAAGCCCCTTTTAAGGGGGTTAACAGCTGGGGCAGGCTGAGGGGCCACTGATAGTGACACTGGGATATGTCTCTACTTGCATATACCGGCTTCATGGGATCCTAAGATCTCTTTGGATGTAAACCTTGCTCAACCTAGATGTAGTAGGGAGGGCCTTGGATTTTACACATGGCGGGGTGCATGGCACCCCCTTAGGTTGAAGGGGTGGGGGGAAGTTCTGTGGAGGGATAGGGAGGGGTTTGGGAGGAGGAGAGGGAGGGGGAATTTGGATTGGTATTTTTTTTTAAGTAATAAAAAAAAGGAAAAAAAGTATAGGCTAGGAGTTAAAAAAAAAAGGAATCGACAGGACTGAGTCCTGTTTTCAGTGGAGCAGAGCCCCTCATACCTCACTGTAGACAAGGCCTCTGCTGCCTTCTAATCCTGCACGATCCCAGTATTACAGCTCTCACATCCTACCTTCTCACGTTTAAGGTGTTTAGCCAGAATGTGGTTAGTAGCTGTTTCACTGATAAGGACATTTTCATTAAGGATCTGTCTTCACCCCTTTCCCTTGCCCAGCCTTGCTCCTAAGGCACCTGATTGACTATGAAGAGTATCATTTTCATATTAACAAAAGGACACAGCCGTCCTTTGCACGATTCCCATCTAAACCTGGCAAGTCCTAAGAACAATTTTTATTTAATCTCATTTTCTGTATAAACTAAAGGCTAGGCAAGTTTATATAATTGTATTCTAAAAAAAAAATCTAACATGTGGGGGAGAGAGTAATCAGAGCACATTATATACGTGGATGTATCACAAATAATAAAAACCCAGAGGCAAATATTGGGGTTCAACCTGAAGATCAGAAAAGCAAGGCAGCCAGCCACTAGAAAGATCTTACCTCTATGAAATCTTCACTGAAAGAGAGTTCCTATCTCATCCCACCTTATATTCCCCTTTAGTGCTGGGATTAAAGGCATGCACCACCACCACCTGGCCTCTTTGGCGAACTAGTGTGGCTGCTGGGATTAAAGGTGTGTGCCACCACTGCCTGGTCTGTATGGGTGGTCAGGGTGACTGTTTTGCATTCTGATCTTCAGCCAAACTTTATTAAGATACAAGCAAGATATCACTACACATGGATGGAATTGTCAAAGAATGAACAATAAAAAACTGTAGGACAAATAAATGGTTCTTACGTTCATTTCTAGCATTTATCTTTCACACACAAAAAAAATGTTATCAAGGATTCTTAAAAGATTTGAAATGTATTTGGAGAAATACTAGCACCATCATGTATGATAATCATAGTAACTATGGTACCATCCTGCTAAGAATCTTCTAGATCTTCTTTCAGGTGAATTCTGTGTACCTAAAAACTTTTACTGACTGGCTGGGTGGTGGTAGTGCACGCCTTTAATCCCAGCAGAAGCAGGAAGATCTCTGCGAGTTCAAGGCCAGCCTGGTCTACAAGAGCAAGTTCCAGGACAGCCAAGGCTACACAGAGAAAACTTGTCTCGAAAAACTTAAAAACAACAACAAAACAAAACTTTTATTGACCGACTGAACTACCCCATCTTGCGAGATTCAACTGTCTTTTCCCACTTGCTATTTACTACAGTTGTACAGTTCCTTGATGAGTGGGACTGACATATGAGCACCTAACTTCCACCTCCTCCAAATTCATTTGATCTCTTACTTCCCTCTGCCTGATTGTGGTCCTAAAATCCCAATATGTCTTACAGTGGAGTGCCCCAAAATATTATACTAAAGTTCATCAGTCTATTCTTCTATAAGCAAAGCAGCATTTCTTTATAGGCACACACCAATAAATCAGCACCACACAAATGCCAATAACAACAAAAAGCCAAAAACAAACGAAACTAAACCAAAGAAGCTTTTGGTCTAATCTGTGTGTCCACATATTCAAAAATATACACAGAAGTAAATTATTCTTCTCTGTACTTACTTACAAAGGATCAGGTGGTTTATGAAAAAAACTAATTTAAGAAACTAATTTAAAAAAAATCAAGATTAATAAATTAGATTAAGTCCTAAACAAGAGTTAGGACTGAAATATTCAAAGTTGCCTCTGAACTCCCTACTGAAACGAAAAACAAATATGGTATACTGATCTGCCCAGTGTTTCTCCAGCTCACAAAAACATTTCTTCACTGTTCAGCAAGAAATGTGCGATGCATGGCCATCTATGGGCAGTAGTGATGATTATGGAGAACTCAACATGGGATCATGTCCTGAATAATTTTCTTTACAAATGCTGGAAAGGCTTCCTCCTGATGTGGGATTCCCCTCTGCATGCTATGAATACCATTGATGAATAAAGAAACTGTCTTGGCCTGAAAGGGTAGAACAGAGCTAGGCAGGGAAAACTAAACTGAATGCTGGGAGAAAGAAGGGCAGAGTCAATGAGAAGCCATGGAGCCGCTGCTGGAGACAGATGTGCTAAAATTTTGCTGATAGGCCATGACCTCGTGGTGATGCACAAATTAATGGAGATGGGTTAAATAAAGATGTAAGCGTTAGGAAAGAAGCCAGTGCTAATGGACCAAGGAGTGATTTAAATAATATAGTTTCTGTGTGATTATTTGGGGGCTGAGCGGTCGGGAACCAACAAGCAGCCTCATTGCAACATCCTCCCCTTGCAGCAGAGCTCTGAGGGCCTCTGAGTGGAGGGTGAAAGTGTGACAGACCATAAATCTTAGAAGCAGCACTTCTATAGAAGACCAAGAAAAAAAACAAAACAAAACAAAACCTTCCCGAAGTTACATTGCTTTTCTGCCAATTCACTACGATTGAAGAAGAAAATTTGAGGCAGTTTTTCCTGAAGACAGGTCCACGGAATTCATGTCAGAACACCAGGGAATGTTTGTTAAAGCCACACAGTGAGAATCTCTGGGGCCTGAGTCTGAAAATCTGCTGCTTTCCCAAGTTCCCCCAGGGTATTCTTAAATCCCATCAGAGAGAGAGCTGCTGCCCTAGAGCAGGGGTCTCTAAGACATTTTGCTTATGTACTACAGAAAATTTTGGAAAAAGTGGTACCATTCCTCATGTTTTTAAGTTGACACCTAAAATGTCTGATTTTAGGGCTGCCAAGAAGACTCTACAAGTAAAGCTTTTGCCACGAAAGCCTGACAACCTGAGATCAATTCTTGGAACCCGCCTAAAGGAGGGTGAGGAGAACCAATTCCACGAAGTTGTTCTCTGACCTCCATATATCCTCTGTGGCATAGTCCCCTCACTCATACACTGATGACAAAATAAGAATGAAATATTTTCATTCTAACTTTAAATAGGTACAGAAATATAATTTCTGAAATATTATAATATTGATATTTTCAAATAGGTCTTTCTTTTCTTTTTTGAGACATGGTCTTACTATGTAGTTCTGGTTGGCCTAGAACTACATAGACCAGGGTTGTCTCAAATTCACAGAAAAATAAATGATTCTTATAACCACTCATATTTAGTGAATGTTACAAGCTCATCTCTGACAACACCTAAATTTAATAGACTCTCATCCAGCAATCAAAGGTTGACATCAGACTGCTTCCTGCTCTAATATACTCTATACAGAAGTTTTTCAGGCTCGCTCTGAGTGACTCCCACGTTACACGCAGCATTTAACTTCATTTTTAGTATCAAACATATCAGACTGAGGAAAGTGTGTAACACTCAACTGGACCCATAGAGAGGGTGAGTCCCCACCAACTCATGTGGATGTGTGCATTGAGGGACCAAGAGGCAGAGGACTCAAACCTATTCTGAGGCTTTAGCTCGGTCCTCACAGCTGATATAGCCTACCTGCCCATTTATCTGTCTGGATCCTGTTTTGTACAGTGGCTCTATAGTCTCCATGGTCCCACTCTTAGATAGCTCTACTGGATCCTCAGGCTACTCAACTCTGGCCCAGTGACCAGTCCTTAAACTGGGTCTGTTGACTTATTTAACCATTGGTAATGAGTCTCTTTGTATTTGTATCAACCTGCTTCTCTGTACAGTAAGGTCGCTTCTCTGGAACTCCTTGGACTCTGTGGAAGCCTCTTTAGCCCCTTTGCAGCCTTCCTTTAGCTTACATCTCCATATATAGAGAAGTACATTTTCTGGGCAACACACAATGTATGATCTGAAAGTTGACAATGATAGTTAAGATTGGAATCCAAGAGCTGTATATTCCTTGACTAACTACCAAGGGAAATTGAGACTACTTGGCAAACTACAGCAAAAGAAACTAAAGTAGTTTGGGAATTTGTTATTCTTCAACAAATTCTGACATTGTAGAAAGACACAAATCTGTTTCTGACATAACGTTTGTGATAGAAGTTTTGACTATTTCAAAAACAGTTTCTAAGTAAAACAATTCTATTAATATGATGGCATTTCCTCACACTTAATCCATGTATTTATACTTACTCCTTGAATAAGATAGCCTTTCAGAATCAATTTCATTCATATTGTTTTCATTACATGCAATCCTCACTGGGAAAAAGCTTGTATATAAATAAGTAGATGGAAATGGAAGGTTTTTACTATAGCAATATTTTTCAAGTGTTTGAAACTCCTTCTGAATTACAAGCCAAAATTCAAATAGTAATTCATTATCAAAATTGAATTATAATAAACTTAAACTGGCAATTAAATGAGCTATCTCTTATTTTTGCTGAAAGCAAAGAACTGGACCAGATTCCTAGTCACTAATGGTCCTTTACTTTTACTAGCCCCGACACCAACATTTTGCATTATAAGTTTAGAATGCCTTTAAGAATTTTACACACTCTCAAAGCAAGTCACTGAAATAAGATTCAAGATGGTTACAATGCATTCCACTCTTTAAGTGAGCAAAATGCACTTAGAAAGGGAGGTGGAAATGAGACTAAGAAGCACTCTCAGGCACATCCATAGTAGCATGGAATTCTTAGGGAAATTGAGGATCCAGAAAAATCTCTGAAAAATATCCTTTTCTTCTCTGTTTTTCTTTCTTACTTTGTGTTGAGGAGGGGGATTAGGGTACACACACCTGTGCACTGGAGATCAGGAGAGGACTGTCTAGTGTTCTGCTCTGTTACTCTTGGCATTATTCCCTTGAGATAGGATCTCTCTGTGAACTGGAATTGTGTGGAAACCAGTAAGCATCTTCTATACTTTTGTCTCCACATCTTACAGATACACACATGGCCATGTTCACATGGGTTCTGAGATTTGAACTCAGGTCTTCGTGCTGAGCCATTTCCCAACCCTTGCTTATTCTTTTCTTGAAAAGTTCTTGTGAGAATTCCTACATTTGTCTTTTGTTTGTTTGTTTGTTTTTCAAGATAGGGTCTCTCTGAGTAACAGCCCTAACTGTCCTGGAACTAGCTCTTGTAGACCAGGCTGTCCTTGAACCCACAAAGATTCACCTGTCTCTGCCTCCTGAGTGCTGATATTAAGGTGTGAGCCACTATTACCCAGCTGAAAATTTATACACTCATTTGAAGACCATTATACCAAGAATCTGGAAACATTAAGACAAAGGATTACTTTTTTAAAACCAACCAAAAACTCTCAAGAGTAAAGGAAATTCATCTCAACTATCTCAGGAGCTTGGTTTCTCTTTAAATGTAGGTTCAGATTAGGTTGAGACAACTATAAAAAGATCTAAGCAAGGGGTCGGAGGCACTGAAGAGCTAGCTTAGTGGTTAAGAGAGCAAACTGCTCTTTTAGAGAATCCAAGTTTAGTTCCCAACATCAGGGGCAGGCAGCTAATCACCACCTGTAACTCTAGTTCTACGGTATCCAGCACCCTCTTCTGACCTATTCAAGAACCACACTCATGTGCACACACCCACACATATACATACAGTTAAAAATAAAAACAAGATTGTGGTGGTGCATTAATTATAGCAGTTGGGAGGTAGAAATAGGTGGATCTCTATGAGTTCAAGGTCAGTCAGGGTCTAATTATCAAGCTCCAGCCCAGTCATGGCAAATGAGACCCTGTCCCAAAGCAAAACAAAAACAAACAAACAAACAAAAACCCCAAAAATTTATTTAAAAAAAGAGTTAAGGGGAAGGAGCCAACATAATGATTATAATAAACAACAGAGAAATGTAATTCCCTCCCACTCTTCCTCTCTCCCTCTTCCTTTCCTCCTAATCTCTGGCATTAATATGAAAATAATTGCCTCTACTTTTGGAGACCTGACTTAATTAGACTAATTTGACTTTCCGCTGGCAAAACTAACACTAAAATGGTTCAGAGCTCTCTAATTATAGAGCAATCACGCTTTTTCTTAACAGATACTAAAATCAAATGCTATAACATTGGATGAGGTCATTGTGAATAACCTGTTGTAGGCCTATTTTGAGATACCACATGAATTTCAGTGATTATGCAGTGATAGGAAGCAAAATATACAAAGTTACTGCAGAAGTCATCATGATTGCTACTATGATTATCTAACTGGTGATGAAGTTCCCCAAGTCATTTCATAAGATGTACATCCATTGACTCGAACCTATTCTTCTACCCTACACTCCTCAATCTCAACTCCTTTCTTGTTTGTTCTCTTTCAGTCAATGTTATCATATTGTTTTTTGTATCCTGAATACTCCGAAGTCTCAGGCAAACCTTTTGATGGACACTCTCACCAACATTCTCAAACCCTTCTTCCTTGAATTTCTGCTTATTGCTTCTGTCAGGTTCCAGCCTAGAATCCACCATGTTTTTCTCAACTGTAGCTTCCAGTGAGTTTGCCAGTTACTGATGTAAAACTACATAACTGCTGATTCCTAGCATGACAGATCTTCAGCTTCCAAATTCACCTTGACCTTTTGCTCTACAAAGCGTTGCATATTTTGTACTCTTGCATGGTTGAATTTCTTTTTCACTGCTCAGGTGCCATTCCAAATCTCACACCATCACTCTTCCAGAATTTTCCCACCAAATATTTCCAATCAGCAGATGGTCTAGCTTTCTATATCAGGAAAAAATACTTCAAGTTCTTCCACCATTAATGATCATCTAAAACATCTCTCTCTTCTTCTTGTACTAGATTCTATACAGAACATCAACTAACTCCCTGTCAATACTACTTGGCTTCTGGTTTGGAGGATGCTTTTTGTTAAAAAGCTTTTCACTATAATAACCACACACATCATTATAAGGCAAAGATACTCCTCGGAATTTATACTCCAGGTTGAAGGCATGACGATCAGAATGTTAGGAAATAAACATTGCTGATTGGCTGTAGAAAAGACTACATCAGAATAGCAAGTGTCCTTCCTCTTGGAGTCATTCAAAGCAAGGGCAGAGAGGAAGGTGAGTGGGGATGCTGCCTGCCCATTAGATATTTTAATATTCTATCACAGTTCTGCCTGCCAAATGTCACAACATGAAATTTAAAGAGGCTCTGCTTCAGTGAGCACTGCCATTTTTGTCCTTCACCATTTGCAACCACCTGCCACATATGTAGTTTAGGATGCCATTAATAACAACTAGCCCACCCGCCACCTCCTTTTAGTGGTGAGCATTTTACTCATCTTCAATTGAAAATGTTTGAGGATAGTCCTGGGACAAGCAACATGAATTAACATGCTGTGCCTTTTCTAATTTAATATCATATTTCTGTCACACATAACCTTCAAGTGGCACGTGAAAACTTTAGAAAAGGTATTTGTAAAGACTGTCTTAAGAGAAGCTTGGATGTAGAGGATGCTTAGGGGAGGCTTGTATCCTATCTAATCTTGGAGAAGTCATGCTTTGTGGGACTCTGAGCATACACAATTTGGGAGAAATCTCTATTTCCAAAATAATGGTTGGAAGTTTTAAATTCAGCATAGGGTTCAGAGCCTTTGGAAGAGAGCTTGAAAATGAAGGGTTCTTGTGATTAAGCTTCACACACATCCACTTTAAAAAAAAATCTGGCCGCTTAATTGGGGAATTAAAGCAAACCCAAACTGAACAAAATCTCACTAAATGTGAACGAGCACCTGACATGCGCCAGGCACATTATACATCTTACAAGTTTATCAGGTCAATATTTCATTCTTTTATAAAAGGGAAAACCTCATCAGGCTCAGAGAACTTGCTGACAGGCAGCCACACTCACAGTGAAACTGAGACCCAAATCAAGTTCTTGTATTTTTTTTTTTAAAGCAACAGTTTGCCTTTCAAATTTCTCTAATGATAAAGGACTGAAATTACTTTGGAGAAAACGCATAGGAAAAAGCTGGTAATGGTCAGTCGGTATCTGAAATGGCATATCTAAAGTCACATCTGATAGCGCCTAAAAACGAATCCATAAAACTTTTTTCAAAGGGCACATTTAAAAATGTATAATCCTTTGGACTATCTTCTACTTCCTAAGTGACATAGATAAGAAAGGCGGTGGTGTTAAGAGTCCAAAAGATATGTGATTCTAATGCAGGTAGACTAACAAAGACAGAATCAATCTGTGGAGGTGAGCCTAGGAAATATAGCCTTCCAGAAAAGAATCTGGCTGGGGAAGACACCTGACAGTGTAGATCTTTCCAAACTAGATCCTTTCCCTATATGCCCAAAATCCTTGTCCCTTATCATTATATCAAAGTTTTGTTTTGCGTTGGCTTGGGTTAGTTTTGAAGGACAGTCTTGGGCTTTAGAGCCCAAGGTCACCTTGAACTTCCAGTACTTTTACATCAGGGGCGACTCACCCAGCTGACATACTGGAGTTTTAGAGATTGGGGGAGACGACAACAGTTCATCTATTACTCCACTGCACTCACAGTGTTCCTCAGTTTGGCCTCTGCTCACTCTTAAGTGTTGGTTAGACATATCTTTTCCTTTGCAAGATCCCGGAGGTAGGTACTGTTATCTTTTCAGTTTTTCCTCACTCACTGAATCCAGCATTTTGAGCAGACGGGTTTTCCACAGAGGTTTGTTACCATGGTGTTGGCGAGTTCTTTTTGATAAGTCACTATTTTCTAATCCAACAGTAGTTTTATAATGCAGGTATGTTGGCTGTGATCCTATCCTTTTCATTCAAAGATTTCCAAATAAAACTTGGGGATTTGGATTTGGCTAAACCTAAGACAATTCATCTGTAGTTCAGTATGATCAGTCATCAAGCAGTTCTCATGCTGCTTACAGTCTCTGCTGATGTTGTGGTCTGGGTGCTACTGTGACCTCGAGCTGTACCTAAAGTCAATCCAATGCAGCAGGAGCTTCAAGAAGAGCAACACAAAATGATGTCTTAACTGGCTGGGGAGAGAAGGCGCATATCTTCAAGACCTCTTTATCATTAGGAATTTCCCTCCAAGATGACAAGTGGCACAAACTCTTCAGGATCTTGCTTGTCCTCAAAAAAGTGAGTCTTTCATGGGGGAAGTCAATGGCAGCAACCTAGAAGGGGAAAAGGGTCTTTATTTACCTAAGCTAAAGGTATATTATTGTACCTGTTCCCACAGAAATTCTAAAATAGATGACAAGTACTTGAAGGAACTGAATGAAGACTTAAAGTTAAGAAAGCAGGAACTTCTAGAGATACTAAAACCTCTAGAAAATAAGAACACTCTCTTATTCCAGAAGCTAATGGCTAACTTGGAGGAAAAACAAAGAAGGTATGCATCTCTACTCAGTATCTTAAAGACAGAAAGGCTGGAGAATGTACTCACCATAGATTAGTAATAAAATAAAATAATTAAAAGTAAATCACTGATTGGTTTTACTTTTTAAATTTGTACATTCAATTTCAGTAGAATATAAAAGAATATATCACTACAAAAAAGCAGGCCACATAAAAATTAAAAAATAATTAAAAAATTATTTTTTAAATAAGTATAATTTGGTCCTCATCTCCTGAAGCTATAGTTACTCTTCCTATGACCACCCAAAAAACAGTTAAATGTCTTTAATCACATAGGGCCATTGTTTTTTTTTATTATTGTTGTTGTTGTTAAAAGAAAAATTTACATTTGCTCCCCTTGTTCCCAGCCCTCCCGCTCCCCCACTACCCCACCACCCTCCCCCTGCTTCTTTAAGATGGGGCAGGATACCCTGTAGGGCCATCATTGTTATGCTGACCACTGATTTGCTTATTTATGCTGCTAGAATTACTTTAGGATGAACACTTGTTCCTTCTATACCAAGCAGAAGAGTGATTTTTTTTTTTTTCTGAGCATGGGAACTCTTTGGATTAGGGAGACATTCCTAGGCATCTGAGACCTTAAATCTTTGTTAGAATAGCCATTGTTCTTAGGAACTACTAAGTCTCTGTTTCCTTCTAATCATAGAAAATACCATCTCAGTTGATCTGTCTTTTTATACCATTATCACAAGCCCTTAAGGAACTCAGACTTCAGGAAAACAAAAAGCAGCAAGAAGTGGTCAAATACCAACTGTTAGCAAACAAGCAATATAGACTTCTCTTGGGGCAAGAGAGCATGTTACACCTTAAATTCTACTCAGATCCAGGGAGGAAAAAAGGACAATAAAACAAACAGAAATTAATGATTGCCTAAAGTATCTTCTGATTCAGATTTGATACTGAATCAGAGCTGGATACTCACAGCAGTAGAAGGAAGTGGAGCTACCTTATCTGTGAGATGGGGGTTTTCAATTCCTTCTATAACAGAGGTCCAAACACTCTTTCCCTCAAATCAAACACTAAAACATCCTTTTCAAAGGGTGGAAAGTGCTTTCAGTGATTGTTGAAGACCTACACTTGACTATTAAAGAGCACAGAATTCACTACTGATCACATAACTAGACCTAATGCCAATTAGGAATGAAATCATGGTAGTGACAGAGACTTTCAATGTTAAGGACCTCTCTAATTCGTAGGATTTTAGCCCCATTGAACCTCCATGGAAGACTACTTCCTGGCTGACTGCAGATATTAGTTTTATGTTTTAAAGGGTGTGTATATTTTATGATTTCTATCTTTTCTTCTAGTCTGCAGATCATGAGGCAGATCATGGAAGGGAGGGGATATGATGAATCTTCAGTCGTGGCGCTGATTAAGGAAGCGGAGGAGATGAAACAGAACCTGGTGAGATGTTGGCAGTAGATACTACAGGGCATAGCTGCTTGAACCACCCTTGTCAACACAAAAATAGCAAATGCTCATCTCTAGCCTCTGATGCTTCAACCATGTATCCCTTTGATCTAGGGAATCCAAGGAGATACTAAGGAAATCAGGCAGGATGCTGGAAAGAGCAGGAGATAGCTAGCAAGATTCTCCTTTGTTTGACCTAAAAAAGAAAGTTTCGCCTAGTGGTTAATGAATACAAACATTTTAATACTTTTCATTTCTAAAGGGTTAGACATACCTATCAAATTAAAAGGAAAAAGCTTGTTTTGAAAGAGTCTTGGATCTTTTTGAAGCAAAGTATAAAGGATCTTTAAAAATTAGAAGTTAACGCTCTAAGCACTGAGATGACTGTCATATAAAAGCATCTTAAGCTTTAAGAATTTATTTCTGATACATCTCACAACCACCATAAAAAGTTATTGCTTGAAATAACTTCTTAACCACCACGACTACCATCATCATCATCATCAAAATCATCTTTTATATTTCTGTATGAAATGCTAGGTTCATTTATTGTCTTCCTCTGTGGTTTACCGTGTTCACGAATCCCTTTGATTAAACAGCTGTTTTTTCTAACGTTAGTTAACAGTCAGACAAACACATTTGTTTGTTTGGTTCTTCCTCTTCTAATAGGAAAAGAAAAACAAGATGCTTCGGAAGGAAATGGAGATGCTGTGGAACAAGGTGTGCCCCTAAGGATCTCTCAAAAGTATTGTCCTACAGATAATGCACAGGATCTCTCATTCCTCCGGCCCCTCAGCCTCAGTTTGTCAGGTCTCTGCCTCTATTGGCACAACAAAATGATCTTTTAAAAAAAACACTGAAAGTGTTTTAGTCACTTGACATAAATCCTTTACAGCCCTCCCTGCTGTGACTTAATTGGTCTGTACCCACTTTTGCAGGCTCCTCTCTTAAAAGTCCTCCCCTTTCTCTTTCTTTCTTAACTTGTGACACATATTTTATCAAACTTCTTTTCACATTTCAAATTGTTCACAATTGCTAAAATGATTTGGTTTTAACTCTAGCTCCATGTACTTCTCTAGCTGTATGACAATTAACAAGTGGCTTAACCTTTCAAAGTCTCAATTTTATCAATGATAAAATGGAAACAAAAATAGTTCCCAGAGTTGTGAAGATGAAACAAGGACTGTAATGTAGTAGCAAAAGTAAGGAATGAGGTGAGAAGCTTAGCTGTCAGTGGTATATTATATGGATTCACTTAATAGTAGTTAATAGTAGTTATTATTATAAGGAACATTAAGGAATCATTTTAATCCCCTGTGGTAGATATACAATTTCCATTTTGAGCCCTGAGAAGTTGCTGACTGGCAGGAACCAAAAACCTTGGCTTCATAATTACCACTAATTTAAAGCTTTGCCAAAATGTCTCTCCACAGACATTTGAGTCAGAAGAGCTCCATGATCAACAGAAAACGTTCCTGACGAAGCCCAAGGCAGAAGTGAAAGATGGAAAGGTGAGTGGATTTAGGATTAGAGTCATTGGTGCCATACAGCTGGCACTGCCCTTTGACAATCAGCAGTAATTTGGGGAATCAGGACTTTTAGAGTATATTTGATTTCTAGTCTGCCAAGACACTTCATTTTCCCATCTGGAATTGTCTATCCCTTTAGCTCTCGTGTTTTCTATCAGGCTCTGGAATCCCCCATATCACTTAGGAAGGCCAAGAGTGAACCAGAGATATCAGAAGCAGACAAAGTGGAGGAGATAAGGAGGGCAGACACACAACCACTCTGAGCAGTAGTAGTTTTTGCAACTGATAAATTAATCAATAATCTGCTTACGGTATGGTGTGCTCCTAAACTGATGCAAACTTTAGAAGCAATGTAGTATCTTTGGTATACTATTTATGTTAGATAGCACCATAAATTATGTTAGATTTTGGCAAAATCATGTTAATTATCCTAAAATGAGAAAACCCATACCAACAATGGCAATTCCACGTACACAGAACACTTGTAATTTATTGTGGAAATATATTTAGAGATATTACATTTGCATCTCATCTTCCCAAAACAAATCATTCACAGAAGATGAACTCTCTTAGCTTTTAGAGAATGCATTACATGAAGAGGTCAAATTAAGAAGACTGTGAAATAAAAACCAGCCTAACAGCCAACCTATGATACTATAATTTTGTTATAAATTGTTGCATGATATTGAGAAAACTGATTTTTATCTCTCTTTACTTTGTCACCCAGAAGGTCTTTCTTCCACCAGGAAAAGCAACAGAAGAAAATAAAATGGGTCAAATATGAGGAACAGCCTAACATCCTTCAGGTACTAAGCTTTTCCAAGGCTGAACATGGAAAATATTTATTCAGACAATGTAAAAGCTTTTAACTTTATATTGTTAAGGCCAGTTCTCACATCCTCCATTGCATATTAAAAGAACTGGATTGTGGGTGAGAACTGAAGTCACCTATCTCTGGATTTACCTTGAATAATTAATACTTCTTCCCATGTTTTTAATTTTGTACTATTTGAAATTGGAGGAAAATAACAAATACCATCTTCCTAACTTTAAAAGACAAAACATGGCAGGTTGTGGTGGCGCACTTGGGAGGCAGAGGCAGGCGGATCTCTGTAAATTTGAGGCTAGCCTGCCTGGTGTAGAGTGAATTCCAGGACTGGCTCCATAGCTACTGAGAAAAATACCCTGTCTTGAAAAACCAAAAATAAACAAACAAATAAATAAAAGACAAAACACAGGCACTTTGTTTTTCAACATCTGTATAACAAAACACAGGTAGTAATAAATTTAGAAAAGTCAGTATTATGTGAATGTATTGAAAAACATCCTCTTTTAGAATGGCTCTCATGGCAAAGTGATTTGAGCTGAGAATTGAAGCCTTGAAGAACTATCAGAAGGCCAATGACTTAAAATTATCACTGTACCTACAGCCCAATTTTGAGCCAAAGCAAGGAGTTTTGAATCTTCCAAGGCCTCAAGGTGGGTGGAGTATAGCTGGAGGGTTTGCTTTTTTCCGTTCCACTGAAGGTCCCATTATTAACAGTGATCATCTCTGTGCCTGGCACACAGTGTAAGTTAAATGTGAAGAAACATTTTTTCCACAATGGTCATTAATAGCAGTATTCAGTAGCTATTTTATTAAGATAAGGAGTCTCTGTGGAAGAAATTAAGTTTTCCTTTGTAAAGATAAATATATCATATCCTAAGTATATGTAGACAATGATGGTTGACATTCAAAAATACTTAGTTTCTTTTCACCTTTACCCTATCCTAAGAACTAGAACTGGTCTCGTAAGTCATATTGGACATACTGCTACTTCAAAGTGAAGGTATAGGAGATAGTAGGCAAAGATCCTGAGTTCACTAATTCAGATGTTTTTCTGGGAATGACAGTGATTTCCCCTATGTTATGATATAATTGGAAATCATAATATTTCATAAAAGGTAAAATAGTGGCTATGATGGGTAGGGAAAAGATTCTTATATTAAATTTTCAAGGATCTATTAATCTGAAGTTTTATTTTTAAGAAGAGACATGCATGAGAAATCCTACCCCAAGAGTGGCAACACTTTTCCAGTATTTATCTGTCTGTCTGTCTGTATCTAATTTCTTCTTGGTCTTAGTCCATAAAGGACTTGAATGTCTTATAAAAATAACACACAAGCTGGGTGGTGGTGGCGCACGCCTTTAATCCCAGCACTCGGGAGGCAGAGACAGGTGGATCTTTGTGAGTTCGAGGCCAGCCTGGTCTACAAGAGCTAGTTCCAGGACATGTTTCAAAAGCTACAGAGAAACCCTGTCTCGAAAAAGCAAAACAAAACAAAACAAAAAAACAAAACAAAAAAAACCACACCCACACAACACATATGATTAAATAAATAGATGAGCAAATCAAAGGAAAGGGAAGATAAGTTCTGTCAAAACATGATAAAGTAGGATAGAAATGATATTTAGTTAGTGGAGGTAGGTTATAAATTTGTTTCTGAATTTGCCAGAAATCTAACAATCATAGATTTTGGTTATGTTGACTTATTTATAATCTCTATTTCTATTATAAGAAACCCAGAAGTGCTAGTTCTTATGGTGATTAGTTTTTGTGTCAACTTGACACAAGCTAGAGTCATCTAGGAGAAGAAAACTTCAACTGAGAAAAATGTCTCTATCAGATTGGCCTGTAGACAACTCTTTTAGGGCCTTGATTAATGATTGATTTGGGAAGGCCCAATCTCTTTGGATAGTGCTATCCATGGATAGAGAGTCTTGGGTTATATCAGAAAATGGGCTGAGCAAGCCAGTAAGCAACAGCCTTCCATGGTCTCTGCTTTCATCCCCAACTCCAAGTTCTTGCCCTGAACTTCTGTCCTGACTTCCCTTCATGATGGACTGTGGTTGGGACTTGTCAGCCAAATAAACCCTTCCTTCCCCAAGTTGCTTTTGATTAGAATGTCTCTCACAACAGAAAACAAATGGACAATGAGTGAATTGTTAAATAAATAAATCATTATCAGGAGTGGGAAAGTAGTGTGGTAGCGATACTGTTTCTCAACTTCTTTAAACTGTTGCTTATTATTTCCTCATTTTTGCTACTCAGGTTGGTTTCATTTTCATACATGTATTTCTTGAAAAAAAAGTCCAAAACCAAAACAGAACAGGATGTCACTCTGTAGCCCTAACTGGCCTGGAAATTACTATGTAGCCCATGCTGACCTCAGGGTCACAGTGGTCCTTTTACCTCAGCTTCCTAAGAGCCAGTATTACAGGCGTGAGCTTCCATGAACGGGCACAAAATTTGTGTCACTCAATGATAAAACAACGTTGTTTTCACAAGTAAATTTAATAATAATGAAACAAAAATTAATTCTAGAGAAATGGTCAAGTCTGGAACCTGTTTTATCATTATTGGAAAATAAAATTAACAAGACAGTTCATTTTAAAGAAACCAGGACCAACTTTAAACTTCCTCCTTAGTGCATTGGAAAGGAAATAAGTGAGCCAGATGCAGAAACACCTGTTTATAGTCCCAGCATGTAGGATGTGCGGCATCAGGCCCAAGACGGCAAGGCCAGCCTAGGGTGAGAATTTGCTTAAAAAAAAAAAAACAAAAACAAAAACAACTTTCCCCCACTGTGAATTACAGGATTTAAAGCCATGTTATAAAACCTCTTAAATTTATTACAGGTGTCACCTAAAATTATTTCACAACCAAACTTTGAGAAGTTTTAATTTAATGGAAAAAGCCGTGGCTCTAGGTCAGATAGATATACGTGTTGTAGCTGTTACACGACATGGGCAGGATGAGTTCAATTTTCTGTATCTAATATTTACAGCCATCACATGCAACAGGGCACATTTAAAGCTTCTCACTTTGTGTAACCCTTATAAAGACTCTATAAGATCTGAAATATGGAACAAGAAGCAAACTCAGGACAGGCTTCTGTGTCCCTAGGTAAAGCTGGAATTCTGGACCAAACAATACAATGGCAATGTTAAAGTTTGATTTCTTATGCCTCTTCCAGTCCTGAAAACTGTGAATGGGATTCCAAATTTAGCTGTTTATAGTAGCATCCTCCCAATGAAGGAATGAATATTCCCTAAGGCTGTTTTTAGAGAGTGTTTACAAATGGCTTGGGAGGCCTGTAATTATACATTTAATCCGGTAGGTGGCACCAGCTACATCTAAGCCAAGTCCATAATAAATGGTAATTCAGGAAATGTGAAATGCTGTAAGAGACTGGCTTTCTATTACCCTTAGGACAAAATGTGCCACATTTATATACCAAATGAAAAACGAAGAAAAGAATCTATTGATGTTTTGTACCATGCTATGTGGCACCAAGATGTATTACTGGCAGCCTTGATTAAACATTAAACTCGGTGTTCTGTTGTACAAGTCTTAACTATTATTATTCCCCTCCCTGAACTATAGTTCACCCCATTCCAAACAAAAAAACAAAAGCAATTGCCTACTTCCTCCATAATTCTTGTTTAACACTTTATCTCTCTGCTACAAATAAATCAGGCAATTAGGGCAATGAAGTAAAAATGGGCTGGGCTATTACACAAGGACTATTTGAAGGTTAAGTACTTAAGAGCCCTCTTGGATGGTGTTCTGGTTCTTCTGGTTTCAAAAGAATTGAATTGCTTAAGCTTGTCATAGAGGAAGAGTGGCATGTCATTTTGGGCACACCTCCTAGGCTATGCAGGCAAGCACAGGTCCTTCCTTTTCAAATATTTCCAAGTAGAAGGAAGTTTGGCTCCAACGGTCTTGGCCAAGAATCCCTCCTCCACCGTTCAGAGTGCAGCCTGGCTGAGTTAATGGTGCCTTTTGGCAAATACTAGAGACTTTGTTACAGTTCAAGAAATCCCTATTTGGGGAATTCCATGAAGCCTGGGACTCATCATCATCAAAGTCTTATCTCTGGGCTTCATCTGATCTTCTCCAAGAAAATGTTTCTGTTGTTTTCACTCAGGGATAAATCTTTTCTTCCCCCATCCCCTCTCCAGGCAGGTCACAAGTGAAGGAGTTTGCTTCTTATAATTTGGCTCAGGGTTTGTGTCAGCCCTGACAGCCTGACTCAAACTATCTCAGAACTGCAGTTTGTGGTCCTTGCTTGTCACCTAGCTTAGAAAGTACAGGCACTAAGTAATCTATAAATTCAGATGAACTTCCTATCACACCCGCTTGTGTTTAAAGAATTAAGGATTTGTCTTCAGCGATAACATAGCTGTAATAAACTATTTGATTGTGACGGTCTTTTCTCCCACAGCCCAGGCTCTTAGCATTTCTTTGAGCTTTCTGAGACTAGAGGGTTCTCCTTAGGAGAGCCTGAAGGCTGTGTAGATACTGTGCTACATTTGTAAACTGACATGGAAGCCCAGTGAAGTGGAAAATGAATGTGCCTGAGAACTTATTTACTCGCTGACCCTTTGTTCCGAAAGCAAGTTCCTCCTCTCACCTTTTACCTTTACTTCACTTCATTAATTTCTCATCCTGATGGCTAAAACTTTGGGAGGCAGAGGCAGAAACCACAACTGATTCAATCTAGATCTTTCACAAAAAAGTATTGCTCTTAAATATTCTATAAGCTTTGAGGCAACCCGAACCTTCTAAACATTAAAGTTGTATTTGTGCTATTAAAAGGTGATGAAACTAATTTGTAATTTTTGTTTTCCATAAAATTTTTACAGAACTTCAGACAGGAAGAATAAAGTCAGTTTTTTTATATGATTTTTAGTAAATAATTTAAAAAGTAAACTGCAGCCTTTTGAAGACAGTTTTAATGGGTGACAGTGGCTCAACCTGCTCAGGAGAGGAGCAGGATGTTTTCTTTTCTTTTTTTTTTTTAAGAGACAGATTTGAACTTCAGCTAAGCAATGAATAATTATTATCAGTGTCTCAAATTTTGCATGGAACGTAAACTAAAAATTACTGGTGTATACTGAAATTTAAATTTAACAGGATTCCTCTAGTTTAGACCTAACCCTGACATGCATACTGTGAAGTACCCTACAATTCTCTATTCTTGTCCCTCATTTCATCCTGTATCTCTCATTCTCCCTGCTTTTCTTTCTTTTTCTGAACCCCTACCTTCATATTTCATTTTCATGTGTATACATACACATGTTCTTGGTTTATCCTACTTCTTTAAAATGTTAGAGGTTCATTTCTGTAGACTCTCAGTTTTTATTTTTATTTACGTGTAATTCTCAAATGAGTTTTTCCACTGTAGAACATAAGCTTTCTATAGAAAAAAGGCCTACCACCCCAACTGTAAAATACTGTTATTTTATAAAACAACTTGAAAATTCATATCAATGCTATTATTAGTTTTATAGTTATACAATTAAGTAATGCCATGATGAATATGAATTGCCCTCATTTTCCAAATGTTTTCCATCAGGTAAAATGAGTACAACTTTAGAGAGAGCAACAACAGAAATGAGCCCAACATGGTGAGAGAACAGTTTTTCTTTTTAAAAAAATACATCTCCAATTTTAAAAGGCTTGGATAATGGATATAGATTTTTGCAGCACATTTGTTTATACATTTATTGATCTACTTTAGCCATGCTGATGATCCAACCATGGCCTTGTGCATGGCAGCCAAGAGCTAGATCATGGGCAGCAACTCCAGCTCTGCAATGCATTTAAAATGCAAACTAATTTATTATTGTTTAGATTTGCAAAAACGCTCATTTTAGCTTTTCTCTTCTTGTTCTTCTTCTTCTATTTTAAAGAGAATCCCAGGATCAAAGAACAACAAGAAGGAACTAGAGAAAGTCAGTCTGATGATGCAGGAGAGAGGCTCTTTTTTCTGAGGTCAAGGCCAGATGAAGTTCTGAAGGACTGGAAGACTCTCACTCCATTTGCTTTGGACAGAGTTAAAGACTAGGTCCAGCCATTCTGTTCATTAAAATCTCTCAAACCTTTATTTTAGTTATGTTTTCCCAGTCTACCACCAATCTGGGGGGAGAAATGTTGCACTTCTGTCCCTAAGCACGTTGGAACTTCAATCATTTAGGTATTGTAAATAGCCTCTAATTATGTTGTTAAATTTTGGATGAAATAGCTGGATTCAAATCACATCTGTTATAGTTAAGTTCGCAGAAAGACATTTTCTACCCCTGACATATTTAATTCATTGCTGACAAGTAAGCTTTAGGTGAAAAATAAAGAAAACTATATCCTCTATGGCTCTTACCTTCTCACACCACATTGCTTTGTGGGTTCTGTTTTCTTGTTACCTAGTCTTTGAATATCTTGTACTCTCTGGTATTACATTTTCGTTTAGGCTTCCTTTTCTGCCAGAGTTACCATAGTCTCTTAACTGGCTTTCCTGATTCCAGGCTCTCTAATCCATCCTTCACAATACCACAGAAACTATTTTTTCTACAAGAGAAAAGAGATCACGTCACTCCCCGCCACTTTTATTATGAAGTCCAAATCCTTCCCAGACAGTAGTTGCTCTGCCTCCTGCCTAGCTCTCCAGTCTCATCTTTCACAGTATCCCTTTCCTCACAAGCCTATATAGTAAGCTCTACAGAACTGCTTGCAGCTCCCCCGATGGATCATGAATTCTAGGTACAAAGCTGAAAGACACTTTTCTCCTGGTTTTCTTGACAATTGCCCATTTTTCTTTCATCTCCGTGTGAGTGTGCATATGTGCTGTGGTGTACACGTAGAGGTCAGAGGTCAACCTTCCACCTTGTTTGAGACAGGCTGTGTTATTCATCACTGATGCAGGGACAAGGCTCACTGGTGTGAGAGCTTCTGGGCAATTCTCCTGTCTCCACTTTCCACTTTACTGTGGGAATGCTGGGAACAGAGATATACACTACCACATCTGGCTCTACATGGGTTCTTGGAACATGGGGGTCTCTGTGTGCATAAGTGTTTTAGCTACAGAACTACCTCTCCTTTTTCTTTTCTTTTTTTAAATTTCATTTATTTATTTATTTATTTATTTAGAGATAGGGCCTGGTTAAGTAGCCCTGGCTCTCCTGGAACTTACTATGTAAACCAGGCTGTCCTCAAACTCACAGAGATCCTCTTGCCTCAGACTCTGGAGTGCTCAAAATAAAGACATGCATCCTTTTTCTTAAAAACTAAGTTTGTTATCTTTTTAGTGACTTTTAATCCTTACTGTGTACTGGGATCTCCCTGTAAGGCTCTGAAAAACAGCATTGCATGTGGCCACTTCCTAGGTGATTTAAATCAAGGTCTTTGAGAAATAAGGCAAAACATATGTAATTTTTAGTGCGATCCTACGAAAATTCTAATGTTCATTGAGGTTTGAGCTCTGTTTTTGTTTTTGAGACAGGGTCTCACTATTGTAGCCCTGGCTCTCCTGAAACTCACCAAGTAGACCAGTTGGCCTTGAACTCAAGAGATCTGTTGGCCTCTGCCTCCTGAATGCTGGGATTAAAAAAACGTGTGCCACTGTCGTGCCTTGGTGACGCATGCCTTTAATCCCAGCACTTGGGAGGCAGAGGCAGTGAAGCTCTGTGAATTTGAAAAGACCAGCCTGGTCTACAAGAGTGAGTTCCAGGACAGGCTCCAAAGTTACAGAGAAACCCTGTCTTGAAAAACTAAAACAAAACAAAAACCATATGCTACCACACCCAGCTAGGTTTGAAAAATTTTGTTCTCAACTCTTATATCACAGCACTTAATGAACTATATTGCAATTATTTATTTACGATGATGACTTCTTTAGACACAGAACTTTGTCTTGTTCATCTTTTCATTTTAATCATCTTACACAGTTTTAGTAAATGATATCATACAAGGATTTTTTTTATAGCTAAAATAAGATATGGTTCCCAAAGCTCATGTATCAAGTGCTTAACCCACAACTGGTGGTGGTATTTTGGGAGATGTGACAACTTTACTGAACATGGGCCTAGCTGTATGCAGTGGGGCCGACGGTATGTACCTTTGAAGGTTCCTCTCTCTGACTTGTGTATGCCATTAAGTCAAAGAAATTCTATATACTTCCTTTGTCATGGTGTCTTTCACAGGTGCATAGGGCCAAGTGACCATGGACTGAGTCCTCTGAAACAGTGAACTAGACTAAGTCCTTTAAGTAGTTCTCTTGAGTATTTTGATTATAACTAAACAAAAGTAATAAAAATAATTGTACTTTTCTGCTAATGAGCAAAGTAAGTCAATTAATATTTTTTACTCAAGGGGAAAATTAAATTCTTAAAATGTATTTTATTTTTTAAAAAAATGATTTTTAAATATGTATTTTGTTGAGGGGGGAGCAGGGGAATGCACACCCGTGCTGGTGCTGGTGTCTGCAGAGGACAGATGCGTTAGAGTCCCATGGAGTTGGAGTTACCGGTGATTATGAGCCATCTGATGAGGAACTTAGGCTCCCTCTGGAAGAGTAGCATGCATTCAGGACCTCTCTCCAGCTGCCTTTAAAATGTTACTAACGACTGCTGGGAGAAGGAAAATTAGCCCCCTCAGGGATGAGCACCCGAAGCCACATATACACAAACAACAAAAACAGACTCAGCAAGTTATATTTATATATTTGTGTATACACACACACATATATATATGTATTTGACAAAAATAATCAAATGAAAAAAACATTGTCAGCTTGAAAATGTGGGAGACATGGAAGGGGTTGAAAGGCAGGTACTTGAAGGGGCTAAAGTGAGGAAAGGGAGGCAAAAACTGGTGTAATTCTATGCCAATTAAAACATGTTAAAACTAATTTTTAAGATAAAATTAACAATATTAGTGTATATTATTTGCACAAAGTGATGGGTTTTGTCATGACGTGTTCATACACCTACACAAAGTACTTGTCACAAAAATCTGGTCCTTCAGAGTCTAGCTGGTCTCACTACAAGTGATCCATATCTATTTTCCATATCTACTTTCCTGGAATTGACAATTTCATTTTTTTTTATGGTTAAATAATCCCCCACAAATATACACACATGCATTTTCTTTACCCATTTGTGCTCTAGGCTAATTTTATAGTTTGGCTATTATAGTGGTACAATAGACATGAATGTGCAGATATTTCTACTGTATGCTAATTGTGAGCCCTCTGCATATATACTCAGGAGTATATAACAGGATCATGTGGTAGCCATATTCTCAATTTAAAAAGTTAATGTTGTGTGTGTGTGTGTGTGTGTGTGTGTGTGATTTGTGAGGGGAGGGAATGTAGGCCATGGCACATGTTTAAAGGAAAAAGGAAAACTTTAGTGGAACACGGGTCTCTCTTTCCACCTTTAGGTGAGCCCCAGGGATGGAACTCTGGTCATCAAACAAATGACAACTGCTGAGCAATCTTACTTGACTTTATGTTTAGTTTTTGTGTAATTTCCACATTGTTGCCATAGTATTGATATCAGGGTTCTTTTTACCCTTGCAATCTTGAAAGCATTTTTGTTTTCTTAATGGTAGTCATTCTGTCTGGACTGAGATGGAATCTTGGTGTGGTTTTCATTTGATTTCCTTTACAGTCAAGGAATTGAGGCGTTTCCCCCCACCATGTATTTATTGGCTGCTTGTACTTCTTTTGAGAATTATTTTTTTAATTTACTTGCTCATGTACTGATTATTTTTTCTTTTTACTGAAAACAGATTTCTAAATTTATGTTTCAGTGCTTAACTTTTTGAGTTCATATCAAATTATATCAAATGCCATCAAAATTCCAGAAACGTTCTTCACACAACTAGAAAAAAGAAACATGATATTCAAGGAGAAGCACAAAAGACTCTGAATAGCCAAAGCAGTTCCGAGCAAAAAGAGCAATGCTGGAAGCAACATGATATCTGATTTAGGAAGCCATAGTAACAAACCGATATTGTACAGTCACAGAAATAGTCACGGAGACCACATCAGAGGACTCGGAAATAAACTCCAATTCTTGACAATGGTACCCAAAGCATAAACTAGACAGAAGATCCCTCCTCCACAAATGGGCCTATGAAGACTAGCTAGCCGCACGTAGATGGTGAAGCTAGACCCTTCCCATAGTCTATAAAAATGAGTTCACACTGTCAAAGCCCTTAATGAACGATGAAAGATCAGCATGCTAGAAGAAATCATATGGAAAACACTTCGAGATACAAACACAGGCAATGGCTTTCAGAATAGATTTTCAATAACTCAGGACAAAATAGCAAGAATTGACAAAACGGGTTCAATGGAGTTAAAAAGCTTCTGCAAGGCAAAGGAAGCGACGGCTGGAGTAAAGGAGACAGACGGCCTGAAGATGGGAGAAAGGTGAATTTTCTTAAAAACAGTTTTGGATGTGTGGTGTGCTGCAAAGGTTAGTCTAGTTTGCTCCTCCCACCATATGTGTCCTGGGGATCAAACTCTTGTGGTCAGGCTTGGGAACAAATGCTAAGCCCTCTCACTGAACCCTGGGAGATTGTTTTGAAATGTACTTTTCAACTGGAAAAGTTATGACTTCATAGAATAGTTGCATTTTAAGTATAAAGTTCCTTCACTTTAGAGAAGATGGAACTGAACTTCATGTACCTAAGGGGATCCAAAGACCTATAGTTAATCAAGCCAGAGCTGGTTACCGGATGTGTATAGCATTATGGCCAGCTCATACTCCAGCCTAACTCTCATCTTTCCCCTCTGACTGTAAACACAAGTCTCCAAAGCCCTAAAACAATTAGTTTCATTTTCTGCCATTTGAGTTAGCTGAATATATATCCACACTCTGTTTCAAGAAAACCACCTCTTAATTTAGACCCTGGGAAACTCTGGCAGACCTGAGGTTTTTGAAACCAATTATGTTAGATAGAGAAATGAGACAGTAATAGAAAATCTAACTACTACTGACTACCCTCAACTTTTCATTTAACTTAAGGGCCTTAGACTCCTAATTTTAACATGATTAAAAGACTACTCTTGGAGTATTTTTAAAAATTGTTTGTACCACTATAATGAATTGAGATTAGTATAGGAATGACTTTTTTGTTAAGTACAAAGTAATGTGTTTTGCTTACTAGCAGAGGTTTTCATTTTCATTAGAAATAGTCCTATTATGCTGGTATGGTGGGACATAACATGAGTTAAAAGTTAACCTTGGCTACATAGTGAGATCCTGTCTCATTATTCCCAAAGAAGTGAAATTACAAGTTCATCATTACTCAGACATATCAACTTTCTTTCAAGTGATCCAAAACTTCCATTTTCTTCAAAACACAAATTGAAATATTTTAGCCTTTTGTCCTACTTCGTTAAAAAAAATTAGCCTCTGACTTACCCCTTTGGCAATACAAAATCGTCCTAGATTGGCCGCTTACTAAATAATGTCAACAGTTCGATATTATCAAGAACAAAGTTCTCAACTTTACAGGTACAAATATTTTGCTTGGTTAACTTACTCAAGAGATGAGAAACTCATTCAAGCTACTAAAACTCTTGAGATTAAATGATAAACCAAATACCAATTTAAATTAAAGAGATGATACACATCTATAATTCCAGTACCTCAGGAGTGGTCTAAAGTGGCTATAATTTACTTAGCCCACATCTCATTTCAAAGGTAGAGATTTCTGTAATCTGTTGCATCTCAGGCAAACATCTAACAGCCTCTATGGCGCCTTAGAGGTTGAAGTGTTTCTAACTCAAAGTCCCTATTGCTTCATATGTTCTTTATTTGTTGTCAAACATTAGGGAATGGAAAGAAAACAAGACTCTGGGGTTGAAAGGAAGACTTACCCTATAACCAATCAATTCTACATCAAGAAGATATGCAGGCAGATTAAAAACATAATTATTATTTACTGTTTTTTTTTCTTTTTTGTGGGAAGCTGGGGTGAGGCAGAGCTGCTCATCTCATGATGGCCTGGAAACAGAATGACTTGCTAGCTGTTTTTCTCCTTTTTACCATTTTGTTCTAGCCACGCCTCCACCTGTGAGACTAAGATTATGCAGCTCACATTTAGGGTGGGGCCTTTTCTCTCTTAGCAAATCTCTGGAAATGCTGGGACCTGGAGGTATGTTTTGCTAATCTCCTAGGTATTTCTTTTTCTTTTCTTCTTTTTTCCCTTTTCTTTTTCTTTCTTTCTTTCGTTCTTTCTTTCTTTTCTTTTCTTTTTTTTTTTTTCCGAGACAGGGTTTCTCTGTAGCTTTGAAGCCTGTCCTGGAACTAGCTCTTGTAGAGCAGACTGGCCTCAGACTCACAGAGATCTGTCAGCCTCTGCCTCCTGAGTGCTAGGATTAAAGGCATGTGCCACCACCGCCCAGCTCTCCTAGGTATTTCTTGATCTGATTCAATAAAAATGATAGTAAGATTAACCATCATACTCGGTAAGATTAAATTTTTAGGACAACTAAACTATTCATTATCTCTGCTTCTTTTACAAATTTACTTTATGCTCCCTAACTTTTCAAACATTTTCTTGCCAGGTGGTTGTGGAGCATGCCTTTAATCCCAGCACTTGGGAGGAGAGGCAGGTGGATGTCTGAGTTAGAGGCCATTCTGCTCTATAGAGATAGTTTTAGTAAAGCCAAGGCTATACAGTACAACTCTATCTAGAACTCCTCTCCCAAAACCTTTTTCTGAAGGTTCATTTTTTAGAAAAAAAGCACAGTATAAACATTCTGTAAACTATATTTCCTTGAGTTATCAGTTGCTTGGTAGAAAATAAGATTATTTAGGTTAAAATATTTTTTGCACATCACTTTTAACTCTAATTTTTATTTTTCTGTATATGTGTGTTTTGCCTACATGGATATCTGTGTACCACTTGTGTCTATCTGTTCAGAGGCAGAGACAAGAAGAGGGCAAAATAACCTTGGAACTGGAGTTAGAGATGTTTGTGAGTCACTATGTGGGTGCCAGAATTGGACATGGGTCCTCTCGAAGAGCAGTCGGTGCTCTTAAACACTAATATACTTTTTTTAAAGACATGACTTTTATAGAGAAATAGATTGCGCATTGTATTCTGTTGAGATAACGCAGGATGAAGAGAGACTTCCTATACAAACAAGAGGTATCTGGAAAGCCCATAGTGGCACCCCATTAACACCATAATAGACACTTATAGTGTATAGTGAAGGATAATCTGGGCCCTATTTAGAGAGGTGCTTGGAACTTAAACATCACCCAAGGAGGAATCTATGTTGTTTTCTACCACTGCCACCATACGTTTGCTTCTAAACCCACCATCCTGATACTGGATGCATCAGTTTAGTAGCTACTGTCTACTTTCCATTATACCAAATAAAGATTCACAAATGGTAAAATACCATTCCCACAGAAGAGCTAATTATAAATATCTCTATCCCCTGGAACAAACTGTTTAGGAGGCACTGCACCAACCATAGCCTGTTGAAGTCTAGGTCCAGTGCTCAAGCACTGGTTCACATTGTACTGTGTCCAACAGAAACTAGTCCCTTGCAGTTACGAGTAGTAGAGGAACTGACTCCAGATTGGACACACACAAAATGGGCAACATACCTAACAGTTGAGTTCACTAGTTCCAGGTAAGCCTAACCCAGAGCTGGCAGACCAGTGTGAGAAATTTCCATAGCTTAGGCCACTAAAACATTTTCACAAACAATGTTCAGTATAGCTGACAAAAGCTGCACAGAGATTACTGTGTAGTGATATGTTTTGTATTAACAAACAAAGCTTGCCTGAAGATGAGAGTACAGAGCTAAGCCACTAGAGGCCAGGGAGTAGTAGCACACACCTTTAATCTCAGGACTCTGAGACAAGGCAGAGGGATCTCTGTTAGTTCAAGGCCACCTTGGGCTACATGAAATTTGAATCTGTCTAAAAGAGAGACAGCTCACACAAAGGTGATCCCAGCACTTGGTATCCCATGTCTTTAATCCCAGCACTAGGGAGGTGGAGACAGGAGTGATATGGCTGGGCAGAGAGAGGACTATAAGGCGGAAGGAGACAGGAACTCAGTGCAGTCTGATGTCTGGTGGAGAAACTGCAGTCTGAGGATGCAGTGTAGGCATGTAGTCTGAGGATGCAGTCTGAGCATACAGTCTGAGGACAGGATCGCCCTTTATGTCTGAGGTAGAAAAAGATCTCTTTAGAGGCTGGCTTCTCTGCTTCTCTGATCTCTCAACTTTCACCCCTTAATATCTGACTCCGGGTCTTTATTATGAAGACCAATTAGAATTTGTGATACATTACTGCACATACTTCAAAGCCCGTACACCCTTACCTGTCATCTTAAAATGACAGGAGTCTTGTGACTCCTTTAGGGAACAAGACCTGAGAATAGCATTAATTGCTCTCCTTGTGGTGAGACCCTGGAGACCCTGACCCATTTGGCAAAGACCTATGGACAGTTTGCTGCATAATTCTGCACATGATCTTGCTCTCACCATGCTAGCCATGCTACTGGCTTGAATGAATCACAGCAGGTCATAAAGTTTAATGATACATATTTACATACGTGTTCTGGCAAGAGTAACTTTAATTACAAGAGATAGTTTTATCTGGCACCCACATAGTGACTCACAAACATCTCTAACTCCAGTTCCAAGGTTATTTTGCCCTCTTCTTGTCTCTGCCTCTGAACAGATAGACACAAGTGGTACACAGATATCCATGTAGGCAAAACACACATATACAGAAAAATAAAAATTAGAGTTAAAAGTGATGTGCAAAGAATATTTTAACCTAAATAATCTTATTTTCTACCAAGTAACTGATAACTTGGAGAAATGTTAATAAATAGATGGTATCAGGAGTTAATGGGAACAGTCGAGAGACAGGGAATGAAGTAGAATCATAGAAACCCACAGTTTCTCATTTCTAGTAACTGTGCCAATACTCCAAGGACTTAAGGGAGAAGGACATGAAAGCAAGAGATAAACAGTGCCCATAATTATTTTTTCAAGTTATGTTACCATAGGAAAAATGGAAAAACCTGTTATACCCTCAAAGGAGATGGAGCAGTCAGAAAGTAGAATGAATTGACCCAGCTTTGGCTGGTGAGTTGGTTGTGAGAACCCAGCCCCTACCAGATGTTAATATTAACCACTAGAGACAAAACTGTGTTCTCTCTGCATGATGCTGTAACTGCACGTGCTGCCAGCTAAGCACACCGTTCTACCTGTAGGTGTGCCGAGTTAGAAAAGCTCCTTTGTAGCTTGCTTATGTTTCTAACACTAGAGATATAGACCAAAAAGGTAATGGCTATTGGTGAGAAAGTTGGGAAAAGCAGCAAGGAACAGACTGGTAATTACTGTAATTATTTTTAGAAACTTAGGAAGTAAAAGCTGATTGTAAAACCGTTCATGCAGACCATTGAAACTCTAAATAAAGACAGCTGAGGCTACCCTGGGTCACTTGTTTGAACAACAACAGGTGGTAACAGTTTCTTTAAGGAGCCACTTCTCACATCCATCCCAGTTCATCAAAAGGCTGCCAGTAATAAACTGTGTTGTTCTCACCTATGAAAACCACTCTATAAAACTGGAGGAGGTGGACATACTACTAGATATATAATGATAACACTTGAGTACAAGAAAGTTGAAAAGCAAGAAAACATGACATCCCCCCAAAAAAACAGAACAGTTCTAACAAATGATTCCAAAGAAATGAAAAATTTATGAAATGCCTGAGAATGAATTCAAAATAATGAACTAAGGAAACTCTAAGGGATACAAGAGACTATAGATAAGTTAATAAAATCAGAAAAACAATTTCTACCTGAATAAAAAATGCAACAAAGAGGCATCACAGAATACAGCCAAGTAGAAATATCAGAACTGAAGAATTCAGTGAATTTAATATGCATGAAATTGAGATGATTGTGAGCAAATCAAACAAAAAATTCTAAATGTTAAGAAGGGGCAGGCAGGTCTTTTGAAATAATCTAAAACAATGGATGAAAAAGAGTGAATAAAAACTAAGGGCTTCGGCAAACAAATCTTCCTCTGGAAATTCCAGAGGAAGAAAAGACAAAGCCATAAAAGACTTATTTAATAAATAATAGCTGAGAGATTCCCAGGTCATACACAGGGAAGAGAACAAAATCCATATCCTTGAAACTCAAAAGACTCTATATAGATTCAACCCAAAATTATTCTTTGACGAACATTATAACAATTTCCAAAGCCAAAGGAAGAATTCTGAAAGGAGAGCAAAACATAAAGTTACATATAAGGAAATCATTAAAGTCTTAGCAAATTTCTCAGATGAAACCTTGTAAGCTAGAAAAAAACAGAATGTTAAAGGATAAAGAAAAAAATCCAGCCAAGAATATTTTTTCTTTTTTTAATAAGTACTATCTCAAACAAGCAAAAGCTAAGCTACTAGCCTATCATTTTTAAAAAATTGGAGGTGCTTCAACAAGAAACAGAAGTATTTTTATTAACATAAAAACATCTGAAAGTACATATTTCACTAATGGATATAAACTCATAATCAAATACATAGTAACATATTTTGCTATGTTGAGAGGGGACCATAACCAAAATACCTAGTAGTAGCAAGTTTAAAAGTGTAAGTTATCAATGGTAATTATATCTATAAAGTCATTAAGGAAAAACAAAGTATATAAATCTAGATTAAGGCCACAGAATTATAAATCATGTGTGTGGCATCTAAGTATTTGTCTTTTAAAAACTTTCTGTATATGAGTGTTTGTCAGTATGTATATCTATGTGTATCTTTATGTAAATGTTACCTGAGAAGCCCAGATGAGGGCATCAGCCCCCTGGAACTGGAGTTACAGATGGTTGTGAAACGCCATGTGGATGTGCTACAAACTACAACATTATATACAGAACATATTTGGGAATTGATTCCCACAGTTCAGAACTGCTTAGTGAAAACAGTTTCCCACTGGCCAGGACTTGTTCCTCGCTCCTAGGTAACCAATCTGCTTTCCTGCAATTATCTTTATCAGAGTTTAGGGTCCAGGCAAAGAGCATCCCATCTAAGATATTCATAGATCTACAAGGACATAGAATTACTACCTGCCCAAGCTGCTGCCCTGGTTTTATCCCACAACACCAGTGACCAGAACAGCTGATAACAGCATAGCCCGGAACTGATAATTTAAAGGCCTGGGTCTCTTCTTCGGTTAGAGCAGTAAGTCTAACTTCAGACCTAGGCCCATAGAACTGCAGCATCTTGTGTATGTGCTGGCTGATCAAGAGCCATCAGTTTCCCCCATGATTGTTTACGTAGGTTGCTTGGTTACCTGATTCAGGGCTTGTTGGGAGAAAAGAAGCGGCACACTGATTTAAACAATCGGTGCCCTATTCATAATTTTACTGAAAATAAACCTTTATAACCTTTTATCTAACACCAAAAAATGTAGCATAGCACACTAACCTTCCCCTCCAGAATTCCCTGATGATTTAATTCCATCTCTTAACTAATTTTCTTCATTAAGGAGTATACTAGATGTGTACTAGCCATTCCTGTGGATCTCTCTCTCTCTCTCTCTCTCTCTGTGTGTGTGTGTGTGTGTGTGTGTGTGTGTCTGTGAGAAAACCCTTATCTGATTTTCTGTGGGGCAAAAGAATTTCGGCCCTGGTACCTGCTAGGGCTGGGGAATTGCTGGTTTTAAGAGTATATATGAGTGGTAACATTGGTAATGAGGAGGACAAGGTAGAACAATGTAGAACAAGGAGAACAAGTAACAGGTGGAACAATGAGAAATGATGGACGGAAGACAGAAGAACAAAGAAACATGGACAGACAATTCCTGTTGTGAGGCGATTTCTTACTCCCCAAATCTTTACCCTCAGATTTCTAGCTTCCCCCCTTTAGCTATTCATGGAATCTTTAATTGAACCCTGAAAGGGAGTCTTACAGGCGAAAACTTCTAAGGCCTCCTAATTGGATGCTGGGAATTGAACCTATATCTTCTGCAAGAAAAATACGTGCATCTTTGAAAAGTGAGAGGTTTATTTTGTTTTTTTTTTTAAATGAATATTGTTGAGTGTCATTTTAAAAAGATGGGGCTGGAGAGATGACTCAATGGTTAAGAGCACTTGTACCATGTGTGTGTCTGGTACCCAGAAGGGCCAGAAAAGGGAGTTAGATTCCGAGACTAGAATTAGACTTACTATGTAGATTCTGGGAACTGAAACTGGGTCCTTCGAATGAGCAACCACTGTTCTTAACCAGAGCTATCTTTTCAGGCTTCCAACTATTTGATTGGATTGACTGACTGACTGATTTTTCTTTTTTTGAGACAGGGTCTCTCTACATAGCCCAGAGTTGTCCTGAAACTCACTATGTAGCCCAGGCTGACCTCAAACTCACAGAGATCCACCTGCCTCTACCTCCTGAGTGCTGGGAATAAAGATGTGTGACATTGTGCCTGCTGTCCAATTACTATTTTTAAATGTTTATTATTTTTTGTGTAAGGGTACTTTTTGCACATATATGTCTATGCGCCATGTATGTGCTTGGTGCCTGTAGAGGTCAGAAGAGGGCACCCAATCCTCTGGAACTCGAGTTATGCACAGCTGTGAGAAGTCATGCGGGTTCTGGAAATTGAGCGCTGGTGTATCATCTCTCCACCCACAATTATTACATTTTAAATGAGTTTAAATAAGGTCTGGGTGTCCAACTTGCAGTCCCAAGGCTATATGCATCCTAGGACAAATTTGAATGCAGCCCAACACATTTTTAGATGACATAACACAATGTCAAAAGGTTGAACAGATAAAATATCCACAAAGGAAAGAATTACAGAATATACAGAATTGAGAAAGAGAGAAAAATCAAAACTTATCACTATGGAAAACTAACAACAACAGCAAATAAGAATAGCAGCAAATAATAAACAACAAATAATAAAAGGAGCAAAGGATCTACATGATTATAACATAGCAAGTAGTACGTATCTATGTGTCAATGACAATTTTGAATGCAAATAGTCTAAAGTCTACAATTTAAGTCTCACTGAACAAGAGGTTCAGTGAGATGGCTCAGAGGGTAAAAGCTCCTGCCATGCAAGCCAGACTGGGGTCTTGAATTTGACCTCATGGTTAAGGACTCCTAAAACTCGTCTTCTGATCTCCACACACATGCTGTGGCATGTATATGAGCCCCCTATATGTATACATACATACAATAATAGTAAATAAAAAATTTTAAGCTATAAAATGAACAAATGCATAAAATCACATGATCCAACAATACACTGCCTACAAGAAACTGACTTTATTTATAAAGACACACAAATTGAAAAGTAAAGAGAAATATTCCAAGCAGATGTAAGTGAAAACAAAAGCACAAACTATATATTTATATTGGATATAACAGGCTGCTATGAGATAATGTTCTTGTATACTGCCAAGATTTGTTACTTGGATTGATTTAGTAAAACGCTGATTGGCTAGTAGCCAGGCTTAGCCAGGCAGGAAGTCTAGGCAGGGCATGAAAACTAGGAGAATTCAGGGAAGAGGAAGGGTTGAGCCAGGAGCTGAAAGCCAGTTACAGAGGAAGTAAGATGGGAATGCTGCACTGAGAAAAGGTACAAAGACATGTGACTAAACCTAGATAAGAATTACTGGTTAATTTAAGTGTAAGAGCTAGTTAGAAATAAACCTGAGCTACTAGCCAAACATAATTAATAAAGCCCCCTGTGTGGTAATTTGGGAAGCAGCTGCGGAATGGGGCAGGACAGAAACTCACCTTTGACTACAACAGGTTTTAAGTAGAAGATCATAAAAAAGACAATCATTGTATAATAATAAAAGGATCAAGTCAACAAAGGACATATACACAACTAACACTGGAACACATCATCTATACAGGAATTATTACATCTAAAGAAGAGACACTGCAATCCAGGAGCAGTTTCAACATTCCACTCTAAGTAAAGGGTGGATCATTTGAACAGAAAATAAACTTTGGATTTAAACTACACTCTAAACCAAATGGACCTAAAAAAATGTTTAAAACATTCTACCCTAAGGCTATAGTGCACATATTTTCCCTCAGTGTAAGTCTTATGATTAGGTCATATGTTAGTCTACAAAAAAGCCTTAACGCACTTTAGATACCAGAATCATTTCAATTATCTTTTCTGACGACAATGGTGTATATAGAAAGCAGCAGAAGGAATTTCAGAATTTACAAATACATGGAAATTAATTAATTCCTAGTGCATCAAGGAAAAACAATTAGAGAAATTATTTAAAAAATCAGGAATGAATGGAGATAGAAATACCATATACCCAAACCTATGGTGCATAACAAAACAACTCTAAGAGGGAAGTTTATGACAATAAATACCTACTTCAGAAAAGGAAAAAAAAAAAGATCACAATTAGGCAACCATCTATTGAATTGAAGAATTAGAAAATATGTAAAAAATACAGATAACATACTTCTTAAAGTATAGGAAATATTAATGAAGCAAAGAGCTGTTTGAAAGGATTAAAAACTAAGAAATCTTTAGATTAAGGGAAAAATAAAGAGTTAAAGTGAGATTTAAAGGTACATGACAACCAATGCCTCAAAAGAAGAGCTATGTGCTAAGATTGGTTAATTTGAATAAATGAATAGGTTCTGTATATGTACAACATACCAAGATAAAATATCTGAAAAAAAATAGCCTTAGGACCTGATGGCTTCATCGATAAATTTTACAATGACTTAAAAATGATGAATATTTCTCAAACTATTCAAGAAAATTGAAAATCAGGGAGATGAATCTATGAGACAAGCATTCCTGATGTCAAAGCCCAACAAAGACATAGCAACAGCAAGACAAAAATAGTACAGGTCAATATCCTAGATGAAAATATTTGCAAAAATCCTCATCAGTAGCAAGCTGAATGCCACAGCCCATTAAAAATACTCATTGTAACCAAACAATACTCATCTCATAGATGCAAAGATGGTTTAACCTATGTAAAACAATAATATACATTACAGTAAGACAAGACAAAAACTAGAGGCAGGAAAAGTAGTTGACATCAAGTTCAACTCCTCATGATAAAAAGTCTAAAAAGGTAAAATGTCTAGAAAACATACATGCTAAGATGATAGAGTCAAAGTATGATAAATCCACAGGTAACATCACACTAACTGAGGAAAAAAACAGAAAGCTTTTTAAAGATCTGGAATAAGCTATGGATACGCTTTCCCATGACAACTGTTCATTATGATACTGAGAGAAAGAACCAAAGGGTATCCAAACTGGAAAGAAGTCAGTCCAGCTTTCCCTGTTAGCAAAGAGTATGATCTTACACATAGAAAACTCTGAAAATGCAACCCCCAAATCTGTTAGAACTAATTTAGTGAAGTCACAGGATATAAATCAACATACAAAAATCAATAGTTCCATTATTCTTTTAAAACATTTTATTTATTTTTCCTGTGTTGGTGCCCAAACCCAGATATTTGCCTATTATAGGCAAAGACTTAATTTCTTATATATATTATATACATAGAATATATGATATA
>JAQHUG010000043.1:4729624-4742593 GCA_028555095.1 Dicrostonyx torquatus
TTGAATCTGCATCTGATGTGGGAACTGAACCTTGGGTTGTCTGAAAGAGCAGCAAGTGTGCTTAACTGCTGAGCCATCTTTTCCAGCTCCTATTCTGAGATCTTTAATTTTTTTTCTACTATTAGGATACTTTAGTGATAAATTAAAGAGTATGCTGTTGTAAAATGTTGGAAGACATATTTTTATCTTTTGTCTGGCTAAGTTTTATACCTTATGCACATTTTCTTTCTCTTAGTGTCTCTCACCACTGTGATGGAAGATTATTCTGTAAGAGCATGGAGGCCCTTGACAATATTTCTGCCCTTTAGAGAAATATAGGATATTAGATTTAATTTTTCCTGTCCTTATAATTAGACTATAGAGAGAAGATAGATTACATATAAAAGTGCAAGAAAGTAAGAAAAGACAGGTTAAAAATGTTTGAGATTATCTGTAAGTATGAACCAAAGAGAAGTTTAAATTAAAATGTATAAACTAAAAGACTAGAAATGTTTGGCATAAGTAGTAGCTTTCATCTTATAAGCTTTGGACTCAGCATAAACCTCATTTCTTTAATAAAATCTTTCTTAGTAATTATCCTCTTCAGTTATGTATTTCTTGTTTCTTTTGGGGGGGTGAAATAGTCTTATAAATGTCTATGTACTGTAATCATATACATTTGAGAGGCTTCCTGGTGTAGCTTTTTTAATTTTGGAGCCAGACAAGCTTGGATGTCATACTGCAGTGATTGGAATGCGACTGCCCCACAGACTTGTGTATTTGAATACTTAGTCCTCAGTGGTAGAACTGCTGAGAAGGATCAAGGTTTATGACCTCATTGAAGGAGACATGTTACTTGGGCCAGGCATTGAAGTTTCAAAAGATTTGGGCTATCCCCAGTGTATCCTTTTTGCCTCTTCATATGAAACAAGATGTGAGCTCTCATCCATTCTTGCTGTTATGTCTTGTTTTGCCATTGTAGTTGGACCTTTTGTCAGGACCACTATGGAGATTTACTATTAATTATAAAAGCTAGACCTTAGCTTAGGCTTGTTCCTAACTTTCTAACTAGTTCTTATAACATAAGTTAACCCATATTTTTGAATCTTATGTTCTTCCACGTGGCTTGTTACCTCATCTTGGTATTGCCCATCCTGCTTCCTTTACGTCTGACCAGCGATTCCGCCTTTCTTCTTCCCAGAGTTCTTTCTCTGCCCAGAAGTCCCACTTATACTTTCCTGCACAGCTATTGGCCATTCAGCTTTTTTATTACACCAATCGCAGCAATACATCTTCATGTGTTGCACAAATATCCCACAACAAACTGTCATGAACTCTAACTCCCTGAAACCTAATGCCCAGTTAAACACTTCCTTTGTAAGTTTTCTTGGTCACTATGTTTTATGGCAGTATTAGAACACTTGCTGATCCATATACCCTTATTTTGGGAAGTTATTTAGCCTCTCTGAATTTGTTTCCTTTTCAAGAATTATTCTGGTAATTTATTTCTTCATTATAAACTTTTAAGAGTGGCAGTAATACATGTGGAAATACTTAGCTTGAATATCTAATTCCTTTCCCTTTCATTTTATGTTGTTTTTGAGTAGTTTCCTAGCAGTCTTGTGTACATACATCTTATTATTAAAACTAAGTTTTAAAACACTTCAAACTGGTGTTTGCATTTTTTGCTTCTTTTGGGCCCTATGGTTTTATTACTTACTAATGAAATAATTGAATGGAAGGTAATTAAATGTAAAAATTAGATGCTGCATACCTTATACAGCAACATTTATATGAACCAGAACTTGGCTGTTACTATCAGTCTTAAAGTTCGGATAGACGGAGTAGAGTTTTTAAAAGTTCTATATTTCTTATAATAAAGATATGATATAATGCTGTGCTTTGCATCAGATTTTCAGGAAGTGTTTTAAATGATGACCATACTTTGCATGATTATTTTAGACTAATGGAATTTGATGCTTCATAAAAACTGAAAAATTTGAGAGGGCTTGGGAGATGATTCAAAAGTTAAGGGTACTTGCTACTCTTGCAGAGGACCTGAGTTTGGTTCTCCCTACCCATATCAGGTGACTCACAAACACCTGTACCTCCAGCTCTGGGGATTTGATGCTTTCTAGTCTCTGTGGGCACCTGCACACACATGACATACACAAACACATACAAATAAATGAAAAATCATTCTTTTAAAATACCTTTAAAATCTGAAACTATAGGTAAAATTTTGAAATTCTATTAGTTTGAAGGTTAATTCTCTTGTAAACAAAACAGTACTGACATGCATCAAAAGTTATGCCTCCTCTGTCACCTACTAAAGACATTTGAGCCAGTTTTTTAGTTTAGCGTCTTTGAGTTTAAATGTATGTAAGTATGCTTACTGTGTAGGATTAGTATGAAAAACAAATGAAATGATACATTCAAGAATTGCTAAAATATCAGGCCCTCTGTTAAGTAAGGAATATGGTAGTAACTAAGAAACAGTCCCTTGGAGTTTATAGTCTAACACTGACTTGAGAACATTTATGGTTTATTTACGTTACATTGTAAGGAATTCAGTGCTACTATATTTTACTTTTTATGTGGATAACTTAAGTATAACTCCAGAGCTTGATCTTCTTCCACAGTTAACAATTTTTGGTATAAAATTTTAGGTTTCTCTACATTTTCTGCTAAGAAACTGAGCATGAATTTTGTTTATATGAAGTGCTTTGGATATGTTATTTAATCTTTACAACTTTAAAGGTCCTTTCTGATTCCTTTCATACTGCCGGAAGAGTAGAGAAGTTAAGTAACTTAGAATTATGTTAGTGGCAATGTCAAGATTCAAACACAGTTGTGACTATCTTCTTTATAATGGTATCTTAATCTATTCTGAATATTTGTTGTTGACTTCAATAGCACAAATCTATAGATACTAACTTTTCAGACATGACTTTTACATATATGAACTTCTCTTCTTAGATCCTAACCTATTTTATCCTTGGGAAGTATTAAAAATCCTTGCTAAGAATTATATACAAATTTACAATTAGTTAGACTTGACATGAAGGTCTAAAAAATAAACATTTTACCTTTTGAGTTTAGAGAATCAGAAGATGAATAACGCTAAAAGAAGTGTTTTCTTTATATGTGATTTCAGGACTATGACTAGCTATCTTCAGTGTCAGCCTAATATGGAAATGTTAAGAAAAAAGTAAAAACTTGCAAGTAGAAAATTAATTCAATCTGAGTACTTAGTAGGAATTAAACTTTAAAACTTACCTATCTTTGTTTTTTTTTAAATTAAGAAAAAAGTCATTTAAATGATTTTTAGAATCTATTCAGGTAAGAATAATTGGATGTCTTGGAAATAAGAACTTGAATACTAAAAGTACTATTTTATTAGGTATCAAAAAGATGAAACATTTCAGTGGTATAAGCCCCTTCTCCATCTGCTTAAAAGTTGATGGTGAATATTTTTGTTCTAATGCAAACTTTATAAACTGCACATTCATAAAATTAATACCTACATTGTACAAGTTACATTTGAGTTAATTAAATTCCAAGTAGGAAAGCTCCTCAATTCCTGTCATGTCCTTAGTTTAAAACAACCTATTACAGTATCTTTATGTATAAAAATGTAATAATAGCATGATACAATATGAAATTAAACATCATGGTCTTGGTCTTGCAGTCTCTAGTGCTGCCACTTTAAATTTTGTTTTTTGTCTATTCTTTATGTATTTGAATTTGTATTCATGCAATCCATATAACACATGAAAGCTTACATATCAATGGACAACTGGCCCTAATTACCACCTACATATTTTATAGACTTATACAGCAGTATTTTTAGAGAAAGTATTAGTGTTCAAAACTTAAAAATAATGTATTGCATATAAAACTCATTTTCCCTGACGTGACAGAGTTTTAGATTGGCTGTCCCCTTGAGATAGGTCATGCATTCTCCAATTTCCTTTATTTCTCGACTAGCCTATTTATATCTCCTGAACCTGATAAACGTTTGGATTTGTGATTCTTACTCTGTACCTCCCTTTCTCCTTCTTCTTTTATAACATATTTTGGGCATTTTTTTCCTATTAGTGAAAATAATAGTAGTTAACTTCAATGGGAGCTTACCAAATATAAGATCCTTTCTAAAACCGGTTACAGAACTTACTATTTAGTACTATCATCGGTTTACAACCGAGGCAAAAATAGAGTAATTCAACTGGCTTGTGTAAGTTACTATGATAAGAAACCAAACTGCAAGTTGAATCATATAGTCTATCACGAGAGTGTGAGTGCTTGCCAACTGTATTATATTCCCTCTCGGCCTGTACAAATGATTTCACGTAGGTCTTTAAAGAAATACATATGCAGCTTTCTTTCTAATGCCTCTATAGTATTTTATCATATGCTGTGCTTTATTTCATCAGTACCCAACTGGTGATCATTGAGGTTCCTTTTAAAATCTTTTACTGTGATAACTATTATGAATGAAACTGTTACACATTTATTGTCGCATGATTTCAGATTTTATAATATAAAATTAATTAAGTAGAAATTTTAGGTTAAGAATGTATTTTGATGGTATTACCAAGTTGCCTTCTAAACAGGTCCTACTAATAAATAGTCTCACCTTTATTGATTATTAGCTTTTTAAATATTTATAAGTTCTCTTAAGGTATCTTTCTTGTATTATATGAGTAGATTAGGACATTGTTTTATTGCTAATGAAAAATACTGAACTTAAAATTATCTTTAGTGTAAAGGGGAACACAGTTTAAATAACCACAGAGCTTAGAAGAGGTGCTGACTTAAAGTACTCAAATCACGTGATCTTTGAATTACTGTAATGATGGGATCTTCATTTCATGTTCTGTTTTTGAGTATGTTATAGGTTATCTTTCTTACACTCAAAATTGGGAAGAGAGGTACAGTTTGAGAAGTCATAGTAATGGACAATTTCAAGTTTTCCCCTTTCTAGCTAGAGAGTTTTCTTTCTCATGGTATTTTTACATGTAATACTGTGATACTCCTTCACTTGGCTTATGTCCATTTTTGTGTCTGACATTGCTAGAGTTGAGGACCATGATTGGCCCCAGGTCTGTTTCATATGTGTATTATTGACAGATATTAAGCAGGGGTCTTTACCAGAATCATACAGAGAAGTGTGTCACTCTGCTCCGGCTATATTAACTATATACATTAGACTGAATGATTTTTAAGCAATGGGAACTAATTTTTTATTGCTCTGGAGTATGGGAAATTGAGCACAAATATGGAAGTAGGCAGATATGGTGTCCGATGAAGACTTATGAGTAGTGTCTTATATGTATGCCCTTACGTGACTTTCCATAACTCTTGGAGGGTCACTAATACCATTTGGAATACAGAAGTCCTATACTTACCAAAGTTTCACTTTTTTTTTTTTTTGATTTTTCGAGACAGGGTTTCTTTGTGGCTTTGGAGCCTGCACTGGAACTAGCTCTTGTAGATTAGGTTGGCCTCAAACTCACAGAGATCCGCCTGCCTCTGCCTCGGAGTGCTGGGATTAAAGGCGTGTACCACCACCGCCTGGCCAAAGTTTCAATTCTTAACTGTGTCACCTTGAGAGTGACATTTCAACATATGAATCTGAGGAGGCAAATGTATTCAGACCATAGCAGGCCATAAACTATGATAGTTTTCAGAAGGTGCTTTAATTTCTCGAAGGTGTGTGCTTAACAGCTCTTTTACTAGAAGTTCTCTGAAATCTTGCTTCTTTTTCTTTTCCCTCTTCCTCCTCCTCCTGAACCACTCTATAATATTTGCCCCATTTTTTTTCTGTGAACATGCTCAGTTAAGTTAGTTTGATATAGAGTGTTTTATTTATATATCAGTAGCACTCAATGATTGACTTCTACCTTTTCACACTCAGGGTAAGAGAGTGGTTATCTAAGGACATCATAGAAAAGTAGTATACATGTAATATTTTTGTTGTAGGATGAGCGGGCTGCGTTCCCGACTCCCTGCTGCATGGCTAGCTTAACCCCCAATATAATTACACAGAAACTATTTATTTAAACACTGCCTCTTAAACACTGGCCCATTAGGTCTAGCCTCTTATTGGCTAACTCTCACATCTTGATTAACCCATTTCTATTAATCTGTGTTTACCACGAGGATGTGGCTTACCAGCATGAGTCTAACCAGCGTCCATCTTGGGCAGGAGAATCATGGTGTCTTCCACACTTCCCTTCTTCCCAGCATTCTGTTCTGTCTACTATGCCCACCTAAGGGTTGCCCTATCAAAAGGCCAAGGCAGTCTCTTTATTAACCAATGAAAGCAACCCAAATATAGAAGGACCTCCTACACCATATATTTTTTTAAAGCAGCCCCTTTATGTTGCTTTATTTTGAATTAAGAATAAGCTGTATATCTTTGGTCTTTTTTTTTCTATAAATAGTACTTTCCAGTCTATTTCCTAAAGGTAGTTCTTCAAAAACTTGAGAGATATTATTATAAGTATGATATAAAAAAGTTTCTGCATCATCAAATAAATTTGGAATATGCTGCATAGTATATTCATCTTTTTAGAGATTCATAGCATGGTAAAGCATATTAACATATTGAAGATGTGAGTGGTGAATTTTTGTAGATTCTCTTAATTTTTATTTCGTCTAGTGTATTTCAAATATTTGAAAAAAATAATTTTTCAAGGTACACTGCAATTCTGTTCAGTGTCTTTTTAGGAAGGATTGGTCTTTCCCCTGCAAATGATCTTTTGGGAGCCGACATAAGACCTCCATATTTGTTCTTTAATATTTTTGCTGAAGAAATGGAAGTTTTCCATAATAATCTGTACTGTGAAATTTATTTACCTTGGATTTACATTTAAAATATATCTTTCCCAAACATCACCTCTCATTTAAAATGTTTTTAGACTTATTATTTTATATATGTTAAAGTTTTGCCCACATGTATGTGTGTGTGCCATATGTATGTATGTAGGCCTAGAGCCTACAGAGGTCAGAAGAAGGTGTTAGATCCTCCAAGACTGGAGTTACAGAGAAAATGTGAGCCACCATGTGGGTCTTGGGAATTGAACCTCGGTCCTTTGTAAGAGCAACAAGTGTTCTTAACCACTGAGCAAACTCTCCAGTCCCACCTCTCATTCTAAAGCCTTTTTTTTTTTTTTCGAGACAGGGTTTGTCTGTGGCTTTGGAGCCTGCGCTGAAACTAGCTCTGTAGACCAGGCTGGTCTCAAACTCACAAAGATCCGCCTGCCTCTGCCTCCCAAGTGCTGGGATTAAAGGCGTGTGCCACCACCGCCCGGCTCTAAAATCTTTTATATAAAAATTTTAACTGAATATTTTCTTATTTTATTTTTAATCTTGTTTATTTCTTTGGTTTTGGAGATTGGTTCTTACTCTGTCGTCTAGGCTGAGCCGAAATTCACTATGTAGCCCAGACTGGCTGCAAACTCACAGCAGTTTTCTTACATCAGCTTCCTGAGTACTGGGATCGAATGTGAGACATCATACTCTTTTCACAGAGGTCTAGGAAAGCAAAGCCTAGATACTGACCCATGTGCTTCTTTATATTATATGGGTATGATTGTTTGCTTGGGGGGGGTGGATTTTAGCATGAATTCTAGTTGGTCTTAATAAATAAAACCGGAGTCAGCTATGGGGGTATGTGTGAAAGCTTAAGGATCAGAGAAGTAGTACAGCAAACCTCTAGAGAGACCAAGACCTTTTTCCTCTACCGAATCTTCAGACCAAAAGACGATCCTGTGCTCAGACTGCCTCTTCAGACTGCATATTCTGACTGCATCTTCAGAACAAAACTGTTAACACCAAACCTCAGACTATATCTGAGCTCTTGTCTCCTTTTACTTTATATTCCTCTCTCTGCCCAGCTGTATCCCTTCCTGTCTTCACCTCTCTAGTGCTGGGATTAAAGGCATGGGACTCCTAAATACTGGTATTAAAGGTGTGAGCCACCACTGCCTGACCTCTAATGGCTTAGATCTGCACTCTTGTCTTGAGGCAAGCTTTATTTTAATTTATTTTATTTTGTTTTTCGAGACAGGGTTTCACTGTAGTTTTTTTTTAGAGTCTGTCCTAGAACTAGCTCTTGTAGACCAGGCTGGCCTCGAATTCACAGAGATCCGCCTGCCTCTGCCTCCCGAGTGCTGGCATTAAAGGCATGCGCCACCACCGCCCGGCGCTTTATTTGTTAAAACACAAGCAAAATCTCACTACATAGAATCACCATGGGAACGAGGAGATATTTGAGATATAGACAAGATTTAAAGTAATGTATGAGGAATTCTTTGTGATATTCTCTAAAACTGGTTAAGGCTTGTTAAGAAAGCTGCTTGCATATATAAGTATATGAATATTTTAGTTATGGAGGACTAAGAACGAGAGTCAAGAAAGTGTTTTGAAAGTTTTACATTTAATATCAATGGTATCATAGTGCAGAGTGAGAAAGTAATAGCAAAATAAAACTGTCGAGGACTGTTGATTTATAGCACAGTAATTTTTAATTAGTAGTTGAAAATAATAAATTCCTTGAGTAAGAAGATATATCTCGAACTGTACTTGTTTTAAGTTGAATAAAAAAAAGACTTACCATAAGAAAAATAATTCGTATAAAAGATAAGAGCTGCTTTCATAATATGTCAGGTGGAAAAGAGAATAAAATTTTGAGCATTGCCAAAGATACTTTTGTAGAAAAGTTTGGTAATCATTAACAGAAGTTAATAAGGTACTTGGATTTACCAGTTTTCTTTTGTGAATGGATTTATAATGTATTAATTAAAAATTGTCAATTATGCATCATCATAAAACATTCATCCCTTTCTGAGTCTTACTGCCACTTGAAAGTGGGTCATGTATAATACATGATAGATTCATAGATGAATAATGGAGATTTTCTACTTATATAATAGAAACTTTTAAGTAGTTAATAGTGGTATACCCAATTTTATCATTCTATTATGTTTCTGACCATTAGTAAATTGTGTTACTCTGACTTTAATTACATTTATTTGCAAATACTCCAACTCAGTTGTAAAGTACTAAATACTTCTAAAGCTTAAGTATGAGAAGTTGATTGTAAAGTTGGTATACATTGTGTGTGCACGTGTGTGCACGTGTGTGCACATAAATGTGTGTGTGAAGGTTAGGAGACAGCCTCAGATGTTCTTGAGGTGCCATTCACTTTTCCTTTGAGACAAGAAGGTTTGACTGACTGACTTGGGAACCCCAGGAATCTTTCTATCTTTGCTTTCTCTAACCCTGGGATTATAAGTGTGTCAGCAATTTTTTTTCCTGGATCCAATATATATATTTCAATCTTAGATCGTGCATACAAGGTAAGAACTTCACTCTGAGCTGTCCCACAGCCCCTACAATTGGTATGTATTGTAAGATTTTTGTTTTTGTTTTCTTTGTTTTGTTTGAGACAGGCTCTTGTTTCATGGCCCAGACTTGACCTCTAACTAAAATCCTCTTTGTTTAGACTCCCAAATGTAAGAGTTGCAGGCATGCACCATTATGCCTGGCACTTAAAAAATTTTTGTATTAAAACACTTGCCAAATACTGAATGGTAGAGTTTGCCAGACCTTATTTTTCTTCTGTAAAATGCTAGATAGTAGAGTTTTTAGGCTTTGTGGGCGATAGCATTTCTGTCACAGCTATAACTTGTCCTTGTAGAGCGAAAGCAGACATAGACAAGATGCAAGCCAATGAGTGTGATTGTCCTTCAGTAAAATTTTATTTATAAAATACGAATGGCAGGGCAGCATATTAGCTTAATGATTATAGTTTTCCATTTTCCTTTCTAAGTCATAGTATATATTAAGAAAATTGAACTATGTTTGTTATCATTTACATTTCAAAATTCTGCAAAACTTTGTATTTTAATATTTCAATTTAATAGCTCTTATATTTCTGTAAATTAACTTGTGCTTTTACTACAGGTGCTGTTTGTTAGTATTCTGATGTAGCTATAGTCACTTGGAGGTCTGACTGGAACTCTTGGCCAAGGTTTTGCTCTCCTACATATGGGTTTCTGTATGGCTGTTGATTCATTATTCTCATGGTGTGATAGCTGATTTCTTTTCTTTCTTTTTTTGGATTTTCGAGACAGAGTTTCTCTGTGGCTTTGGAGCCTGTCCTGGAACTAGCTCTTGTAGACCAGGCTGGTCTCGAACTCACAGAGATCCGCCTGCCTCTGCCTCCCGAGTGCTGGGATTAAAGGCATGCGCCACCACCGCCCGGTGTGATAGCTGATTTCTAAGAATGCCTAAAGTTGGCATGGCTTTACTTCTGTTATTCTGTTGGTCACAGTAGACATAGCTCAATCCATAGTCATTGTAGGAAGAGATTGTACAGGCGTGTGAATATCTATAGGGCACATGACTAATGAGGGCATCAAATTAAGTCTCTATATGATTGTTTCTATTGCAAGTAACAATTCTAATTGACTATCTTTAGTAAAAGAGAACATTTATTTTAAATTTATTAGGTTTCTTTATCACAAAATGCAAATAGAGAATGAGACCTTAGAGATATTTGAGTTAGGGTTGAAGGTCCATCTTTGCTTTATGCTATAAGCTTCATTTTCTATCAGCGTGGACTTGTCTTTTTCATTTTGGAAAAATCTGTGCCATTAATACTTTTCTAATTACTTATGCTTTACTGTTTGAACTATTCAGAAGATTGACTTTATTTCAGTGTGCTTCTAAAGATTTTGAGGAAAAATTGTGATTCTTTTAGGTCAATCTATGTGAGGTTATATTGTACCAACCAAATTGGTGAGTAAGTTAATAACAAGATGTTTGCTGACGTGTAACCCTAAATAGTCTGCTTGCATCCTCTTTAGTCATGTATGTATTAACATAAAATAATTTGATAAGTAATTTCTCCATTGCAGACTTAATTTGCTTCTTTATTCAACTGTTTGAAGGTGTGTGTTTGGTTTATTGTCTTGGACATTTATTTGCTCTCTTTATGTTATTAGGGACACTGTCAGTCTCTGGAATCTGACTTTATTACTATTAACATACCATCAGATATGAAGGTGATTAGTATGTTGTTGCCCATTGATTTCTAGGGTTGTTTTGTCTGATCTAGCTGGCTGAATAAATTCTTCCTTTGGAAAGGATTTACATGAAAGCAAGTACTGTAAATACAGAATGAAATAAGAACTATAACAGGAGTACAAGCAGCATGCTGTGGGTGCAGAGGAAGGAACAATTAAGTTTGACTGAATGACTGTAGGAGGCATGACATTTTAAAGAAGGTAATGTTTGAGCAAGGCCTGGAAGAATGAATAACTCTTCCTTAGAAAAGAAAGGAAAAGATAATCTAGTTGTCAGATTTCTTGGCTGCTGAAGGGGTGGCACTGGAGTGTCTAGGCTAAAGTAGATGAACTTAAATATAGAGTTAAGGAACTAGGGATAAACAGCAGCAGGCAGTTATGTGATTTTAAGTTTCTCAAATTAGAATTATAAGAGGTAATGCAGTTTTGCTAATTTAAGCCTTAAGTGACTATATAGTAGTTTGAAATTTGAAAATTCAAGTTTTTAATTAAACACTTCATTTTGAAGATAGAGTTTTGGACTAAAAAAGTACATTGAGGATTTTATGTATACTAATCCAATCTAGTAGGTAAAGAAACTAAGATGCATTTAAAGTGAGTAATTAATGTTACGCATCTTGTTTCTTTGGGTATTACTCATCTCTCAAAGGTCAATGTGCTGTAAATTTGATCACTGGTGGAAACATTGAAAAGTGGTGGAACTTTTAAAAGTTGGGCCCTAGTGTGAGAGGATTGAATCCTGACTATTTTGTGAAAGGAATAATGTTGGTTCTGAAAGTAGACTAGGTATCACAGAGTGTGTCAGTTCTTGCTTCTCTACTTTCTCTCCTTTCCTTCCCTCTTTGCTCTCTCCCAGCCTTCTTTGCATGCTCCCCCTTCCCTGCCTTCCCTATCACAGGCCTCACTTTGTAGCTGAAGCTAGCCTAGAACACATTGTGTAGGTCAGGCTGACCTTAAACTTGTGATTCTCCTGTCTTAGTTTCCCAAATGATGGGATTACAGGCATGAGCTGTCTTGATCTGCTTTAGTTTTGTCATTTCTTGAATTTCATATAAAGTAATGACTTCTTTCATTTAGCAGTATTTCAATCATGTTCACTTGTAATACTGGAGTGTACTCTGTTTAATGTTGTGTAGTATCCTAGTTGATGTATGGATTATTATTCTATTGTTAGACATTTGAATTTATTCCTGATTTCACTATTTTAAGTAAAGCTGCTCTGAGATTTTCTTACATGTCATTGTTGAACACATTTCTAGGAGTAAAATAACTGAGTGGTTGTTTTCTGAAATGGTTGTACAGTATTACATCCCTATCATCAGTGCAGGAGAATTTGATTTGAATATAGGAGAAGTTTGAGTGTTTTTGTGTTTTTAGCTATTCTGGTTGGTGTGCAGTGGCTTTTCACATTCATTCTCAGGAGGATAATGATAGTGAGTACTTTTACTATGGATTTTCATTATATCTCAGATTTGGGCTTTGTCTTGGATTTATTGGAATTTGTTGTATATTCTGAATTCTAGTCCCAGGGAATCTAATGCCATCTTCCAAGGACATAGGGCTCGCATGTGGTAGATACACAGACATACATGCAGGCAAAGTACCCACACACATTAAATAAAATTAATTTTAAAAAATAGAAAAATTGGCCAATGCTTTCCAAAGTTTTGTTTTAGAAAATTTTTCCTTTACTTTAAAGCTTTTTATTTCATATTAATTTGCATGAGTTAGGTAAGTAGAGATTGCTTTGACATTAATTTATAGAAATGGTGTGAGGTTGACATCAGGTTTTTGTTTTTTGTTTTTTTGTTTTTTTTTTTAAATGTGGGTATTTAGTTCGTCTAACACCATTTTCTTATTTTAAACAAACAAAATTGTCCTTTCGTTCCTG
>JAQHUG010000043.1:4778206-4789013 GCA_028555095.1 Dicrostonyx torquatus
TTTTTTTTTGCCTCTTTCTCTTTGTAAAGAGAGTATGTGTGTTTCTCTTCTGTGTGTGTCTGTCTGTGTATGAGTGTATGTGTGCCTTAATGTGGCATCAGAAGAGGGAATTGTGTGTATTCTTCTATCACACTGTCTATTCCTTTGAGGCACAATCTCTCCCTGTATCTGACTATATCTCCAATTCCTTAGAGTCAGAAATATAGGTGTGTGCAGGATGCTCAGCTTCTTCTATCCAAACTCTGCTCCTCACAATTTTGCAGCAAGCACTCCTAACTGCGGATTCATCTTTCCAGTGTGTGGATATCTTTTTTTTTAAAGGATTTATTTATTTTGTATATATGAGTCCCCTGTCTGCATGTACTTTATTAAAGAAGAGGGCGTCAGATCCCACTAGAGATGATTATGTGCACTATGTCGTTGCTGGGAATTGAACTCAGGACTTCTATAAGAGCACTCAGTGCTCTTAACTGCTGAACCATCTCTTCAGCCCGTTTGTGGATATCTTATCTTTTTAGAATTGCCTCTTCAAGTACTTTTCTCAATTTTAAAATCAGGTATTTTGTTTCCTTGCTCTTCAGTTGTATCAATACTTTTTAGACTTTGGACTAAATGTTTTGTCCCGTGTATGATTTTTCAAAGATTTGCTTCCATTCTATAGGTTGACTCTTGTTGATTATGGTTCTTACGTTGCAAATGCATTTTAGTTTGATATTATTCTTTTGTCTCTTCTTAATTTTGTTGCTTTTTACTCTTGGGACAAAAGTCATATTCAGAAAGTCACTGATAAAATAAATGTTAAGTTGTTTCATTGGGCTTTGTCTTAATGGATTTTGTAGTTTTCAAACTTGCATTTAAATGTTAAATTATTTTTAAATAGATTTTGTATATGATATGAGCCATTTCATTTTTCTGCATTTGTAAATCTCATGTTCTCAGTAGCAATTTTGAGGGCATTGTCCTTTATCAAGTGTTCATGACATTTTATTTTAGTTGAAATTCAGTTGTCTATAAATGTGTGTATTTATTTTTAGATATTGTATTTCATTGGTCTGTTTTTTTTGTTTTTATGTTAATACCTTGCTGTTTTGCTTACTTTATATATGTAGTAGATTTTTAATTCAAATGATGTGATGCCTTCAACTTCCATTAAGATAACTTTGGCTATTTGGGATCTTGTTTGTTCATAGGTGGCTAGTGTTGTCAACTTGGAACAAGCTTGAGTCAATGGGGAAGAGGGAACCTCAATTGAGAAATGCCTCCATCAGATTGGCATGTTGGCAAGCCTGTGGAACATTTTCTTGATGAATGATTGGTGTGAGATGACCCAGCCCAGTATGGATGATGCTACATTTAGGGAGTTGGTTCTGAGTTAAATAAAAATGTTGCCAAGCAAGCCATGAGGAGCAAACCAGTAAGCAGCACTCCTCATGACTACTGCTTCATTTCCTACTATGACTTCTTTTGATGATAGACTGTGATAATGTAAGCAAAATAAATCCTTTCCTCCCCAAGTTGCTTTTGGTCATTGTTTTGTTTGTTTGTTTATTATAGCAGCAGAAAGCTTCATGTGGGATTTCCCTCTGTATGCTGTGATTACCATTAATGAATAAAGAGACTGCTTTGGACCTATAGCAGGGCAAAACTTAGTTAGATGGGGGAAAACTAAACTGAATGCTGGGAGAAAGAAGGGTGGAGTCAGAGAGAAGCCATGGAGCCACTTCCAGAGACAGACACTGGGAACTTTATCCCGTAAACCACTGCCATGTGGTGATGCACAGATTAATGGCAATGGGTTAAATTAAGATGTAAGAGTTAGCCAATAAAAAGGTAGAGCTAATGGGCCAAACAGTGATTTAAATAACATGGTTTCTGTGTGATTATTTCGGGGCTGAGCAGCCGGGAATCAACAAGCGACCTCCTTACTACAAAAGCTAAGAGTTCTGTTTGAATTTTGTGATTTTCATTCTTTTTTGTATGAATCATTGACTTTATGGATCACTTTGAGTAGTATAATGATTTTAACAATATTAATTAATCCACTTCATAGTTCCCGTTTCTTTCTGTCTTCTTACATTTGCTTTTATACATATCAGTGTATTAAATGTTTCATCTCCTTGATTAATACAGTTCTGAATTTTTATTTATTTGATGTAGTTATTTTAAACAAGCTATTTTTTAATTTATTTTTTCAGAAATTATTATTAGTATGTAAAAGTGTATTGGTATTTGTATATTGATTTTATGTCCTGTAACTGTACCAAATTAGTTGATTAGCTCTAATAGTTTTTGGTTGAGTCTTTATAAGATCTTGTCATCTGTATAGGCAGTTTAACTTCTCTGTGTTTTTGTGTGTGTGTTATATGTACATGTGGCTGTATGTATGTATGCATTTTGGGAGTTGGCATATATACATGTTCATGTGTAGGACAGAGGTCGATATTGGGTGCCTTTCTTCATTGCTTTCTACCTTACATTTTGATACAGGGTTTCTCACCTCACTTAGAGCTCATTGATTTGGCTTTGCTGGCTGGCCAATGAACTTCAGGATCTACCTGTCTCTACACCCCTGGCACTGGAGTTGCAGATGTCTACATCATACCTAACTTTATATGGTTGCTGGGGATCTGAACTTAGATACTCATACTTTCAAAACAAACACTTTACTGACTGAGCTGTCTTCCAGCACTGCAGTTTAACTTCTTTCTGCCTGATGAAGATGATTTTACTTTCTTAGTTGCTTTTATAATGACTTCCAGTATTGTGTAAAAATGATAAGAGTATACATCCATTGCTTGCATTTGACAATCAAAGTAAGGTTTTTAATTTTCTGCTGTTGAGGTTGTTAGCTGTGGCCTTTTTGGGGTTTTGTTTTTGTTTTGTTTTTTGACAGGGCATTTCTCTGTGTTGCTTTGTAGCCTGTCTTGGAACTCTGTAGACTAGGCTGACCTCAAACTCACAGAGATCTGCTTGTCTCTGCCTCCTGAGTGCTGGGCTTCAAGGCGTGCACCACCACCACTTGGCAACCTTTGGCCTTTTTATATACTACCTTTATTGTGTTTTGGTCTGCCCCCCCCTTTTAAATATCTTCTCTCTCTCTCTCTCTCCTCTCTCTTTCTGTGAGTGTGTGTGTGATGTGTGTGCACCACAGCTTGTGTGAGGAGTCAGTTTCTACCATGGGCCCCAGAGATTGAACTCAGGTCATCAGGTTTAGTGATAGTTGACTTAATCTATTGAGCCATCTCCCTGGCCCTTGGTCTGCCCCTTTTAAACTGCTTCACTTTCTTTTTAATTTTTCTTTAATTGTTTAAAAACATGCTTTTTAATTATCATATATCTCTGCACATTACCCCAAATATCTTTTGTAATTGATTTCTAGTTTTGTACTGTTGTTGGAGAAGATTCTTGATAGAATTTTCTAGAAATTAAGACTTGTTTTATGGGCTAGTGTGAAGTCTGTTTTGGAGAATGTTTGATACTTAAAAAGAATATGTATTCTCAGTCAGTCCCCACTGGCAGTGATAATGGCACTGGGATCTATCTCTTCTGCATGTATTGGCTATTTGGGAACTTATTCTATATGGATGCACATCTTCTTAGACTGAGATGGAGGGGGGAGGGCCTTGGGATTCCCATAGGGCAGGGTATCCTGCCCCATCTTAAGGAAGCAGGGGAGGGCGGTGGGGTATTGGGGAGCGGGAGGGCCGGGAACAAGGGGAGTAAATGTAAATTTTTCTTTTAACAATGAAAAAAAAAGACAAAAAAAGAATATGTATTCTGATGCTGTAGGTGAAGTGTTCTGCAGTAAGTACATTTTTACTTAATTACAGGGCTATATCCCAATATACCTATTGTAAGTCGAAATCATAGCTCAAAAACAGATTTAATAAACTTTTTCTTTTTTACTGAGCATCTACGTATTGGCTGTTTACATTTATAATTATGTCACTGATTGGGAACTTTGCCTTTTGTTGCTACTCAACACTGTGAGAAGGTATCAATAATGTTACTAGTCTGGGAAGCTATAAAATTGTGGTTTCTAATAAATTTGTTAACCTTTTACAACTGTAAAGTTGACAATTCCTAAGTGAAATCCTCTTAGGTTGGGAACAAACTCTGTATGTGTATTAGGTTTCATAGGTTTATAGTGCTACTGAAGTCTGCTAATTCTTACTGCTTTTCTGACGTGATGATCTTTGTATTGCTGAAAACAGAGCATTTATATCTCCTACTATTGTTGCATAGTTACCTCTATATCTGTTCAGTTCTGAAAAAATATTTGCTTAAGTGCTCTATGTTAGCTGTGTATAGATTTATATTTTCTCTCTTTTTCTTTTATTTATCTTTCCCTCTTTTCCCTCTCTTTTGTTTTTTGAACTTTACTTTTCTTCCTGCAGTTTTTATGTAGCTGAAGTAGACCTCATACTGGCTATGTTTTAGAGTGCTTATCTTTCCTTCAAATTTAAAAGACAGCCATGCCTGGTATAGTGTTTTTGGTTGGTCGATACTCTCTTTTAACACTCAGTATATCATTGCAGGACAGGCAAAGAGGAAAAGATAAATTTTATGTCATGTATGTGTGTATGCATTAAAAAAATCTAGATAATCTTGATGAGTCTGGTCCATCTCTTTTAACATGATCTCTTGTTCTATCCATTTTCCTGCAAATGACATTTCATTCTCTTATAACTAAATAAAACTTCATTGTGCATATGTGCTGTACTTATCCTCAGTATCATTGGCTATTATGAATTGTGTCACAATAACATGGATGTGCAAGTATGTATGGATAAGCTGATTTAAATTTCTTTGGGTGTGTATCTAGATGTGATACAGCTATATAATGTGATAGTTTTAGTTTTTGAGGAACTTTCATAGTGATTTCCATAGTGACTACATTAACCGATGAGGTCTGTGTTAGGGTTCCCTCTCATTCTACAGTCTCCACCATTGCTTATTGTTTGTTTTCTTGATTATAGCCATTTTGAAAGGAATGAAATAGATTCTCAATATGATTTAGATTTGAATTTCCCTGCTATCTAAGGCTAGTGGCCATGTTTTTTACATAATTATTGGCCATTTGTACTTGTTTTAAAAATAAAATTATCTGCCTACTTATTGATTAGACGATTTAAAAAATATTCTGGATTTTAATTTTCTGTCAAATATATGATTAGCAAAGATGTTAGCTCTAACTCTAGAGGCCTAGTACTGTATCTTGAGTCTATGATATTCTTATCTTACCAGGGTATACAGGGATAAGTCTGATACTTGAATTCACTGGGGTGGTCTTGAAGCCCAGTACTATGGGGTTAGAGTTAGAGCTGGAGCCTGCTTCTAAGGGCTAGGCCTGAATGTAGAATTCTCCAGGAATGGCCTCGCATTGGAGGGGTATTTCAGTCCATTTTGTCCTACTCTAATAGAATACCACAATAAGAATAAACAAATTTATTACTTCATACTTTTGGATGTATGAAGTCATAAGATTGAAGGACTAGCAGCTGGTGAAGCCCTTCTTGCTTTATGATTATGTGACTAAAGGAATACCAAGGGTAAGAGGCAGCCATATGAAGCCTGAACAATTACTCTACAAACCCATTTTATTTAATGTAATAACAACATTAATTTATTCACCAGAATTGAGCACTCAAAACTAAGCACTTCGCTTTTGTCCTATACTTTCATTATTATCTTTTATTTGTTTTTTTTTTTTTTTTGTTTTTTTTCGAGACAGGGTTTCTCTGTGGCTTTGGAGCCTGTCCTGGAACTAGCTCTTGTAGACCAGGCTGGTCTCGAACTCACAGAGATCCGCCTGCCTCTGCCTCCCGAGTGCTGGGATTAAAGGTGTGTGCCACCACCGCCCGGCCCTATTATCTTTTATATTCTTGATAATTTTGTACCTTGACACAGTGACAGAGATCCGCCTGTCTCTGCCTCCCGAGTGCTGAGATTAAAGGCATGTGTCACCACTACCTGGCTATAATGCATTCTATAATGCATAAGCTAGTGTCATCTTGTCATATAATGTAAAAAACTTATTCGTCCTAACTGAAACTTTCCCATAGTGCTCTGCCTCTATCTCCACCCTCCAACATGGCATAAACATTTTGTTCTCTACTTCTATGAGTTCAGTGTTCCTGGATTCTACAAGTAAGTGATATATTGTAGCATATTTTTATACCTGATTTATTTCACTTAATAGCTATAGGTTCACACATGTTATAAGTAATAGGAGTTTCTAACTTTATAAGACCTAATAGTCTTCCATTTTGTATATAAGTGGTTATGTGTATGTACATACACATATATGCATATGTACATGTTGACATGTTCACATTTTCTTTGTTCCATTTGTCTGCTGAAAGCACTGTTAATCTTTTACCTGGTCTGTTGTAACTAATGGAGTGCAAATGAGAATACGAATGTTCAATGCAGATACAAACACTCAGTATACAGGTTTTTAATTCCCCTGGATATATGCATAATATTGGGGCTTCTTAGATCATATTGTGGTTCTATTTTAAGGAATTTCCATAGTGTTTCCCATAATTGGTTGTACTTAATCAATTTACTACCAAGAATATGAAAGGCTTGCCTTTCACCACATCCTCAGGAACAACTTATTTTCCATCCTTTTGATAGTAACCGTTCTAACAGGTATGAGGTCATGTTTTTAATTGTGGTTTTAATCTACGTTTCTCTAGTACTTAATGATGATGATGATGATGATGATGATGATGTGTGTGTGTGTGTGTGTGTGTGTTTGTGTGTGAGTGTCTGTGTCTGTGTGCACATACGCGAGTTTATATATATTGATTATTTTATGGTCAATTTCCAGTGCATTATTTTGCCTGTTAAGTAAGGTGATTTTTCTCTGTGTTCTTTATGCTTGTCATTGTACATTGTTATCTGTACACTTGATTTGATATTTATACCTGTCTTGATAATGTGAGTTTCCAGAAATTTTAATGAGCAAGATGTTCATTTTCTCTGACCCAATAATCATTTCTGCTATTTCAACACTAGATGGTGCACCATACAGGTTTGCTGTAAACCCACGTCTGATGCAATGTCATAGTTTCAACACTAGGAGACCCAAGCCTAAGTACATTCAAATCCACAATTGAGGTATTGTTAATAATTCACTGGACATATGTCTTCAAAAGGTAATCTGTATTGCAAGCTTCCATTTGGGGTTGTAGTAGGCTCAAGACATTGTCTATAGTCACCTGCTTGTAGTCAAGCACGCTTGGATTATGGCCTGTTCTACATGAGCTCTGAACATCCCAGACATATATCATGTTATTGCCCACTTCCATTTTTTTTTACACATTCATACAACAATGTTGGACATACCAGGAGGCTGTATCTATTAAAACTAGTACAGCACAGTAGTAAAGTGGAAGGAACAAGGCTCATGCTTCTAGGAGCTACCGGCTGCAGTTGTATAACTAATGGTTTTTGACCCCAGAAACCACTCATAGATGATGTTGGCCAGAGTAGAAATTCAGTTTACTGGCATGATGAATTTCAGGATATATATATATATTCAGGATATATATATATATAGTGCTTTGTGGGGACAGACTTGTTTGGATCCTCTCTTTATGAGACTTCTTTGTTCTAGCATGGAATAGCATGGACATAGATTGCATAGGATATGAAATATGTCCCAGTTTACATTATAGCAGGCATTGATGCAGGCTAAGACATGAAAGTATTCTATATATATGTATGTGTGCATGTATGTGCAAGTGCATGTTCCTAGTATGTGCATGTGAAGATTAGAGGTCAGCATTGAGGGTTTATTTCGATTGCTCTTCTCTTTATTTTTTAAGACAGGATCTCTCACTGAACCTGTAGTGAGACTAACTGGCCACTAGTCACAGAGAGCCTCTTTCCATCCTCCTAGCACCTGCTTCTTCTCACATGTGCTAGGAAATGAATTTAGGTCCTCATGATTATGGCAAGCACGTTACCCCATGAGCAATCTCCCTAGCCCCTTAACTATGATTTTCCTTCTTGCTCTGTCAAAGTCTCTTCTATTCCTAGTTTGATGTTTTAGTTAGAACATTTAGGGTTTTTTTTTCCTGTATTGTAGTTACACATTTTTTTTTACTCTATTAATGTGTTACTTTATTGACTCTTATTTTGTTAGATTTATCGCTTTATTTCAGTTCTCTGATGTAAATCATTCTTTTATTTGGAAGAAATCATATTTGTAAACAGGCACATTCTAGCCTAAGCTCCTCTATTGTAACCCAGTTATGTTTGTTTTTAAACATATATGATAAAACAGGCAGTATTGCTTTTCTTTTTTTCCTGTATAACTTTCCCCTTATATTAATTAGTAAGTTTTACAAAGTTTACAAATTGGGGAAAAATGAAATATTCAGATAAAATAAGGCCAAAGATTTCTAATCATGCTCAGTCTAAACAATCTACACCAAAACATTATAATCAAATTGTCAGGAATCAAAGATAAAGATCTTGAGTTGATAAAAAGAAAAGAAACATGCCAGATATCAAAGGATTTCAGTGAGACCGTTACTGGATGTCACAGCAGAAATCTAATGGAACGGCAGTCAATGGAGTGATGAATTTAATGTGCAGAAGGGAAACTATTCAATAAGAATATTATACCTGATAAATGTCCCTTCAAATATGAAGGATAAAGTCTTTCCTAGACAAATATTCTAATTGTGCTTACCACAACCAGATTGTCATATAAAAAATAATCAGTTTTCAAGCTAAAAGAAAAACATAAAAATTAGTAACAAATATATGAAATTATTAAACTTACTGGTGCAGTTAAGTATGCTATTAGGTCCAATACTTTAATGTAATAGTAGTTCATGAAAATCAAAGATCATAGTATTAAAAGTAATAACTACAATGCTTTAAAATATATAAAATGTAAATTTTGACATCTAAATCAAAATGTACTAGGAATGTTGAACAATAAAAAGATTTATTATTATTAGGTGAATTAAATGGGGGAGGAGAATGGGATGACATGGTAAAGTAGGGAATATGGGGAGGGACAACTAACACTAAAGGCCATCTGAGAAACCATATGGAAACCTATTACTTTAGATGTTTACTAAAATATAAACATGTAAAAGGAATTTAAATGGAGGTACTATTTAATGGAAGAGACATTGCCCCCAACTAGACATCTTTTGCCACCTAATGAAACATCCAGTTCCAGGAATGGGTTACATCCTGGACAATGGGCCATTAGTCAAAGGGATCCCATAGAGCCCTTTTCTCCAAACACCATATGCCATTGCCAGTGCTGTTGGTTACTCTCCATAAGCTGATGGTATGACCCTATTGCTGAAGACACCACTTAACTTATTTCATCAAACATGGAAAAATTAAGCTGGTGCCCAACTAGAAGCTTTACTTCAGCTCACTAGTGTTCATGGTGCTAGAAGATACGTTCCACTACCAGTGACCTACCTGCATGATACCCTGCTACAATAGTGGCATATCTGGTATAGGAGTAACCAGCCACACTTTGGTATTATTTAAGACCCATTCCATGAGATAAAACCCAAACCTGACCCTGCTAAAGCTCCAAGAACCTGTGACCTGATATGTCATGGGCCCTAGCAGAAAACCTACTGCTATTCATCTGCTAACATAACATAACGATACAATGACTCCTAATAACATATTTTTATATCCATAAGCCAGTGCACAACTCAACCCTCATAAGAGAAGCTTCTTCTTGAGGTAGATGGTTATTATCACAGAGACCCACACATAGATATGATGCAGTGAATGAGAGACTTTGGAGGACTCAGCTCTAAATGCCCTATCCCATCCCTCAAGGCTGAGGGAAATGTCAGAAGAGGTGGTAAAAAATTTTTTTTAAGAGCCAGAGGTGGTAGGATAGCTCTGAGGAAATAGTATCTGTCTGATGCAATAATACTAAATATATATATATATATATGTATATATAAACTTCTGTAATAGTGCGTATAAGACCTACACAAGTTCAAACTTCAGAATATGTTAGCACTAAGAAGGGAAAGAGTACACAAAGTCCCTTCCCTAACCAGGAAACTTATTTCCAACTGATACCTGATGGGAAAGGAAAATCCACTTTCCAATGAAGTGTTACTGATACAGGGTATATCCTTCAGGGCAGGACTCATGCCCAGGAGTTGTTGGCTTACACAAAACAGATTCTGTGCTCTGTGTGTATGTGTATGTGCACGCACATGTGTGCATGTGCATGCACATATTTTTTTTTCTCTCTTTCTTTTGTTTGTTTTTTCGAGGCAAAGTTTCTCTGTGTAACAGCACTGTCTGTCCCGGAACTCACTCTGTAGATCAGGCTGGTCTTAAACTCCCAAGTCCTGAGATTAAAGGCATGTGGCCACTACTACTCAGCACTTCTTTTCTCTATTTGTTTATCTGCTGGCATGTTTTTTTTTTCAGTTTATAATTTAGGATGCTGAAAGTCCAAACAGCATAGTGGAAGCTCAGTGAGGACTCCCTTTGGGCTGGATCACATAAAGGTGTGGATGGTAAGGAGGCAGTCCACCATCAAGTGATTATATCGAAAACAAATATCAAACACATTTGAAGGTGGGTGGGTGGGGAGATTTGGACTGTTTTTAACAGCCATCATGAAAAGCTAATAGGTATCAAGAAAACTTCCTTTTGAGCGCACACCTTGATAATATCTACTAGGTTCTGCCTCCTAAAGGTTTTGTAGTAGCTCCCACTACTGTTTCTCTCTCTCTCTCTCTCTCTCTCTCTCTCTCTCTCTCTCTCTCTCTCTCTCTCTCTC
>JAQHUG010000043.1:4793693-4806497 GCA_028555095.1 Dicrostonyx torquatus
TCCGTTGTCTTATTGCTCTAGCTAAGTCTTCATTACCATATTCAGTATGTATGGAGAGAGTGGACAACCGTTTCTTGTTCCTGATTTTGGTGAAATTGCTTTGAGGTTCTTTCCTTTTAAGTTGATGTTGCCTATGAGACTACTATAAATTATCTTTATTATGTTGAGTTATGTTTCTTGTATCACTAATTTCTCTAGGATTTTTATCATGAAAGGGTGTTGGATTTTGTCAAAGGCCTTTTCGGAATCTAAGGAGATGATCAAGTAGTTTTTGTCTTTCAGTCTGTTAATATGGTCGTTCTCAATATTCGATTTTTGTATGTTGGTTGAACTTTTCCAGGATCTCTGGGAAGAAGGCTATTTGATTATGGTGGATGATCTTAGATGTGTTCTCGAATTAGATTTGCTATCATTTTATTAAAAATTTTTGCATCTGTGTTCATATGGGAAATTGGTCTGTAATTCTCTTTCTTTGTTGGATCTATATGTGGTTTGGGAATGTAGGTAACTGTGGCCTCAATGAATTGGACAATGTTCTTTCTTTTTCTGTTTTGTGCAGTAACTTGAGGAGTATTGGTATTAACTCTTATTTGAAAGTATGGTAGAATTCTGACCTAAAAACCTCTGGCCCTGTGTTTCTTTGGTTGGGCGACTTAATTACTTATTACTTCTTTTTTATTAGAGTTTATAGTTCTGCTTAAATTTCTTATCTGATTTTGATATGACTTTCTAAAGTCATGTTTGAGAATAAAATTATCCTTTTCTTTTAGATTTTCCAATTTGGTGGAGTACAGGTTTATAAAGTGTGTTCTTATGATTCTCTGGTGTCTGATTTTCTTTGGTGTTTATTTTTATATTACCCTTTCTATTTCTGATTTGGATATTCTCTCTGCCATTTAGTTATTTTAGATAAAGGTTTTATTTTCTCTCTCTCTCTCTCTCTCTCTCTCTCTCTCTCTCTCTCTCTCTCTCTGTTTTGTTTTTTGTTTCTTGTTTTTTCAACGTAGAGTTTCTCTGTGTTGCCCTAGCTGTCCTGGAACTCATTTTGTAGACCAAGCTGGCCTCCTAAATGTTGGGATTAAAGATGATTAAAACCACTGCCTGGCTGTTTGTTTTTGTTTCTATTTTATTGCTTTCATCCCTGAGTTTGGGATGTAATTTCTTTGTATTCTAGAGCTCTCTGCTGTGCTGTTAAATTACTAGTGTAATCTCTCTGTATTTTTTAAATGTCGGCATAGTGTGTGAACTTGCCTATTAGAATCACCTTCATTGTGTTCCATAAATTTTGGTATTTTGTGTATTAAGTTTTGTTCAATTCTAGAAAGTCTTTAATTTCATTCCTTTGTTTGTTTTTTTGTTTTATGAGACAAGGTTTCTCTGTAGCTTTGGAGCCTTCCTGGGAACTAGCTCTTTCATTCTTAGTTTATATCTTGACATAATTTTTATTCAGTAGTGAATTGTTCAGTTTCTATGAGTTTTGTAAGCTTTCTGTTGTTTCTGTTGTTAATATTCAGGTTTAATCTGTTGGTATAATAGGAGGAAGCCTGTTATTTCAATTTCCTTTATGTTGAGACTTGCTTTGTGTGTGTGTGTATATATATATATATATATATATATATATGTACACACACACTTGTATACTTGTAAACAAAGAGTGTGTGTGTGTGTGTGTGTGTTTGTGTGTAATCACTTGGGCAGAGATATTTGTTTTGTACTGAGAAATTAAATTCTATATGTTACGGTGATGTGTTCTGTAAATATCTGTTAGGTCCATTTGGTTTATGTTAGTTAGCTCCAGCATTTCTCTGTTTCGTTTCTGTCTGTATCACCTGTCTATGGCAAGAGTGAGGTATTGAAGTCTCCTACTATTAATGTTTAAAGGTCAGTTTGTGATTTAAGCTGTTGTGTTTCTTTTACAAACTTGAGTGCCCTTATGTTTGGTGCATAGATGTGTTAAGAATTGCAATATCTTTTTGGTGATTTTTCCTTTGATGAAGATATAATTTCCTCCATATCTCTTCAAATTAATTTTGGTTTGAAGTCTATTTTGTCAGATTCTAAAATGGCTATACCAGCTTACTTCCTTAGGTTAATTTTTTCTTATTTTTAATAAGGTGATGTTTATCCTTTATGTTAAGATGTGTTTTTTGGATACAAGACAAAGATGGATCCTAGTTTTGCATCCCTTTTGTTAGTCTGTACCTTTTTTACTAAGGAATTGAGATCACAAATGTTAAGAAATATCAATAAACAGTGTTTGTTGATTTCTGGTTGTTGTTATTGTTGGTGGTGGTGATGGTGGTGTGCGTGTGTGTGTATGTATATGTGTTTTCCACCTTTTCATTTGCTGGTCTGTGTTTTCGTGTATTTTCTTGTTTATTCCTTGTGTTTTCTTGAGTGTAGTTAACTTTTTTTAGGTTGAAGTTTACTTCCTCTTACCTTCTTTATGGCTGGATTTGTAGATAGATATCACTTAAGTTTAGTTTTATCATGGAATATTTTTTTCTCCATCTGTGGTTATTGATCATTTTGATGGGTATAGTAGATTGGGCATCTGTGGTTTCTTCAAGTTTTTAGAACATATGTCCAGGCCCTTCTGGCTTTCCCATTGAGAATCCAGGTAGTATTCTATAGGTATGCCTTTATATGTCTTTTTTTCTTTGCAACTTTTAATATTCTTTATGGTGAAATTTTATTTGTGTTTTAATAAATAAAGCTTGTCTGAAGATTAGAGTGTAGAGCTTAGCCACTAAATGCCAAGGAGTGGTGACACACAGCTTTAATTCCAGGACTCAAGGCCACCATGGCCTATATAAGATTGAATCTGTCTAAAAAGAGAAATAGAACTTACACAAAGGTGTTCCCAGAATTAGGAAGTCACACACCTTTAATCCCAGCACTAGGGAGTTGGAGGCTGGAGTGATATGGCTGGCAGAGAGAGGTGTAAAAGGCAGGAGGAGACAAGAGCTCCTTGCATTCTGGGGTTTGGTGGAGAGCATTGCAGTCTACACTCATAACAACAGTCTGAGGATTCTGTCCAAGCACACAGTCTGAGGATTTGTAGAGATGGATGCAGTCTCTGGTTTCGTAGAGACAGCGTTCAGTCTGAGGATTTGTAGAGACAAGACCGTCCCTTTGGTCTGAGATTTGGTAGAGGTAAGAGCTCCCTAGTGATTGGCTGTTTTGCTTCTCTGATCTTTCAGGATGAACCCCTATATCTGACTCCGGAATTTTACTATTAAAGCCAATTGTAAAAATATTAAATGTCAAATTTCCCTAGCTTTGATAGTATGATATAATATCTCATAAGTGCTGAAAGCAGAGTAAATTCTGTAGTTTTTTTCTACTTTCTGTTCATCTATAATTATTTCAGTATAAAAAACTATTCTCTCAAAGTGTATTGTATATATTCTAAGAAATTTTCCAAGTTCCTAAATAAAAGTCTCAAAGATTTTCTAACATATATATATTTATAAAAGTTAAACAATTCTAAGTTTTAGGTCTATGATGTATTCAAGGTTGTTTTGCATATAAATTGAGGCTTGTATTAAAATAATTTTATATGCTTGCTTAATTTTCCAACACTATTTCTTTTCTACTTGGTTGCTTATGTAACATTGTTTTAAGGCCAATTTTTGTATGTGAGGATATAATTTTGCTTTCTATTTTCCTTTTCCCCTGATCAATGTATCTATTTTTATAACAGTACAGTGTTATTTTGATAGTTATATCTTTATAATAAATTCCTAAAGTTTCCCATGTGTTTTATACCCCTACAAGCAGTTAAAGTCCAGTACATGAATATAGTAGAATAAGAGAAGTACAGATTGAACTGTGAAGGGGAGAAGAGACTTGAACTTCTATGATATTAAATAAATTCAGTTGTTGTCACTATCATTTTTCTGATGTGGAGGGAAAGCTGGGCCATAGAAATTGATTAAAATGCTGAATTCTCTTTTATTTGTTTATTTATTTTGAGGGCTTTTTGGTGTAGCCCTGGATGTCATGGAACTCACTATGTAGACCATGCTGGCCTGGAACACATAGAGATCTGCCTAATTCTGTCTCCCGAGTGCTGGGATTAAAGGTCTGTGCCAGTTATTCCTGGTTAAAAATGCTGAAATCTGAGAGCAAACACTTCATTGATATGGAGGTCCCCTGAACTGATATGCTTTCCAAATGTCAGAAACTACATAAAGAGGAACAATTGTAGCCTTGTTACCATTCTGAAGCAAACAGCCGAAGGTGAGAAAAAAAAAGCCATTGGTTTTGGTGTTGACATCATCTCTATACATTATGCTATTTGCTATTGTCCAACTTTACAGCTGTTTTATGGTTGTTACTGTCATTATGGACATATGTATATAAGGTAGTTTGATTAATGTTTTGGTGTGGGTAAAATCCAAAATCAACTCATGAATTTTAATGAGCTTGCTATTCTTTTACATTTGTGAATAAAGCCCTTGGAGTGATTTTATGTAATATTCAGAGCTCATCTTAAATATTTAAGCATGTTTCATGAATGATTCAGATAAATGAAAAACTGATGATGTCCACTGGGTGGCAGCCATCTACTATATCCAAAGACAAATCTGAAGGACCAGCTACTTAATGATGATCAGCACAATTCGCTGAATTGGAAGCTGTCTTCTTTACCAGGAATTGGCTGACAGCCTTGGTGCCAAACTGTTTGAAGCTTGATTTTGTTCTTTTTATCTTGATATTTTTAGTTTTCAAAAAGTCCACTACAAAGTGGTCAACCCTGATACCACAGAGACAGACAGAGACAGAGAGAGAGAGAGAGAGAGAGAGAGAGAGAGAGAGAAGGAGAGAGAAGACAGAGAGAGAGGGAGAGACAGAAGGAGAGAGAAGAAAGAGAGTTCTGAGTTCAAGTCCAGTGTGGGCTAGAGAGTGAGTTTCAGAACAGCCAGGGCCACATAGAGAAAAGCCAAAAAGCAGTAAGGAAACATGTATTGATTAGGTGTCATGGTTCTGTTGAGATTTATTTTGTTAATGTATGTAATAATACTACTTAATGGTTTATTTTTTGGTTAGTTACAGGTTAATGAAGATGAAAGCATGAATTTACTTTTTTTTTAAAGCCATATACCAAGGCTAAATTTTAAAATTTCTGGGTTTAATGATAAGTAATTCAATTTGATGAACTTGTAATTAAATTTGACTTTTACTAGAGATATTACTGTTTTGGAAGATTAGTAACTTACAGTATAAGTTTAAAAACTGCAATTTTATAAATTAAGAAGACAATGTTAGATTTTAATTTTTGACTACCAGAGCTATGCTTTATTAGAAATACCCATATCTCAATATTGAAGTCATTATGATCTATGTTTTACGTAAAATCTTCTTTGTAGGAATAGGAAAACATACAAACATGAACTTTACCTTAAAAGAGTGTTGTTCTAATGAATATCCAGGAAATCACTACTGAACCAAATAAGTAGAATATTATCAATACTTATCTTTACCAGTTAACTTTCATTGTCAACTTGACACAACCTAGAATCTCTTGGTAAATTGGTAACAATGTGAGCGATTGTCTAGTTTGCCTATATTGGTTTGTCCCAAGAGTACATCTGTGACAGATTGTCTGAAGTTAATTGATGTAAGAAGATCCAGCCCACTGTGGATGGCACCATTCCCTAGCAAAGGGGTATTGAACTCTATGAGGGCAGAGAAATTGAGCTGAGCCTAGCACAAGAAGTGACACATAACATCCAATTTCTCTTTGCCTTCGATTGTGGATGTGAGAGTGACTAGTTACTTCAATGTCCTGTCACTGTGTCCACTGCTGTGGTGTACTGTAACCTGAAACTGTAAGCTAAAATAAACCCTTTTGTCCCTAATTTTGTCAGGGTATTTTATATCAACAGAAATGAAATTAAAATATCACTCATCATGCTACCCAAAGTTGGTGTTTTTCTTTCCCATTCTTATTTATTATGCTTTTATACATTAACTTATAATAAATGTAGTCTTATTTTGCCTTTTAAATTGTTTGACACTAAATGAACTCAGCAGGTTATATTTACATATTTATGTATTTATATCTATGTAACAATAGCAGTTGAAGAAAAAGAGGCCAGGAATTTGAAAGACATCTGAGGAAAGAGGGACATGGAAGGAATTGGAGGAAGGAATGGGAATGGTTGTACATGATGTAAGTTAATAACGTAAAAAGTAAAATATATATGTTTGAATAATTTCGTACCAAAGCCTATTTCAAAATTTTTTATGTGACTCATCCACATTGATAGCTCTAATTCTTCATTTCAACTCCCAACAAGTATTTAATTGCATTAGAATATATATATTTTTTCTCTTTTTTGTTTTTCTTTTTTTTATTGTTAAAAGAAAAATTTATATTTACTCCCCTTGTCCCAGGCCCTCCGGCTCCCCCAATAACTCACCTCCCTCCCCCTGCTTCCTTAAGAGGGGGCAGGGTACCCTGCCCTGTGGGAAGCCCAAGGCCCTGCCCCCCCTCCATCCCTGACTAAGAAGGTGTGCAACCATATAGACTAGGTTCCCAAAAAGCCACTACATGCAGAAGAGATAGGTCCCAGTGCCATTATCATTGGCTTCTCAGTCAGTCCCTATTGGCAGCCACATTCAGAGAGTCCAGTTAGGTCATTTGCTCTTTCAGTCCTGGTCCAGCTGGATTTGATGAGCTCCCAATAGATCAAGCACACTGTCTCTGTTGGTGGGCCAGTCCCTCAAGGTCCTGACTTCCTTGCTCCTCTTCTCCCTCCTCTGCTCTTCGACTGAACCTTGGGAGCTCAATCCCTTGCTCTGAGGTGAATGTGGGTCTCTGCCTCTATCACCATCCATCGGGCGAAATTTCTATGGCAATGATCAAGATATTCATCAATGTAACTATGGGACAAGGTCAGTCAGGCACCCTCTCCTCTGCTGCCCAAGTACATAGCTGGGGACATCCCTGTGGACACCTGGGATCCGCTCTAGAGACAAGTCTCTTGCCAAACCTAGAATTTATATATTTTTTTAAAGACAGGTTTTACTGTATAGCTTAGGTTGGCCTGGTACTTGCTGTATATATATAATGTCAGATGGCCTTGAATTCCAGTCCTTTCCCTTGCTTCCTTCTCTTGGTTGCTAGAGAGAGAGAGAGAGAGAGAGAGAGAGAGAGAGCGCTCGCACGCCACTACAGTCTGCCTTCAGAATAATTAATTAGTTAATTAATTACACTATTGGTAGTCCTAAGTTTTTTAGTAATTTAATTAGTTCCTCAAAGAATTATGTATATGTGAAAATTTCCCTTGGGTATATATTTATGTTCAGAATTGTTGGTGATCAAACTTTTATTCTCAGTTTTACTAGCTTCTCCAAAGTAGTTATATCCTCAACAATATTGCATTGACGTTTGAATAAGACTTAGTGTATCGAAATTAAAGTATTAACTATGTGAAATGTGTCATTTGTATATTTGCTAAGATTTTGATATCTATAAATGTTTTTGAAAAGAAGCTCAAGTTCTTTGTGCAATTTTTTTCCATTTTTTCTAGAGGTGATATATTCCTAATTATTGAGTTTTTTCATATTTGTTTATACTTTTATTATAGTATCTCATATAATTACTTTTTGATATACCTTCCAATAAAAAGCTTATTTGGTTAGATTTATCTTGTAATGAGTAACTAAATAAAAATTGAATGCTTTAGTTATTATCTGGCTTTGCTCTAAAAGATGTCATTTTCTCCTAGAGCAAACTTTAAAGTCTGGTATCTAGGTGATAGCAGAAGATTGATGTAGTGAGAAAGTAGACATCAGAGATCTAAAATATATTTCTATCAGTTATCACCATAAATAGTCAAACAAACAACATATACCAAATATCACAATTTGATTTTACCCTCTTTGAAGAATAATTTCAATCCATCTTTCTATGTCCTGTTTTTAAATTATTTGAAATAATTTCCTTTCCTTTTCAGTCTAAATGTCATATTCATGTTGTAAGAAAATTAAGTAACATTATTTACCTGTGATTTCTTCCTGGATATTAACTGTGACATTTCAGGTTCTTTTTAAAAACATGTCAAGAGAGTTGAATATTGGCAGAGATAAGAGGAAAGCATATTTTGCTTTTAGAGGAAGTATAATTCTGGTGGGATTCTTTGGTCTAGAAAATATACTAGAAATGGAGACGAGGAGAAATGAATGAGACTTTTTTTCATGTAAAGCTTTCTAAACAGACTTGAATATTTTCTTGGGTTTCTTTCTGTATTTCCCTTTGAGTTCATGGAGTCTGAAGAGTTTGTAAATAGTGATTTCAGTATGAAGAAAGGTGGGTAATTGTGCTGCTATGTGCATGTCTAATGTAGACCCATCACTAGACAGAAAGAATACGCTCATGCTTAGTGACTTTAAAGGTGAAAGCTCTAAAGGGGCTTTAGAAGCAGCTCAGTTGGTAGAGTACACACATAAGTTCCTGCCTTCAATCCCCAGCACAACAGAAAGTGAACAAGTGCCCTCTCATTCCTGCCCTCTTCCTTCCCTGTTTTCTCCTTGCTTTCTGATTTCCATGTGTTGAAGAGCTATGGCCCTCATGTTCTCCTTGCCACAATTAATTGTAATCTTTGAAATCATGAGATGAAGTGAATTTTCTTTTAAGTTGTTTTACAGATATTTTGTCATAAAAACAGTTGACACATTAATTCAAATAGGATATATATCTTCAAATCATCAATACAAAACTATATTTTTTTGTAAAAGACAATATTCAAGAGTGAAATAAAATATGAATATTTTTGATGTTTAATTTTTAATATATTACCTAATATTTACATTTTCTTCCTATATATCATGTCGTATAAGACTAAGGTTTGCTGGGTGATGGTATTGCACACTTTTAATTCCAGCACCCAGAAGGCAGAGGCAGGTGGATCTCAGTGAGTTTGAGGCCAACCTAGTCTACAGAGCAAGTTCCAGGACAAGCTGCAAAGCTACACAGAGAAACTCTGTCTCAAAAATCCAAAATAATGGACGGAAGGGAGGGAGGGAGGGAAAAACTAAGGTTTACCATTGGAGAGATTTTATATAAAAGACTATGTAATATTCATTTTATTTGTGTTTAGAAGATAACATTGTGTCTTTGTTAGTGATTAGGCAAATAGCTTTTAAAGGATGAGATTAAAAGTAGGAATTTACTAAGGTATTAAGGATGACACATTAGTGATAAAAGATGTGAAACACTAAGTGGTTCTCAACCATACTAATGCTGCAACCCTTTAATACAATTCCTTATGTTGTGGTGATCTCCAACCAAAAAAAATATTTTCATTGCTACTTCATAACAACTATAATTTTGCTATTGTTTTGAGTTGTAATGTAAACAACCTGTTTTCCAGTGGTCTTAGGCAACCCCACAGACTCAGAAGTTGAGAACTGCTGCACTAAGGAGCTAGAATGGGTCATAGTGTTATACTTATGCCTGAAGTGAGGTGTGTGTTTGATAACCATCTGTGGTACAGGAAAGGGGAAAGAAAGCATTTATATAATAGTTTTAAGTCATACCACAAATGAATATAAAATTAAATGTATTACTTTAAAATATTTTTATCTTGGGAATTTTTTTCCAAATATACCACTTTCTTCTTATACTATGAAGTTTCAAGTGGTACTAGCTATTATGTTCAGGATTACCTTACTAAGAAACTGTTCTTAAATGCTACCTTGCATTTAATACAGAATTTCAAATAAATATTTGATGATATGAAGAGGTACAGGTTTAGAATTTGCTTTTGAGTAGAAGGGACCATCTTTTGGAAAATGAGTATTTCTGCTTACAGCCTTAAAAAACAAGATAAAATATATGTATCAGCATTCTGCAACAAAGTTTACTTTAGAGCAGATTTCAGGCCTCAGTTGCAAGTTGTATGAGGTTCATTCTTTCGCTGCCTGATCATATTGATTACATTAAATACTTGTTAAGTCACTATGTGTCAGACTATTTAAAACAAAATAAAATAATCTGATTATATGCTTGATGTAAGAGACATCTTAAATATAAAGACTAAAGGAGGATAGAAGAAAATTTGCCATGCAAACACTTAAATGAAAGCTGTAATGCTGTACTAATGTTCAACAAAACAGTCTCAACTAAAGACTAGATATGAAAGTTGGATTTTGTAATAATAGTGTGCCAAGAATTTATCACACACAGTCCAATGTGTATTGCATAGTAAGAATAATCTTAAATGTATAAAAATTCTGTAGAAACAGAAGCTAACAGAACAGTTTTCTAGTCGTATTGGTGGAATTCATGATACATTTGCCAATGGTTCATAGAGTATGTAGATGGCCCATAAAAGGGATGGAAGAAAAGCAAGGCAACAGCAAAAATGATGCACTAGTTAACTGATACAGAAAGGGCCTTTTCTTTTCAGATGAGGAACACATTCTTTTAAATTCTATATGGAATGTTAAACAAAATTGACCAAAGGGTCTCAGAAATAACTGTACACTCGACTCTTGACAAAGCTTCCAGAAACATACATTAGAGAAAGTATAGCATTTTCAGTGAATCTTGCTTGGGAAACTGGATAGCCAGCCGCACACATGAAACTTGACCCCTCTCACCTTGTGCAATGTCTAGCAAGGTGGATTAAAGGTCTTCATATAAGACTTAAAATGCTGGAATCTTTGGAAGAAAACATGGAAAACACTTTAAAATATCTGAACAGGCAGTGATTTCCTGGATAGGACTTTCAAAGTACATGAATCAAAAGCAAAAATTGGCAGATGGTATAACATCAGGCAAAACAAACAAACAAACAAACCAAAAAAAAAAAACTTGAAGTAAGCAATGGAGAGAGAGACAACCTACAGAATATAAGAAAATTTTCCAGAGATATTAGCACAATTAAAATTAACCTAGAAATACTTATTTATGGATTAACAATACTGGGTCTGGTTTGATGGCACAGTTGATATGCTGGCTAGTTTAATGCCAACTTGACAAAAGCTAGAGTCATTTGGGGCGAGGTAGCCTGAATGAGAAAATTACCCAACCGTTTTGGCCTGTGGGCAAGCCTGTGGTGCATATTGTTTATTAATGATGTATGTGGGAGGGGCCAGTTCACTGTGGGCCGGGCCTGTCCAGGCTAAGGAAGCCAATAAGTAGTTTCATGGTCTCTGCATTAGCTCTTGCTTCAGAGCTCCTGCCCTGGTTTCTCTGTGATGGACTCTGTGGTGGAACTGTAAACTGAAATAAACCCTTTCCTCCCCAGGTTGTTTTTTGTCATGGTGTTTTGTCATAGCAGTAGTACCCTAAAAGAGTTGGTAAAGTGCTTTCTGCACATGAATGAGAACCTTCATTTGTATCCCCAGGCGCCCACTTAAAAAGCAAGCCATGATTGCTTCTGCCTATAATTCCAGCTCCTTGGAGGCAGTGCTTGCCCACTGGTCTAATCTAGTTGAATTGGTGAGCTCCAAGTTCAGTGGAGACCCTTTCTCAAAAGGTAAAGTGAAGAGTGTTTAAGAAACACACATATATTGACCTCTGGCCTCTTATTGCTTGTGTGTGTGTGTATACACACATGTACATATAAACATGCATATACTACACAGATACACATACTCAAAGATGTTAAATGTGTATAAATGTCTGTGACTCACCCAATTTAATATTTTAATATAGTAATTATTTTTAAATTATTCAGAAAATATTTAGAATATAAAAGGTACTTAATGTTACAATGGCATCTCCCTGAGATAATCAGTTTAACAATGAACGAGTGAGATGCCTCAGTGCACAAAGGCATTTACTGCTGTGTCTGATTACCTGAGTTTGATTTCCAGAACCTACATACTGGAAAAAGAGAACCTACTCTGGCAAATTATTTTTTGACCTGCTCATATGTGCCATGACATGTGCCCACCCAACCCATATAAAACTAATAACTGTAAAATATGGACAAATAATATGAATAGGTATTTCTCAGAAGGAGAAAATAGTAATACCAACAAATTCATGGAAAATGCTCAGTACTATGAATCACATAGAAAAGCAAATAAAGTATCATCTTACAGCAGTTAAAATGGGATGTTTGAAAAAATATAACCATGCATAATGGTGCATACCTGATTTAAATAACTTCTTTAAAATGTTATCGGCCAGGTGGTGGTGGCACACTCTTTTAGTCCCAGAACTCAGGAGGCAGAGGTAGGCGAATTTCTTGAGTTCGACTTCAGCCTGGTTTAATAGAGTTCTAGGATGGCAAGGGTGACACAGAGAAACCGTGTCTTGAAAAACAGCAACAAAACAAACAAACAAGCAAGATGTTGTTTATCTAATTTCTTTATTGCAAAGTTACCCTTTTCTTTTGTGATTAATAAATACCCCTTGATCACCGCATCACATCCCTACAACATTTTTACCGTTCATTGTAAATCTTTTACTTTTTTAAGTGTGGCATTTGCTATTCTTCCTAAGTCTATTTAACCTTGTTTTTTTTTTTTAAAAATCAATTTTTAGGTATTATCAGAAGTTTTTATTTTTCTTAAAAATATTATTTTCTCTTCCATTCTCTCCTGTTTATATGTCTCATTGTTTGATTTCTATATAATTTATACTATTGTTTTTTGTCTAATTTCAGATACTTGTCAACTGACTTTTCTTTCGGTTCAATTCAATTCTTAACTTAAAATCAATTCTTAGATTTTGCTCTGTTGAGTTGGATATGAACCTACCAGCTCCATAATTTCACATATTATACATATCATTTCTAAACTTATTTAATTCTCTTTGGTAGATTTTAATTCTTT
>JAQHUG010000043.1:4810763-4823257 GCA_028555095.1 Dicrostonyx torquatus
ATTGGTCAGTGTCTCTGTTTTTATGCCAATACCAAGCTGTTTTCAATACTGTAGCTTTGTAATAGAGTTTGAAGTTAGGGATGGTAATGCCTCTGTGATCCTGGAGCATCAGCAGTTGCATTCTTTATAGTGCTTAATTCTCTTTACTTTCAAAACAGTTTTAACTGTGTGCTATGGGTGAGACAAAAAGTCACCACATTTGTGTTTTGGCTTTCTTTTTTAGATACTCAGAAACATTTGTTTGTTTGTTTCTAGCTTATGAGGTTTTTCCTGCATGTATGTTTGTGCACCGTGTGTCTTCAGTTCCTTCGGAGGCCAGAAAAGGGTCTCATTTGTCCTGGGACTGAATTTATAAATGGCTGTGAGCCACCATGTTGTGCTGGGAATTGTACTCAGGTCCTCTGGAAGAGCAGCCAGTGCTCATAACTGCTGATCCATTTCTTCAGTCCCATGTTTTAGATTTCTTTTTTGCTTATTTCTACCTAGAAAATTATTTGAACTTAAACTCAATTTTAAATGTTAAAAGTTTTTAAGACTCAAAGACCACCAGGCAGTGGTGGCGCACGTTTTTAATGCCAGCACTTGGGAAGCAGAGGCAGGCGGATCTCCTTGAGTTTGAGGCCAGCCTGGTCTACAAGAGCTAGTTCCAGGATAGGCTCCAAAGCTACAGAGAAACCCTGTCTCGGGGAAAGAAAAAGATTGAAAATACCTATAGAAAAGTATTAGCACTATTCACCCTGCTGTTTGAGTGTTGGGTGTGAAGTATATGGTATGGCTTATTTAATTTCCAAGTATTTTCAAAAACTTACTAGATATGTGTTTTTTTAACACTAAGAAATAAGCTCAATTGATTGGAGATTTATGGTAAATATATAATGCTAGAAATATAATTCACACTACAGGCTGTTAGTAGTTTTCATTTAAAGTGGAAACTTTGTATGTATAAACCACGTTTTTGCTTATCTATTTTATCAATAGACTCTGGGGATAGCTTCTACTTTTTGACCTCTGTGGCTAATGATCTGATGAATGTGAACTTAAAATTTACTTCGATTAGATATAAACCTAAGAGTGAAATTACTGAATTATATTGTATTCTATTTTTAACATATGAAGACATGAGACTGTTCCCGAAAAACTGTTCTATTTTACATTTTCACTAGCAATATATACTAGTCTCCCCAATATATACATGTGTTCCCCACACAGGGATATGATTAAAAACCAAAAGCAACTTACTTACATCTTTGCTATTATTATGATTGTGTGTTTGATAGTTACTATCCTTGTTGGTATGAGGTAATTATCCAACATCCTGAGGAATTTTCCTGATATTTTTAATTAAAGTTCACCAATTTTTCACGTCTTGTCTTCAGTATTGACTTTAAATGTTTCTTCAAGAAATTGTGTTTAAAGTGTGTACCATGTTTGACTACTCTAACTTTAGTATTCAAAACAGACAGTATAAGACCATCTTCGCCAACTCATAAATTCTCTTTTTCATCACTACCAAGATTAAAATACAAATAAAGTCATAGTGATTTTGTAACCATACAATTTAATAAATTCATTTTCCTACTTTGTATAATACTCCTTATATTCCTTAAATAAAAGATATATACTTGTATAGATTATAGTTCAAATACAGATACCAGCTTGGAATGATTAGAAATCAAAAACAACAGCCTGCTTTTATTAAATATAGAAATATATTTAATGTTATAGATCACTAGTGATCAAGAAATGACATTCTATTAATGCATATATATTTTGGAATATGACTCATAAGTGATTAATAATTAAAAGTTTTATGTTGAAGACAAAATATTTGTATCTACATATATATTTCTTAAACACGAAAAATGGTATTTGCCTATATGTTCACAAATTTTTGTGGAAAGTTCGTTCTTTTGGTATTTCTGAAACACTGCTTCATTCCCCCGAGTGTACTTGTCATCTTGCTGTAGCTTCAGTGATAAATGATATTTTGGTCCCTTGGATCATGACATTAAATATGAAGGAAAGGCAGGATTGCTGTCTGGAAAGCAATCATTTCTAAATATAGACTATGCTTATCTGCTGGTATTAAGACAGGTTGCTGTGGTGAATTGAATTTCTTAAAAATGCCAGTCAGCAGAGGGTAAACAGTGACTTCTGAAATTGTTATTTCCTATAAAGCTGGACATTCTCAAACTGCATTTTCAAAAAGATTAAAATGTAGTTAACATTTTTAATGGATTATTTATGAAAATTCAGTTTTATACCATTTTGATGTTTTTATTATATAAGATAGAAGAGTTTTTGTTTTCACTCTAGACAAATTCCACGTGGTATTAATATTTATTCTTCTAGCAGCCGCATTAAATATTATAGAGTTTTACTTTGCTACCCATGGGTTTGCTAATTCAAAAAATCTTTTTAATAGCTTTCTTGTAATTAATACCTCTTATTGTAAGTTTCTTCAGTTTTACTTACTTTTTCCACGGCTTGATGATTGTATGTTTACTGGTCCATAGTACGTATGTTGTAATATTGTCTAATATGCCACAGTATACTAAAGCTATAAACCTCAAAACATAATTGGTCTCTTTTAAAAGATATTTTTTTTTACTCCTCACCATTCCTGAGAGTAAGTAGTTAACTTTTTGTTAGTTATTCTTTTAGAATTCAACCCCAAAGCATTATGTGATGCTTACATTCTTTAGTAACTGGGTTTAGCAGACATGCCTCATATGATCAAGAAACATACTATCAAAGATGCATAGTGTAAATCATATAAATAGGTGAAACAATTAGCAAATAGGGATGTGAAACAACAAAGTGGTTGTTTCCTCAACCATCTCTTTACAGACAGGGCAAGTAATACCATTTACACATTTAACAACATTCACAGGAGCTAAGGACCTCGGGTGAGAAATTGTCCTGCTGGCATTTGATATAACAACCCAAAAGACTGAAGAAGGCATGAAGGAAAGATTTGCTCATGGCACTTCTTCTCCAACAAGTAACAGTCCAACTAGGAGAGAGAAGTCTTCTACTTGCGGGAGGGAGAGGAAATTAAGTACAGGTTTTAGACTTGCAACACAATTCGAGGCCTTCTCACATTGAAACTTGCTGTTTAGCAAAGACCCATGAGTTCTACCATTGTCAGGCAAAATACTTGAGGACTAAGCTACTTGATCTGTGTGTGAACTGATAGCTAATTGTTGTCCTTACCCCCCTCCTCCAAACTTCAGGGGTAGAATGTAGAGCAAGACTTCCAGTTACCCTTGATCAGGGCACAAAAGCAAGGATAGGGCTTTGTCTTAGGCCCTGAGAAAGTGTAGGATTTCTGTCTGCATTATTTATACCCTAGAGTAGATTTGGATCACACTTGCTCTCTTAAGTATTTATAGGCCTGTGTCTTTGAAACTGGGGTGCAACTCAGCTGAGCATAAGCCTAGGTCACCAAAATCAACTGCCTTTACCAACCCTACCATGCTACTTGAACTGCCAATCTTAGCCAGCATAGTGAGATGCAAAGGCCCCTTCCCTGGTAGTATGATTGAGGCACAAGCATAAGACATTGCTTTGGAACTTAGTGCTGGGCTGATAAAATTGTACTGGGTAGATTGCCAAGCCTGCTTGCAGTAAAACCTCCTGTGCTATGGGAACATGACTTGTAAATAACCACACATGTGTGTATCCACATACACATACATAATATAATAAATTTTTGGAAGAATTATTGGAGTAGTATATCTGTACATAATTTCAGGAAGACATTGGTTGTAATTTCTGTAATAATAATAATCATAAAGGATTCTATAGTTAATTGATATTATTTCCTTATTGCTTACATTACTGGATATTTATGTGGGAGAACATATACAAATTTGATGCAATTTGATGAATTCCTTACTTCATTTATAGCTAGCTACACAGTTGGTGAGAAAACAGCAGATTGTTGATATTGTCTTCGCTATTCAATAATGCTCAGGATAGCCAAGAAAATAGTTTTGAAAGTATTTTCACAGCTGAATGTGCTTTATCTTTTTGTTGATAAAAAAATTATTTAGTAGATTGGTAATTGTTTTTGAATAACTCAGGTCAAAATAATCTTTTTTTAAAAAAGGAATAACAAGTATATTAGAAATATGCTATCCTGAAAACATCAACATCAGTCTCTGGCATCCACATGCATGCATCCAACCTACCTGCAACATACACTCATATACACTGCCAACATGCATACACACATACCCGAAAATATAGAACAGATTTACAGTTTCACGTAAAAGCCCCCCAAATCTGAGTAAATTTTGGAATGCTAAAATGTAATCTATTTTTAATTGAATATTTGTCCAACAGTGTATTTTGATCAGTTTTTCCTGCTCCAAGTTCTTAAAGTTCCTCCCTACCCCTATTTACCCAATTTTATGTTCTTTTTCTCTGTCTTTTAAAAAAAGGGAGAGAGAAACAAACAAAACCCTAAGAAAATGTACTAGTGTGCAACCCACAACAGCACAATGAAAATCAAATAAACGAAAGACCAATAAGACAAAAAGTATCTTAACAAAGCAAAGTGATGGGAAACATTCACAAACATACCATTGTGTTGGTCAAATACTCCTGGGCATGAGGCCTGTCCTGCAGTGTGGTTGGTATTTCCAGCAGACACACTATTTGAGAAAACTGATTTTTCCTTTGCTGGTGGATTTCAACTGCAGATAGCTTCTTGTCTAGGGGTGGATTCCCATGTCCATACCCCCATCTTAATACAAGCACTCCACCTGACTTGAATGTGTTCATGTCTTGGGCATGTGCTTCAGTGTCTGTGAGTTTTAGTGTGTGTCGGTCCTGTTGTGTCAGGAAGACTATTTCTTTGGAGTCTGGCTTTTATAGTCTTCCCACTTTCTCTTCTGTATTACTCTCTGAGCACTCATGGGAAGACTTTCATGAACTCATTTAGGACTGAGTGTTCCAGAGTCTCTCATTCTCTAACACTGTTCACTTGTGGGTTTCTGTGTCAGTTTTCCCAGTCCTTGTGAGCACCTTTTCTCCCCAGCTGTCCCTTATTAGGTACTTAACCTTGGCAGACATACAGATTGTAGCATGCCTATTCTAGGCTTGAAAGCTAATATCCACATATTAGAAAAAAAACATGCTATTTGGTTTTGAGGGGGAGTTCTGTGTTACCTTTCTCAAAATAATTTTTCTAGCTCTATCCACTTACCTCCAAATTTCATATTTTAACAGATGATTAATATTCTATTAAATAGAATATTAAAAAATGTGTAAAATATACCACATTTTCATTATCTATTCTTATCAGTTGCTTGATATCTAGGCTGTTTTCAGCATCTGGCTATTACGAATACAGCAACAACAAACATGGTTGAGGAAGTGTCTTTGTAGTAGAATAAAGCATTTTTTGGGCATATACCCCAGAGTGGTATAGCTGAATCTTGAGGTGGATTGTTTCCCGTCTTGCTGAGGAGCCACCACACTGATCTCTGTAATGACTGTACAAGTTTGCACTCTTAGCCGTGGATGGGTGTTTCCCTTACCTCACATTCATGACAACATGAGCTCTCATGAGTTGTTTTATTGATCTTAGCCATTTTGACAAGTTTAAGATGAAATCCCTAAGTAATTTTAATTTGTATTTCCCTGATGGCTAAGAATGCTAAACATTACTTTAAGTATCTCTCAGCCATTTAAACTTTCCTCTGCCAAGAGTTTTGTTTAGAGCTGGGCAGTGGTGGTGCATGCCTTTATCCCAATATTTGGGAGGCAGAGGCAGGCAGATCTCAGTGAGTTTGAGGCCAACCTGGTCTACAAAGTGAGTTCCAGGACAGCCAGGATGGTTACATAGAGAAACCCTGTCTCAAAGAGAGAGGATGAGAAGGAGGGAAGGAAGAGGAAGGACTCTGTTTAGATCTGCAAACCATTTTTAATTAGATTATTTGTTTTCTTGATATCTAGCATTTTGAGTTCTTTATATATTTTGATATTGACCATCTATCAGATGTATAAAATGGATCCAAAAAATAAAAATGATAATTAGTGAAATAAACAGTTTTTCATTTAAAATAGTATATTCTTATGTTGATCATGAAGAAATCCTGTTTTTCTCATTGATGACAGAAATTATCCTTTTGTCCAGGTTATCTAAGATATGTGTTTTTGCCTTACCAATTAATCACTTGGCAGGTATCTCATTTACTGCCTCAGCTACTGCCATATCACAGTGCTTAAGATCCTGTGCTACTTTGATGAATTATGTATCCAAAGTACAAGATTAGATGCTTGTAATTTGTATATCCCAAAAATAAACTATTAGTACATTAATTCTAAATGTGAAAGTCTGTAATTTAAGAAAATGAATAAAGCCATAAGATAAAGTTAAAAATTACAAAAAAATCAGTATTGATTCCATGAAATTGTCAAAAATGATAATTATAATACTTAGTTACATGGAAAAGGTATTGAATTATAGAGTTTGTTACTATCCTGTGGGAGTCCGTGCAAAGAAAGAAAATGAAAGGAAAAAAGAAAGACAAAAAGAAAGTGTGAGCAAAAATTAAAGATATATATTTATTCTAAAGTATCTGATCATCTTTGCAATAGTAAATACTCTTAAGTTATTTGTGTATCTTCATGCAAACTTTGTTATTAATATGTATGCTTTTCTAGCATTATATGTCTACTAAATTAAATAGGGTAGAGTGATACGTCAGTAGAAGAAAGAAGTTAATGTGCCAGTGTTTATTTGGAAGAAATGAAAGGCTATAAAACATAAACTAATGAAGAAAACAGTATATGTAAAAGTGTATACTAAATTATTTTTATGTAGACAGTTTTAGTTTTGTTTCTATTGTCTAATAACAGTAATTTTTTCAATCTTAGTCATTTTCTAAATCTTTTTCTATAGCTTATTCAATTTAAAAAAAATGGAATCACAATATTCTCAAAAATTCAAACCTACAAAATATTTTTAATTTTCTTGGTCCTTTTCCTTTATTATCTTCATAGCTAATCAGTTTCAAACATTACCAAGTCATATCACCTGCATCTCCAAAATTATATTGAACTTATCTATGTTATGTCATCTGCTACCACCATGGTTTGTGATCTTCTCTGCCATCTTATTACCATTTTTCTTTCATGTTCTTTACACAAGCTACGTTGTCTTTCTTTTTGTACTGAATAACAAACCAACCCCTATTCTATCTTTTTATTATTATTTATTCATTCAATTTTGTCTCCCTTTCCCTGAAATATTTTTCTCTCAACCTTTCATATGACTGAGTTCATGGGTCTCCATCCACCTATTCCTATTCCAGTAGGTCTTCTGTGATTAAGCTTCGTGTATAATGACCTTTCTTTATAACTGTGTTGTTGGCTTTCATTATAGTATTATTCATTGTCATTTATTTTTTATTTTCCTAAGTTTTTTGAAAGTTAATTCATTATTAGTTTTAGATGATAAAACACTTGATGCTTGCATACTAGTAAATTTATGTTTGACATGAATGTTTTCTCAGTTTTCTGAGCTGTTACTGCAGAATTGTAAGCGCATTAAATAGTAAAATATAATGATAATTGGTGATTTCAAAAATTACAATTCATATTTCTAAATAGTCAAAATATTAGATTATAAATGAAAATATCCTTTTATTTTGTGGATAATATAAAAGGTAAGAATTAATATGCTTGTTAATATCTAAAGTTATTGCTAATATACTTCAGCTACTAGTGTTTACTGAGTGTATTTAGCATTATATTATTCAAGCCATCTAAATTGAAGAATAGTAATAGTTTTCAACCTATTTTCTCAATGTGATCTGTGAATGAAATGAAATGGAGCAGAAATTGAGTGAAACTAATTATAAAGCTAATTTTAGCAGTTTTCTATATGAAACCATCATTAAGAGCCATATTTCCCACACAGTATGTCCAACCTACCACAGACATAAAATGTTACTATGGGCAATACGGTGGAGTTTATGAGTGTAACCATCACATCTGTCAGACAAAGTTAATTCATTGTTGACATTGGATTACACCATATGATGATACCACATCTCTGTAAAGCTGGATTTTCCATAGTTAACTGATGTAAAAAAAAAAAAAAGCTAGGAATGTAAGAAAATCAATGTGGAACAGGGAACAAGAGCAGTGGTGGTGCCCAGTGTGATTCTAAACTTTTAGTTCTGTGTGTAGCCCAAGAGATATATCCATCTTGTTATTGATTGTGGCTAGTAATAAAATTAAGATAATAATTCTTTGAAATAAAATGTTAATCTTTTCTTCAAGCAGTTACTTAGTTTATTAGAACATAAAATGTATTTAGGAGGCAGAACAGTCTGTAGCCTCTCTAGATTTAGGGGTACTGTGAAGTACTTTGAAATAGTAAAGTTGGCAAACTTCATAAAAACATCAAAATATCTATCAAAGATAATTTTAATCATTTTATGGTATTTTCTGAAGACCTGGTCTTCAGCAGCACTCCCATAAGAGTTCTCTTTATACTAAGAACAGTCAAAACTAGTTGACTTTTACAGGGTTTGAACTGAGTATAAAAATGGAAGTATAAATAAGTCTAAATAGGGCTGGGGATATAGTTCAGCTGGTATAGAATGCAAGATGCACAAAGTTCAATTCCTATAATACCATAACCTGGGCATAATGGCCTGTAATTCCCCACTCTGAGAATAGAGACTGGATACACTGTACCTTGAACTATGAGCTAAAATAAACCCAGGAAACCTATATACTTTTCTTTCTTTCTTAAATTGCTGTTGTCTTAAAAACAACACCCCCCCATTTGTGTACAACAACACACTCACAAACACACACATGCACACACACACACACACACACACACACACACACCTAGGTACAAAATACTCGTTGGACTATTAATCAGATATTTTTGTGTAAAAAACAACAATAATTTAGGTTCTCTGTAAGCTTTTTAAAGGAATTTGTGTAGAATAGTGTTAGAAAGTTATAAACCAGAGAAGTTTTCTTAATTACTTTCTCCTTGTTTGTGATAAAATAACCTGACAAAAGCAATTTAAGGAAGAAAGAAAAGTAGATAGGTTTCCTGGGTTTATTTTAGCTTATAGTTCAAGGTACAGTGTATCCTGGTGAGGAAATCAAGGCAGCAAGAGAAGAGCAGTGAATGCATGCCAGTGTCTTTTGCTTTCTCCATGAGTGGCCCCACCTACAGTGAAGATGAACATTCTCACCTTAATTAATATAGAAACAAAGTCAAGATAGTCTCTTAGGTATGTCACTTGGCCCATCTCCTGGTGATTCTAGATTCTGTCAAATGTCAACAGTAATTATCAAAGAAGTCTACTGCAGGATTGGCTGTTAGTTCCCTACAGTAGAGTTAGAACTCTTTGGCTGTTCATAAACTTCTAAGTGACTACTGGTGTTCTAGCAAAACATTTTAAATGGTGAAATTTCCCTAAAAACATAAGGCTGATTATTATAAGACAATAACAAATTATGAGTCAGTAGTGGTGATAGGAATATAACCGTTACCTTTTTAAAATTCATTCTTTAATATTATCCCAAAGAGTAACCCAAAATTCAAATTAGAAAGCACAGCACTGTTAATTTAAATATATCTTTTTCTGTAATGTGTTAAACTAAAACAGACTTGTTCCTAAAATAGTTACATAAGAACAGTTTGTTGTCACAGAAGACTCTTTTCCCTATAAAGTAAGTCTACTATAAAGAATGTAGTCTTTATTTAAACTGTTAAGCTACAAATATTTATCCTTCTGAGCCATCTGCTCAGCTAAGTAACCATAAAAATTCTAGACTGAAATCTGAAAAATAGAAATACTTGAAATTTTAGCAAAGCTGACTCTTTTTATTTTTTACAGCATGTGTCTTCCTTTGAGCAAATTAGAATGTTACAGATTCTTATTTGTGGAATATTATATTAGGTTCATTTAAAAACAAGAGTTTTAAACCCTCTGAGATAAAATACTCCATTTGAATAAAATGAGTTCATTCATATGCCTAATTACTACTCTAAGTGAGAATAAAGAAAACTGTTTACTTAGTGTTTGTTGGTAAAATAAAATGTATGTCAATTCTTTAGACTTTCAAGAGATCCTTTTACCAATACATTATAAATTAATTACCAAAATGTATTAATCATTTAAAATTACTGTCACTTACCAAAATTAAATCAAGACCAGATAAGGAAATTAAACAGACCTATAATTACTGAAGAAATAGAAATAGTCATCAAAAGTCGCCCAACCAAAAAAAGCGCAGGACCAGATGGTTTCAGCTCAGAATTCTACAAGACTTTCAAAGAAGAATTAATACCAATACTCTTCAAATTATTCCACACAATAGAAACAGAAGGAACATTGACAAACTCTTTTTATGAGGCTACAATTACCCTGATATCCAAAGAAAGACATTACTACGAAAGAGAATTACAGACCAATCTCGCTCATGAACATTGATGCAAAAACACTAAATAAATACTATCAAATCCAAGAACACATCAGAACCATCATCCACCATGATCAAGTGGGCTTCACCCAAGAGATGCAGGGATGGTTCAACATATGAAAATCTGTCAACATAATCCACCATATAAACAAACTGAAAAATAAAAACCATGTGATCATCTATTTATGCTGAAAAAATTTTCAACAAAATACAACATCCCTTCATGATGAAGGTCTTGGAGAGAGCAGGGATACAAGGAACATACCTAAACATAATTAAAGCAATATACAGCAAGCCAACATCCAGCATCAAACTAAATGGAGTGAAACTCCCAGCAATCCCACTGAAATCAGGAACAAGACAAGATTGTCCACTCTCTCCATTTCAATTCAGTATACTTCTTGAGGTCCTAGCTAGAGCAATAAGACACCAGAAGGAGATCAAGGGGATACAAATTGAAAAAGAAGTCAAACTCTATTTGCTGATATGATAGTTTACATAAGCAACCCCAGAAATTCTACCAAGGAACTTCTACACTCATAAACACTTTCAGTAGTGTGGCAGGATACAAGATTAACTAAAAAAAAAGAAAAACAAAAACAGAAGCCCTCTGTACTCAGATAATAAGAGGGCTGAGATAAAAATCAGAGAAACATCACCCTTCACAATACCTACAAATAACATAAAATATCTGAGTAACTCCCAAACAAGTGGAAGACTTATATGACAAGAACTTTAAATCTTTGAAGAAAAAAAATTGAAGAAGACACAAGAAAGTTGAAAGATCTCCCATGCTCTTGGGTATGTAGAATTAACATAGTAAAAATGGCTATCTTACCAAAAGCAATCTACAGATTCAATGTAGTGCCTATCAAAATTCCAGCAAAATTCTTCACAGACCTCGAAAGAACGGTACTCAACTTCATATGGAAAAACAAAAAACCCAGGATAGCCAAAACAATCCTGTACAATAAAAGAACTTCTGGAGGCATCACAATCCCGGACTTCAAACTCTACTACAGAGCTACAGTACTGAAAACAGCCTGGTATTGGCAAAAAACAGACAGGAGGACCAATGGAACCAAATAGAAGGACCCGGATATTAATCCACATATCTTCAAACACCTGATTTTTTGTCAAAGAAGCAAAAATAAAAATGAAAAAAGCATATTTAACGAATAGTGCTGGCATAACTAGATACCAACATGTAGAAGAATGAAAATAGACCCATATCTATCACCATGCAGAAAACTCAAGTCCAAGTGGATCAAAGACCTCAACATAAAGCCAGGAGATCTGAAATTCTTTTAGTCCTGTGTACTCCAGATAAGGGAGACTTCTGTACTACTTGTAGTATTGAAGCTATTATTATAGTGTGATTACCAATGCATAATGCTTTTTATATACTTATTTCAGAGTTTATTCTTTCATCAGTAAGATGGACACTTAGTGTAATAAAATCTGGAGTAAGTCATTTTGTGACCTAGGGCCTGGTAAAGAAACTGACATTGATAACATATTTAAGCTATGAGTGTTAATGATGCCATCAAAATGGGAATGCATTTTCAGAAATTAGTTCAGAGGTCAAAACCACAACTTCTGGCTATATTCAGTAAATAGGGGAAAAAAAGGATAGTTTGAAATAAGTTTATTCTTAAATTCACCCAACCAAATAAGTTGTTGTTTCCTTGGGTTTTCTGAATTGCTTCTGCTTATTACTGACCATTCCCTCTCCTTCAGCATTTATACTCTATTTACATTACATTCTCCTTCTTTTTGTTTTTGTTTCTTTGGGTTTTTTGTTTGTTTGTTTGTTTTGGAGACAGGATTTTTTTTCCTCTAACAGCCCCAGCTGTCCTGGAACTTACTCTGTAGGCCCGACTGTAACAGCCTTGTTATCTGATTTGCCTTACCTTCTTTATGGTCAAAACCATTCTCCTTGGTTTGAAGTTATATAAATACTTATCTGGAAAGTTACCTTTCTCTATCTTCCTAGCAGCAGATTGAGGTATCTACTTCTT
>JAQHUG010000043.1:4850531-4867827 GCA_028555095.1 Dicrostonyx torquatus
GGGAACAAGGGGAGTAAATGTAAATTTTGCTTTTAACCAAAAAATAAATAAATAAATAAAAAAGACTATTAGAAGGGAAAATTAGTATTGAAGACAAACAGATTACTTAGGCATAAAGAAGAAGAGGGGAGGGTTTTTAAATCAATTTTCCCCTCCCTTTTGTCCCTGCAAACAAGCCATAGACCCCTTCTTGCTCTCTTTTAAATTCATGGCCTACTGTTTAATTAACTATTATTACATGTATATATGTACATACATATGTATTCCTAAATACAACCTCCTGAGTCAGTATAATATTACCCATGTGTAAGTTTTCATGACTGGCCATTTGGTAATGGATGACCATTTAGTGTCTTCTTCCTTGAAACAAACTATTTCTTCCACTTTCAGAATTCCTTAGTTTCCTGTAGTTCTTTTTGTAGGGTTTATGCCTCATGGTCTTTTCACTGTCTCCTTTTCATTTTTTTCGCATTGTTTCATTTCTTTATAATTCATAGGTATTGTTAAAAAGAAGTAAGTAAATTTTAAGCAACAAGTTGGTTGGTGTTCATACTTCATCCTTTTGTTAGTCAGTGGATTAATTAACTCTTCTCTTCATATTCAGAAAGTTCAGAAATAAATTTTTTGTCTAACTTATATATTTAGTGCAATATCGTATGGGAGGTAAAATAACCATAAACTCTATTTATTGTTACTTTTAAAAATACCATTCATAAACTCTTAATAAATACTCCTATTAAGAAGTAAACTTTATTTTCACATACTTACCCTTTTATCTTCCTCTATCTAGTAGAATGGGTCAGAAATTCATAAAATGTGCATTCTGATGTCTAGATATCACTTCTCTCTCTCTCTCTCCCGTTTTTTGAGATTCTGTTTATTTCCTTAATACTTTTGACTGTCCTGGAACTCTTTTCGACCAGGTTGGTCCCCGAACTCATTGAGATCCACCTGCCTCTGGCTCCCAAGTTCTGGCATTAAAGCAATCACTGCCCGGCTTAGTTTTCTCCTTTTTCAAAACTTTGTACTATAATGTAAGGAAATATAGAATAGATAAAGGATAGTCAGAAACCACATGAAGATAAAAAGCCTAGTGGTTTGCACCAAGCCCTCAGACATTTAGCTGAGACTACCTAAGATTTTTCTGTCCAGTTAAACCAGTATTTTTTTTTATTTTCTTTTTTTTAAATTTATTTATTTTTTTTTTATTGTTAAAAGCAAAATTTACATTTACTCCCATCATAGTAATAAAACAAACCAGATTCAGTAAGACTAATGCGGGTGATAAAGTGAAATTTATGCCCTGGCAATGCTTAAGTATTCATGAGCAGCCCATATATAGTGGTTCTGTTGAACTTCCATATTGGGTTTCATGGTCTAAGTTGATGAGGACAACTGACATATAGAATCTATATTTTAGAAATATAGATAGAGAGGAGAGTATGAAAGGTAGGACATTAGTGGTTGGTAGGGAAGACAAGCTAATGGAGGGAGAATGAGCAAAGTCTGTGGTATATATACTATAATGTAATAAAATTCATTTTGTAAAGCAAATACATGCTAAAAATATAAGCCCTTCTCCCAGTTTTGTATAGTGGCTCTGTCTAGGAATCTCCTTCAGCCCTTATGTTTGTATTAAAGCAGAAGTGAACCAGTGGTATCTTTTCAGTAACCCTCTTCTTTCCCCCCATCTGTGCTCACAATGTATATAGCCCAAGCTGGCCTTGAATTTGCTGTCTCCAGCATTACTTTCAAATTTGTAATTCGCCATTGTTGGCCTCCTGAGTATTGGGTATTATAAACGTGTGCCACCACATCAAACCTGGCTTTCAAGGTTTTCACTTGGAGAGATCATATGTGGTAAATAAATATCCTTCTAAATTAAAAACTGATAAATCATTAATGAGTTTCATTAATATATTTTACTATGTTTTCATTAATATGTTCTAATTAACATTAAAAGTATATAATGACTTACTATACTTTTATATTTGTACAAAATATTAGATTGGTTAAATCTCTGAAAAACAGCATTATTACATTTTCTATTTTTTTTTTGTTTTTTTTTTGTGTTTTTTTTTTTTGTTTTTCGAGACAGGGTTTCTCTGTGGCTTTGGAGCCTGTCCTGGAACTAGCTCTTGTAGACCAGGCTGGTCTCGAACTCACAGAGATCTGCCTGCCTCTGCCTCCCGAGTGCTGGGATTAAAGGCGTGCGCCACCACCGCCCGGCGGGCTACATTTTCTTTTTACCTTCCCTTTCTTTATTGTAAAGTTTTAGTTTATTATATGAACATCAAAAAAATAATTGGACAACATCCAGGCCTTAATGTAGAGCTTAATTTTAAATCATTTTGGGAATAAAGATTAAAAATTGCAGACAGGGAAATACAAAGGCCTGTTTAAGCATGAAAGAGATTTTACAGGTGCAAAAGCAAACATAGTAGGATAAATTGTTTTCTAATTAAGTTGCCACAGATTAGTAAGTTAAATATGGTAAATTGCTAAGATAAATGACTATTTAAATTTATTTTCAAGCATAATAGAAAAATAACTCAGAAAATCTATAGTGATTTAGAAGTTAGAAGGCATATTTAATATAATTAAGTATACATATACAACACCTTAAAGAATCTCTAAAAGTACTGGTTCTAATTTCATAGATATTTGAAAGTGACAGAGAGATTCTTTATCCTAAACAAACTCCCAGATCATAGTGATAACAGTATTCCAATGATACTGTGAATAGTAGTTCTAGAAAACAACATACTCATAGGTCTTCCATTTCGAATGAAAATGTGAGACAAAGACTGTGTTTTATTTAAGTCTTTGTATTCTTGTTGTCTAGTGATGAGGCTGAATGAATGTATTCCATGAAACAATTTCTTTTTAAATAAGTGAGTTAATGATGGGGAAAAAGCTATTAACCAATCACATCAAGTTGGGGTGTGACCACTTGGACCCCGGTAGAAAATCGAGAGAACACAGGTGTGGTCTCTCTCCATGCGGTGTCCGCCAGATGGATAGGACTTCAGACCTCTCACCCTTGTAGCGTGAGTCTCCCCTCTTTTCATTCATTAAAAATACCCGTTCCTATTGAGCTGGCTTGGTTATTTAATCCAACAACAAGTTAATGTGTTAATAAATACATGACTACTTGGGGCATTGAATGTACTTTTTAAATTATTTTTCTTTTATTAAATGTAGATTTTTTTATGTAATATGTCCTATCTGCTTTCATCCTCTTCTACTCTTTTCCCAGTTCTGCCCTATCTCCATCCCTGTCAGGATCCACCCTCTTTCTATCTCCCTATGAAAACAAACAGGCATCTCAGTGATAGTAATAAAATAAAATAAGATAAGACAAAAACAAATCAGAATAAAAACAAATAAACAGAAGGAAAAGAGACCAGGAAAAGGTAGAAGAAACTGATATAGATGCACTTTCAAGAATTCCATAAAACATAAAACCAGATACTATAATCTATAATTGAAGGACCTGTATGGAGGGGGAGATAAAATTAAATAAAAGAAAAAGAAGTCCTGACATGATGTTATGGACAAGGAACATTCAAAGAGTCCATTGAATTTGTTTCCTAGTGGCCATCTACTGCTGGGAGAGTGGTCTGCTTTTAAAAGGACTTTGTTTCCCCAGTGAGACTCCCTTGGAGAAAACAAAATTTTCATTTGCAGTGGTTATCAAATGGAAGATAGGTTTTGTTATAGGAATTGGGGCATGTGTCCAGTTCTCCTTTTCAGGTCTGGCACCCTATTTAGTGTGGAGCCCTGATGGCCGTGTGCAGGCTGCCTCCATCTCTGCATGCATTTGTCCTGTTCTGTTTAGAAGATCTTGTTTCATTTGTTGTGTCCTCATCTCCTCCAACCCTTACATTTTTTTTTTCTACCTCCTTCCTTGTCTTCAGGGTTACCTAAGCTCTAAGGGGAGTGATTTGATGGAGACATGCCATTTAAGGCTGGATGTCTGAGGTCTCTTACTCTGTATATTTTCTGGCTGTGTGTGTCTGTCTTGTATTTTTTCTGTCTACTGCAGAAAAAAATGTCTCTGATGATGACTGATTTATAAGTATAGCAGACTGTCTTTCAGACTCAATTTATTGCTACATTCCTTTATGAAAACTGTAGTATTTGGCTTTCCTCTAAATCCCTGGCCTATCTGGTATTAGGTTCTTGGCCATGCGAATAGTGTAAGAGATGGGTTCCATCTCCTGAACTGGGACTTAAAATCAATTAGATATTAGTTCATTATTACCACTACTTCGGTGCAACTATTACAGTGGTAAGCACATCTTGCAGGTAGGTCATCATAGATCAAAGACTATCTAACTAAGTTAGTACTACCTTATAGCACAAATAATAAAAACTCAGAGACAGATATTTGGGTTCAAGCTGAACATTAGAAAAGCAAAGCAGCCAAACACTGTAGAATTCTTACCTCTACAAGGCTCGGTGATCCTGTCCTCAGCATGACTGCAGACTGACTGCAGAATGAGACCTGGAGCACCTTTCTCCTCCTGTTTTATATTCTTCTCTAGTGCTGGTATTAAAGGCATGCAGCACCACCGCCTGGCCTCTTAGCTGACTAGTGTGGCTGCTGGGTGTAAAGGTGTGTACCACCACTGCGTAGTCTATATGGCTGACTAGTGTGACTGGCTTTGCAGTCTGCTGTTCAGGCAAGCTTTATTTACTAAACACATATAAAATATCACTGTATTTCCCCTTTTTTTCTAAAATTTTTAAAAAGGCTATAACTAATATGAGAAAAAATATACAGTAAGTATAATTATATACTATATAGGGCAATAAGTATATCAACAATGTCTAGTCCATTTGCATTTGACAAATTCAGAGAAAATAGTCCATTACCTATCCTATATTGGTGAACACAAAGTCTTGTACCTAATTTACTTTGTATCATAACTTGCATTATTATCTTTTGATATCTCTCAACCTTATACACTTTTACACTTCTTTAGTGCTCATGGTTCACTGTAGAAAACCGAAAAGAGACTCAAGCCCAAAATCTCATAGAGGAAGCTAGAATTAATTAGTACTCCATATGACCATTAGTACCATGACAAAAAGTTTAAAATTCATATATACTAATCTTAGAAAATTTAACATACTATTTATAGCTTAAGAAAAGCTGTTAACAAGACAATATAAAACCAAAGACTATGAGATTAGTGGCAATAAAGTAGTCCTTAAGTGTTTTTATCTTCTGTCCCCTTTGAAGTAACTCTTCTGACATGAGACAGAGATTTTCGATTTTACTTCAATAAGCATGCTTGGATTCTTAGAAGGGGAGAGTCACACTTCAACTCCAAAGCCAGGGACTGGGATTACAAAAAGCCAATCACATTATATGTCTGTAGAAAATAGCAGAAACAAACATTTGGGAATATTTATGAAATTTTATCCTGTTAAAAATGTGATGTACCAGTAGGTCAATTTATTCTTTTTCGTGGGGCTTTTTTTTTCTTGATGATTTGTCCTTTTACTTCAGATATCTCATTTATCCAGTGGTCTTCAGATTCCTTAGTTGGATACCTTTATTCTTCTGAATAGACATAAACAAAACCCTTCCCCAGCCCTAATTTTGGGAAAATTCTTTTTTAGCAAGTTAAATCTGATCAAATGAAAAGCATTTGTTAGTTTTATAGATTAGTTTATATTAAATGGCCATGCTGTTGGATTAAATATTATCTCTTCTAATCAAGCAGTATTTCTTGTTCAAATATAATCTTTTTCAATTTTGATGGTACCCATAGCTTTTCTTCTCAAACAAAAGCAAAACCCCTTTCCCAATGTAACACATGGCCTGGTTTCCATTCTGAGGTTAGTACATCTTTAAAGTATATTCTTTTTATGAGGCTACAATTACCCTGGTACCCAAACCACATAAAGACATTACTAAGAAAGAGAATTACAGACCAGCCTCACTCATGATCATTAATGCAAAAATACTCAATAAAATACTGGTAAAACTGAATCCAAGAACACATCAGAAAAGTCATCTACCATGATCACGTCAGCTTCATCCCAGAGATTCAGGGATGATTTAACATACGAAAATCTTTCAAAGTAATCCACCATATAAACAAACTGGAAAAAAGAAAACATGATAATCTCATTAGATACTGAAAAAGCCTTTGACAAAATACAACATCCCTTTATAATAAAGATCTTCTAGAGGGCCGGGATAAAGGAACATGCCTATACATAATAAAGGCAATATATGGCAAGTGAGCAGTCAACATTAAACTAAATGGAGAGAAACTCAAAGCAATCTCACTGAAATCAGGAACAAGACAAGGTTGTCCACTCTTTCCATTTCTATTCAATATACTTCTTGAAGTCCTAGCTAAAGCAATAAGAGAACAAAAGGAGTTCAGGGTGATACAGATCAGAAAAGAAGTCAAACACTCTGACTGATTATATGATAGTCTACATAAGTGACCCCAAAAATTCTACCAAGGGACTTCTACAACTCATAAACACTTTCAGTAATGTAGAAAAATACAAGATTAACTCAAAAATCAGGAACCCTCCTTTACACAGATGATAAAAGGGCTGAGAAAGAAATCAGAGAAACTTCACCCTTCACAATAGCGACTAATAGCAATAAATATCTCAGAGTAATTCTAACCAAACAAATGGAAGACTTGTATGACAAGAACTTTAAATCTTTGAAGAAAGAATTTGAGGTAGACACCAGAAAATGGAATGATCTCCCATGGCCTTGTGTATATAGAATTAAAATAGTAAAAATGGCTATCTTACCAAAAGCAATCTACAGATTCAATGCAATGCCCATCAAAATCCCAGCAAAATTCTTCACAGACCTCAAAAGAATGGACTCAACTTCATATGGAAAAGCACAAAACCTAGGATAGCCAGAACAATCCTGTACAATAAAAGAACTTCTGGAGGCATCAAAATCCCTGACTTTAAACTTTACTACAAAGCTACAGTACTGAAAACAGTCTGGTATTGGCATAAAAACAGACAGGAGGACCAATGGAACCGAACTGAAGATCCGTATATTAATCTACACATCTTCAAACACCTGATTTTTGACAAAGAAGCAAAAAATACCAAAAATGAAAGCATATTTAATGAATGGTGCTGGCATAACTGGATACCAACATTTATAAGAATGCAAATAGACCCATATCTATCACCATGCACAAAACTCAAGTCCAAATGGATCAAAGTCTCAGCATAAAGCCAACCACAGTGAACTTCACAGAAGAGAAAGGGGTAAGTACAAGTGAATGCATTGGCACAGGAGCCCACTTCCTAAATATAACCACAGTACCACAGACACTGAGAGAAACAATTAATAATTAGGATCACCTGAAACTGAGAAGATTCTGTAAAGCAAAGGCCTCGGTCAACAAGACAAAATGACAGCCTACAGAATGAGAAAAGATCTTCACCAACCCCACATGGAACAGAGCGCTGATCTCCAAAATATACAAAGAACTTAAGAAATTGGTCATCCAAAGAACAAATAATCCAATTTAAAAAATGAGGTATATACCTAAACAGAGAACTCTTAAGAGAGGAATCTAAAATTGCTGGAAGACACTTAAGGAAATGCTCAACATCCTTAGCCATCAGAGAAATATAAATCAAAACAACTCTGAGATTCCATATTACACCTGTAAGAGTGGCTAAGTTCAAAAGCACTGATGACAACTTATGCTGGGGTAAAGGGACCACTCCTCCATTGCTTGTTGGAGTACAAACTGGTACAACTGCTTTTGGATATGAATATGGCGATTTCTCAGAAAATTAGGAAACAACCTACCTCAAGAACCAGCAGTACCACTTTTGAATATATACCCAAAGGATGCTCAATTGTGCCACAAGGACACTCAACTATGTTCATAGCAGCATTGTTTGTCATAGACAGAACTGGAAGCAACCTAAATGCCCCTTGACCAATGAATGGATAAGGAAAATGTACATTTATACAATGGAGTACTAATCAGCAGAAAAAAATAATGACATCTTGAAATTTGCAGACAAATGGATGGATCTAGAAAACATCATATTGAGTGAGGTAACATAGACCCGGAAAGACAAATATCATATGTTCTCTCTCATAAGTGCCTTTTAGACATAAAGCAAAGAAAACTAGATTATGATTCACAATCCCAGAGAACCTAGAAAAGAATGAAGACCCTAAGAAAGACATAAATAGATCTAAACTACATGGGAAGTAGAAAAAGACAAGATCTCCTGAGTAAATTGGGAGCATTGGGAACCATGTGAGAGGGTAGAAGGGGAGGGTAGATGAAGTGACGGGAGCTCAATAAAAACAATACATAGCTCAATAAAAGCAATAAAAAACAAAACAAAAAGCATATTGGCTTTTAATTCAATTATCCAGTGTCTCTCTGCAGCTGTTGTTCCTTTCTCATTAGCATTTAGAAAATTCAAAGTTTATAAAGCATGATGTAGTCTATTTCTGGGGGTATTTATCATCCCTTTCTGTTTATTAAACCCATCCTCTGGACTTCGGTTTATCTTTATATAACTTCCTGCCGTGTAGAATTGTGTGCTATACCTGTAATATGCTTTGTATTATAATAAGCAAAAACTGCTTCATTTTCTTAAAGACATATACTGAAGCATTGTCTGTCTTTATTTGTACAGGTATACTCATGATGGCCATAACTTGTACCAAATATGTGATTACTGAATCAATCTTTTTCTGAACTCAAAGCCGTTGCCTATTGGAAATATGAATAGGTATCAATGGTGTGATGTATATATTTTATTTTTCCAAGTTTTACAAAATTGAACACATCTATCTGCCTGATTTTATTTTATTGAATACCCTTTGGGTTACTTCCTGCAGTCATGTTGTTTGATTGTACAAAGAACAAGTAGGGTATTTCCTTATAATTGGCTTTTTGCCACAAGATGGGAAATTTTTTATAAACCTTTACATACTGTTTTTTTATGAATTTCTGAGGCCTCCACCACATTCCCAATCAATAGTTGATCAATTTCTGCTTTACCTTGTGCTGTAGGGCCTAGCAGACCCGTATGGTATTGAATATGTGTTGTGTGTGGGATGATTCCTATTCCTGATGATATTATGTAACTGAATAAATAATAAAGTCATCTCTGTGTCATCTGGTATGAATTCAGCTGTTTCAATATGCAAAACAACTTTCTGCATATTATGAATTGATAACTATGTGGAGTTTCTTAAAATCCATTAGTACCATGAGAATAGCATATAATTCTGACTTTGTGACAGAACCATAAGGGCTTTGATCCACTTAAATTTTCTGATTCGTAACCTGCCTTTCATAAGATAAAATAAAATTATTTGTTTGCATCAGTATCAAATGTAGGAGTTCCAGATATTGGTGTTTCCTATACAATTTGAGGAAGGATCTAGTTCTCTTTATAAATTGTATTCTCTTGCTTTTGGGATAGTTGTTGTTAATATCTCCCAAAAATAATTACTACAAGTTCTTTGCCAGGGTTCACTTCCCATATTTTGTAAATTTCATTATTAGTGAATGGTATTATAGTTTCTGCTGGCTCTATTCCTGCTAATTAATGAAGTCTTTATTTTTATTTTAGAATTAAATCAGAGTTTTTACATATAAGGTCTAAATTTTTATTCAGTTCATTTGGGAAAAGATCCATTCTAACATAATATCTTCTCTTTGCATTAAAATTCCTGTAGGGTAGTATGACTAGGATGCAGTTAAGCTTCAGATCCACACAATCCACTTGTGCCTTCTATAATTTCCCTCCACCAAAGCTTATTCTCTCAGCTTCAACTAATAATTTCCTGGAACTCTTTAAGTCCTTGTCAGCATCTAAGGTTTGCTTAAATTAATCAGGTTTTATCCCAATAGTGTGCTGTAGATTAGAAATGTCTCCTAGCAATCTTTGAAAGTAATTAAGAGTCTATAATCGATCTCTCCTATTTGCACATTTGAGGTCTAAATTTTTTAAAACCTATTTTATAGCCTCAAATATTTAATAGAATCTCTGCCTTTTGTTTTTTCTCGAGCAATTTGTAATCCCCAATAATGCAAATTTTCTCTATTTTTTCAAACATTCTTTCTTAAGTATCTATATTTATATAAATCATCTAATGAGATTCACCCATGTAATGGTAAGTATAAATTGTGGAATTTGCTCATGTATTATTTCCATCATTATTCTATTGTGTATATGTCTGTGAGTGGTATAGCTGTATCTTGAGGTAGATCATTTCTGATTTTCCTGAGTAACTGCCACACTGATTTCTATAATGACTGTACACCTTTCTGCTCAAACCATCAATAGATAAGTTTTTCTCTTACTCCACATTCTTCCCACCAGGAGCTGTTATTTATTTTATTGATCTTAGTCCTCTATAAGATGTATCTTTGGTTAAAAAAAATAAGATCTTTTCTGCATTTTGTAGTCTGCTGCTTTATCTGAATGATGCTGTCCTTTGCCATGCAGACACCCCTCAGTTTCATCAGGTCTCATTTATTAATATTTGATCTGAGTGCCTGTGATAATGTTGTTCATTTCAGAAAGTTTTTCCTGTGTAAATGAGTTTAAGACTTTTCCCACTTTCTCTTCTTCCATGTTCACTGTATCAGGTTTTATGTTGCAGTCTTTGATTTATTTGTATTTGAATTTCCTGCAGGGTGTAAATATGAATCGATTTGCATTCTTTTACAAGTAGCCATTCAGTTTGACCAGTGTCATTTATTGAAGATGGTATCTTTTTGCCAGTGTGCATTCTTTATCAAGGACAAGTTATTCACGGTTTGTGATTTCATGTCTGGATCTTCAACTCAATTCCCTTTGTCAGCATGTCTGTTTTTGTGTCAATAACATGCTGTTTTTATTACTGTAGCTCTTTAGTACAATTTAAGGTCAGGGAAGCTAATACATCCAACAGTTATTTTATTTTTCAGGATTATTTTTCCTACTGTGTGTTTATTCTATCACAGACTATCGTTCACAGGTTTTGCCCAATTATCATTTAAGTTCTACTTTCTTTTATAAAATTCTTTTGAAATTAATTTTGAAAAGTGCAAAACTTTCGTTACCTCAAAATATTTATTTTCCTCACTACAAAATATTTATTCATTAATGGGTAAAATATAAACATAATTGAGATTCTAGCAAGTGTAGTTTGAACTCTAGTTCTTTTCATGAGCCTCTCAACATATTTTCTCTTTTCGAATTCATAATAGAAACAAGTATGAGGCCACTTTTTTGGATTTATAATTAAGATATGAATATTTAGGTGCTAGAATTGATGTTGTCAAATATCAAGATTTTTATTAGCATATATTTCTCAAATTCTGTAAACTTGAAAACATTTGGTAATGTTGAAACGACCTTTAGATGTGCTATTTAAGTACATAACAAACAAATTATAAATGATGCCATTTCTTTTTAAGATACTCTCATCAGTTTGGCGTTTGATTCATTGTTTTCTATAATTGAGAAAATATATATCACAAACTGATGTATATTTCAAGTATAAAACTTTTCAGGAATTGTCCTTTAAAAAGTCTTCGTTCATTGTTGAAAGAATTTTGTTTCAATGCTGTTTGTGAAATGATTACGTAGAATTTTGAGCAAACAAGTAAGTTTTTCTGTGTGTGTGTTATTTTTTAGGAAACTCTCATAGATTGGTGTGATGAGAAGGAACTTAATTTGATACTAACAACTGGAGGAACAGGATTTGCACCACGAGATGTCACTCCAGAGGTAAGCCAAAATGGCTTTCTCATATTCAAGAATAGACTAGTTATATTATTTTTTATTCTGTTTAAAATTTTCTTATTATGTTTAGGAGTTTTATAAGCAAAACTATTACTCATTGCTATGACAATACAAATATTTGGCGGTATTTGAAAAATATTTCCGGACTTTATTTTTATTTACATTTGAAATTGTTGACTATGAGGAACTTTGAACTGTTCTAGAAAGTAGTCCTTCGTTTGCTTTTAGCAGCTACACTTCAGGAGGTTATAGCAAGTTTTAGCCATTGCAGTTCAAAATTGGATCTGGTTTCTTTCTTCTTGAAGTACCTTTGTCATATGTCTCAAAGTACAGTTTATAATTATTATATTTACACTAAATTTACACTAAATTCATGAATAGGCACCTATTTTCCATATTTTAAATGTGAATAATATTTAAATGTAGAACTTAATAATCTAAGTAAAAAATATTATGGTATAATAGTATCTTCTACACAGATAGAAAAATTAGGGAAAGAATAAAACATGAATTCAGGGAAAGGGTCTTTAATTTCTTTTTTAAAAAGCCACAAATGTCAGTTGTTACTATGGAGTAGTGGAAACCTATATTACCATTATGATTTGCTTACCTTTACCCTCAAGTACATGTTTCACGCTCAATTTCAGCTTAATATTAACTATGTACTTCTATTTTCAAACCAATGTACTATTGTATCTCCTGCCTTATAATCAGGCTTTTTCCTTCTCTTCATTTATTAAGTAATTATTGTCTCATACAGTTTTAAATTTTGATCAGCATTAGAGTTCACAAGAATGCATGCACAAATACAGTTTTCTAGGCCCTCCTCTTTCTTTGTAATTGAATAACATTGCATAGATTACCAGAATTTGTTTTGCAAACAAATCTTTATGTGACATAGATGTTTTTAATCCATAGCCTACACTTCTAAATTCTGAGAACTACTGTATACTTTTTGAAAATATAGTTTTCTAAAACAAGTACTAAAACTTTTATTGACTGTTCTCCTATTTTAGTATATATCTTTTTATATTGTTATAATTAGGATTATAAATAAAATACATTTTCTTCTAAAAATTCTTAAGAGTTGTTTTGTGATAATGTAAATTCAACTGTATTAATCAAAATAACGTCTTAGGAATCTGTTTAGTTTCTCTGTCCTAATTTGACATCTAACATTAGGTGATCATTTGACCATTTTTTTTATATGAGACTAATGAAAAGTTTGCAGGGCAAACTGTCTTTGTAGAGTTGTGGTTATATTTATGTTATTTTCCTTGTAAAGAAACTACCTATAGGGGCTGGAGAGATGGCTCAGCGGTTAAGAGCATTGCCTGCTCTTCCAAAGGTCCTGAGTTCAATTCCCAGCAACCACATGGTGGCTCACAACCATCTGTAATGAGGTCTGATGCCCTCTTCTGTCCTGCAGGCATACACACAGACAGAATATTGTATACATAATAAATAAATAAATATTTTTTAAAAAAGAAACTACCTATATGAAGATAATTGATTTTAAGAATTTGGATATTATTTAGATGATATTAAGCTTGTATAATGAGTCCATAGTTTTTGTATGATGGTTTATTATGTTCATACTAGTATTTATTTTTATATCAGAAAAATAAGAAACCATAAAATTCATTCATAACCAAATAATAGTGTTATTTTTATTTATAAGGAAACAGTTTACATCACTAAGTATCTTGTTTACTGTAATCTCATTACCTATTAATTCTTTTTCTTCTGACCAGCAAGGTAACCGTAGGTTTCTACATTTATTTACATTAGTCTTACATGTGTGGAAGTATTTTTCTCACACTAAGCAGTTCTTCAATTCTTTATATGCCAGTTTCCTTTCATCTCAATTACATTCAATTTTGACTTGGAGTTGTTCAGATTATCCAGATTCAAAGCTCAGAACCACAAGATTGTCTTTACATGTGATATCATCAATAAATCTGGAATTTCTCAGATTATGTATACTTTTTTTTCTAAAAAGTCTGTGGATTCCCATTCTTCTTTCCTGCCAAAAGATCATTAACTAGAATGGCATACAAACTTACTTATTAAAGATATACAACTCAGAAGAATCTTTATTGAAGAAAGAAATAATTCAATATATAGGAAGAAATACTAACAGAAATCCCATGCTTTGTTCAGATATGTTACAATTACAAGACCCAAATGCATTCACCAAATTTTGGGCCATGGAAATCTTAATGATCAATGGCTTTTGTACCACTTAAACTGAAAACTTTCTATGAATGAAATTGAAAGTTTCCACGTTCTGGTAACTCAGTGTTTCTAATGACCAGCACTATCCTGAGGCTTTAGAGATTCTCTTTGTGAGTTAAAACCTTGTAATGGATAAGAAAAGGTACTCACTCCTATTACTTAGGAAATTTCAGGAGTTTGGCGATTATGCATATAGAACCAGGATTAGGCATTTAACCACTCTCTTGTTTAGTTTCCTTAAAATGAGGGAAATTGAATTATCCATTTTTCTGAGGTTCTGTGAACATTCATTTTTTAAAGATTTGTTTTATCATTATGTGTATTGATATGTGGCGGTATGGTGCATATATGTATGTAAGTATATATGTGTGTATATTTTCATGAATATAAGTATATATACATACACTTACATAAGTATACATATATTTACATGTATATATATTTATGGAAGCATATTTATAAGTATATGTTTATATTCACATAGAGACACTTTCGTATTAGTGTAGGTGCCCAAAGAATTTAGAAGTAGCTGTCAATTTTTTGGATCTAGCATTACAGGTGATTATAAGGTGCATGATGTGGGTGTTGGAACCAATCACTAAGCATTATCTGCATTCCCAGCTTTCATTAAACTTTTTAAAAATTAACCTCAGATATAACAGGTTTCATTATGACATTTTCATAAAACGTTGTTTTGGTTTATCCTTTTTTATTTTGCTCCCCCATCTCTTGTCTGACCCCAACCCTTCTGCCTCCAGTAGTTTCCTTTGAAGTTCATGTCACGTGCATTCAATTGTTTCCTATTATCCTGTTCTTCCATTTTCCTTTAAATCTCTCACCTTTGATACCATTTTCTGTGTTGATGAACTATATTAACACTCACTTTCACAGAGAAATATGTATTTAAAACTTAAGCTGTTAAGTATTTGATGAAAGCCACTCCTAACATTTTATATGAGTTTCCTTAAAATCATTAAAATTTTTCTTTTATTATGTAAATACAGAATTGTTGGAAACGGTTTTTTAAAACGACTAAACAAATAGTCTTAATAACTAATTCAGATTCTATCCATGAAATCTTCAAAATCATGTGAAATTGTTTGATTTTTACCTACTAAGCATTATATTTGATCCTTTCCCATATTTATATAATTCAGAAATTTATACTATTCTAATATTTTATTATTTTCTCTTTTTAGTACTATGTGTTGATTAGGCTCTCACTATGACCTTTTTTGTTTCATATATCAGAAATTGAATAGTATTTTATTCTTAAATATTATCTAATTATATGAGAAACAGACATGTTGTAATTTTTATGAATGTAGTAACTACCTAGATTAAACATTAAGCTTACAATCTATGTATGTACTCAGTATCTTTGCTTAAAGCAGTGATTTATTTCATTATTAATAACTTGACCCTTATGTTTATATCACTTTATATTTTACATATATGAGAGTGGGTCTGATATGAATATCTTTGACAAAACTGTTTAAATAAATAAACTTTAATAAATAAACATTTAAGAAAAGATTTGTCCCCCAAAACAATTTTTCATTTCCTTTATACCCTTGAGTAGCTACAACTTCAATACTATTTTAAATATAGAAGCATGTTTAATAGAGATTATAATTTTAATTTTGAACATAAACTGTATAATGATTTGTTTATATATTGAGTATCTTGTGTCTTTATACCCAACAGAGTAGAGAGTATTGCTAGGCACATTTATCTATATACACCTGTAAGTAATAAATTTTTTATAAAGTGTAAAGCTTAACTGATACAATTATTCATTTGACAATTACAAATAATGCACAGTTCCTCTCTATGGGACTACTATTTTGAAATTTTTAATTTCCAGCTAGTTTGAGATACAAGCACAAAGAACAATTATTGGTCAGATATTTGTGCTATCAGGAGAAAAACATGAAGAATGAAATTATAAATACAATCAAGGAAATAAACCAAACTTATTGCCAATTGGTATGGATTACAAATGAAATAAAATTTAATTAACTTAGATTTCTTTCTAATTCTTTTTTAAAAGGATATGGAAATAGAAGAGTTCATAAGGTTGTTTCATGTTACAGCCTTAAGGCTATGAGCATTTATTTTCCCTAAACTATGGATTTATTTCTACTTTTTAGCGTTGGATCATAGAATATCGTTCAGTTGATAGTTAAATGCCTCTTACTTTCATCTTAAATGTAGAATTCTAGCAAAACATATATGATAGCATAATCACAGTCTTTAACTTTTTATCCTTATTTTAACATGAAACTTTTATATTTATTGATGTATTTTATTTCTTTCATCTGATGCTTGGGTAATTTTTTTGCACTGTAAAACACTAACAATTATAAAATTCTATGAACATAAAGAACTGGTATTTATTAGCTCTTTGTGTTCACTTATTACTTAATCATGTATATCCAAAAATACTCCTATTTTTCTTAGAAATTAATATTTTAATTATAGATATTTGATTCTAAGCCAGAATATAAGATTAAGAAACATACAAAGAGCATCTAATTATTATATTATTTTATAATAGTTTAGTAAGTTAGAAAATATTAATCTGCTTAATATTCATTCACAAGTAGCAATCATCTGTCAGAACTTTTTGAAGCTAGGCTAAATAAAATTAATGTTTATACACTTATTTATTGCTTTGATCATAATCTCATAAGCTGCACCTATGTTTTATGTACTTCTATATTTTTTAACCTTTGTATTTTAATATTCTTTATGTATCCAATTAAACACTGTGTTCCAGGGTTAAATTAGTAAGGCATGATTTTTATATTCAAAAAGTTGATGATCTGTTGCAGGACTTAAAATCTGTCATCAGCCAAATCCTGCGTGCCACTTCTTTGTTACATATAATCCTGTTACATATAAAAGGGAATTATGTTTTCACATGAGTAAAAATATTTAAGATATTATTTGACATATGATTGTAATTTAGAATTTAAATTATCCACAACTAAAATGTATTTAGAACATGTATCTCATTTATATGCCACCTATGATTTCAATGGACGAATTGCATAGCTGTAACTGAAACTGTATAGTCTGTAAAGCCTGAGTGAAGTTTGCTATCTCATCTTACAAAACCCCCAGCCCCTGGCCTGTTAGATGGCTTAAGTTATCTTGCTCAGCTTGAAATCTTTCTGACTTTCACGTATACTATGTAGTAACTTGAGTCATTTATATTTCTTTTCTGTAGCTTTTCATTTTAGAAGTAACAAAGATTTTTTTT
>JAQHUG010000043.1:4868785-4898560 GCA_028555095.1 Dicrostonyx torquatus
ATCTGCAGGCTTGTAAGCTATACGCTTAATGTCCTTTGTTAATGGCTAAGGTCCACTAATGAGTGAGTACATACCATACTCATCTTTTTGGGTTTGGGATATCTCGCTAAGGATGGAGTTTTCTATTTCCATCCATTTGCTTTTGAAATGTGTATATTCTTCGATTGTTCCAATAGACAGCCTTTAAAGAAAAACATCTTTTGTTCTAAATAATAAGATTTTGAAATCTTAAATTTGATGAAATAGACTTCTTATTCATTACATGAAATCTTACTCTGAAAAAATTGAACCTAATACTTTTTTGCAAAGTCTCTTGACAACAATGTATTAATCATTATGAAGTAATCATAAGGACCGAGCTAAGCTTTCAGTATAATTTTGAGTAGCTGTAAGCTAAATCTAACCATCTTTTTAATGTAGTGATCTAGTCATTTGTGCATGGCAGAATGTGTTCTTTTGACTACCTGCTTATGGTGGCAGTAGAGCATTCGCTGTCAACATGGCTAATGTTGAACGAGGAAGAATATTCAGACTTAGTACAAAGAAAACTCAAAGTCTTAGGGCAAATTAATATGTGTTTCAGAAAACATATTTATAGCTTCCTTTTCATTCTTTGGAACTGATTGTTAGCTAGACTTTTATACATATAGTTCAATCATGGTAGTTAGAAATCTTTTCCAGGAAATATCCACTTTGTTAATTAAAAATTAGTGCTATTATATGTTATTTGTTTTGTCTCACCTTCTTAAAGTTCATAGTTTTCAGAATTTAACTATGTTTACCATAAGCCAGATATTTTTTTACCTAATCATTAATCTTCTTTCTTACAATTCTTAAAAAAAAGAATTCAGTGAGTTATTATAAAGAAGATAAAATTGAGTTTAGTTACTAATTACCTTTTAATGTTTCTCAATTTTTTATTTTATTGAAAGTAAAAATTTACATTTAACAATTTCACCTAAAAATTAACACCCATTATTTTAAAACAATAAACATCCTTTATAACAGAAGCATAGTGAAACTAATGTCTTTATTCATTCTCATATAAAGATAATTTTAATCTGACATATATCATTTGAATTATTCATTTACTTTTAGCTGTATATCAATTTTCTATAGAAGACATTGATTATTTCACTGCATGTATCATATATTGATACTTTGGAATATTTAACTAGAATATATGTTATGATACTTAAGACACATTCACACACACACTAAAAATACGTGTGCTGTGTATATTCTTTTATAATTCTCTGATTTTTTTAGTAAAAAAAGAAATACCTGTTAAGCTTAATAAAACTTAAAGCAACTGAAATGAATTAGACTTGTAAATATCTCAGATCTCTTCTTTGTGAGTAGAATCATGTAATAATATGAAATTGCCCACAAAGCAAAACCTTTATACTTGAAATATTTTAAACTAATCTGAAGATCTCTGCTTTCAGATTTGGTAGCTACATTTGAGATTATTTTAAGAAGCTATCCTGTATTTTTCATGCAATTGTTCTAGACGTAAGGACTATGTCCCATGCTGTATTTTTTCCTATACATGTGAAGAAACAATTTAGTGTAAGTAAAAACTTTTATATAGTTGTCAGAAATACTGGGATTTGAGCACCAACTCTACTACTTTGTGTAAAATTTGAGACAAGTTAAGCTATTTAAGCCTAAATTTTCGTTTCTACTGACTTCATTAATGTCTTTCAAAGTTTTTGTTTGTAACAGTAAATAATGAAAATAGTCAATAATAGGCTTTGTTGAGTCTGTCTATGAAATAAGGATGTCAGTTGACATTTTCCTACTATTATTTTAATACATGAGACAGAAAAATAAAAATAACCTACTTGATACGAGATTTGTAGCTTCTGATAACCTTTATCTAAAGGTTAAAAAAACTATTTATTTATTGTAGCTTCCTCTATTTTGCCATAGGTCATTAATTCCATTACTAGTTTAAGTTTCTAGAACTTGGTTTGAAATGACTTCGGTGTGTGAAAAGATAGCTTTTATCAAATGGCTACCATCTAAATTAATTTATCATTGACTGTTTTATGAAAACACAAACACACGGCTGGGAAATGGCTCAATCCGTGATGAACTTGCTCCATAAGCATGAAGACCTGAGTACAGATCCCTGGCACTCATATAAAAGTTATAGAAAAGATAGATACAACAGCAAATACCTATAAACCCATCATTGGGATTGTTGGTGGTTTAGATGGCAGATCTAGGGAGCTCATTGGCCAGTCCATCTACTATATATGAGTAGCTCCAGGTTCAGTACCTGCCTCAAAAAATGCGGTGTAGAGCAATAGAGGAAGATACCTGATGCTGACCTTGTCCTCCACACATGCCTTCATAGGCTAGTGCACCCACATACATGAGCATACATGATGCATATACACATAAGCACAAAGATTATACATGATTATTACATACCATATGATATTTTGATATATATCTCTTACATTGGCATAAATGGTAGTAGCCATCTTTATTGGTAGAGTCTCAAATTAATTTTGAAAATCAACAGTTTTGAAAAAAATAGTTCTATTTCAGAACTCAAACATATGTATGAGCTTCCACACTGCTAATAACTTCATTCCTTGATTTTATTAAACTTTACAAATAGTTATGAAGCACCTTGAGCTTTGCTGAGTTTAGTGCTAAACTATATGTATTGCTAAAGTATATAGTTACATGACAAATCATAACAATATAAATCTGCTACCAAAAATATGCTACCAATTCAAGCCAAAAGATTTTCTTTTACAAAGCACTTGAGTATTTTATAATTTTTTATTTTTTATTTATTTTTTTATTGTTAAATGGAAATTTACATTTACTCCCCTTGTCTCAGGCCCTCTTGCTCCCCCACTACCCCACCACCCTCCCCCTGCTTCCTTAAGAGGGAGCAGGGTACCCTGCCCTGTGGGAAGCCCAAGGCCCTCCCCCCACTCCATCACTGACTAAGAAGGTGTGCAACCATATAGACTAGGTTCCCAGAAAGCCACTACATGCAGAAGAGATAGGTCCCAGTGCCATTATCATTGGTTTCTCAGTCAGTCCCCGTTGGCAGCCACATTCAGAGAGTCCGGTTTGGTCATATGCTCATTCAGTCCTGGTCCAGCTGGATTTGATGAGCTCCCAATAGATCAGGTACACTGTCTCAGTTAGTCGCAGACCTGACTTCCTTGCTCATCTTCTCCCGCCTTCTGCTCTTCAACTGCACCTTGGGAGCTCAGTCCTTTGTTCTGATGTGGATGTGGGTCTCTGACTCTATCTCCATCCATCAGGTGAAATTTCTATGGTGATGATCAAGATATTCATCAATGTGACTATGGGACAAGGCTAGTTCAGGGACCCTCTCCTCTGCTGCCCAAATACCTATCTGGGGACATCCCTGTGGACACCTGGGATTCCCTCTAGAGACAAGTCTCTTACCAATCTTAAAATATCCCAAGCCCAAAAAGATGAGTACGGTATGTACTCACTCATTACTGGACCTTAGCCATTAACAAAGGACATTAAGCTTATAGCTCTCAAGCCTAGAGAAGCTAAATAGCAAGGTGAACCCAAAGAAAAACATATATAGATTCTCCTGGAAATTGGAAGCAAACAAGATCGCCAAGTAAAAGTTGGAAGCACAGGAGTGGGGATGGGCAAAAGGAAGAGGGGGAGGGAGAAGGGAAGAACTGGGGAGAGCTTGGGGGAGTGGGAGGGTGGATATGGGGTAAGGGTGGTTATTGGAGAAGGGATTAAGACATCTACATTAAGGGAGTTTTTTTTTTTGGTTTTTTTTTTTGTTTGTTTGTTTTTGTTTTTCGAGACAGGGTTTCTCTGTGGCTTTGGAGCCTGTCCTGAAACTAGCTCTTGTAGACCAGGCTGGCCTTGAACTCACAGAGATCCGCCTGCCTCTGCCTCCCGAGTGCTGGGATTAAAGGCGTGCGCCACCACCGCCCGGCTAAGGGAGTATTTTATAATTTAAAGAGAAATCAGAGATAGGAATATGGATTGATGAAGGTATTACTGATGGTAATAAAGAAGAAGTTAAATTTATGAGGAATGTTAATATCAATATAAATTTCAAATCTTCCTGCGTAGAGCAGGAATGAATGAATAATCTAAACTTAATGTATGTTTTAGAATGCTTACAGGAGGACAATGTAGAAATAAGAAAATGTAATCGTCATAATTGAGAGATTCCTTAGAAACAACAACTTACAAATACACTATCTCCAAATAAGACATTAATATCATGCCTCCAAAACCTAAAATGTACCCTTGGAGTTGGAGAGATGGCCTAGTTGGTAAAGTTCCTGCTTCATAAAGCATGGCAGTCTGAGTTCAGATATCTAGAACCCCATAAAGAGTGGGCATTATGATGCACACTTGTAATCCTTGTCTGTTCAGGCACAAACAGGAGAATATCTAGAGCATGCTGATCAAATTGTCTTCCTGAATCAACAAAGTCAAGATGATTCAGCAAGAGGCTCTGTCTTGTTAGATAAGGTGGAGAGCAGTAGGGACAAACACCAAACATTGAACTTTATGCACTCGTGCAAATACCATAAATGCACACACAACATGGGCCCTGTCTAATTTCACATTTCAAGTATGTATCAACAAACAAATCAAATTGTTTATTTTTGAGAAATATTTTTATACCCTCATTTTTAAAGTGGGAGGCATTGTGTATGATCATAATTCAGAAGTAACTTGCTTGTCTACCATGATGAAGGCCTAGACATGAGTTCTGACAATGGGGGAGACTGGAGGGAGGGACAGAACAAAGGAGGGAAGAAAAGAAGCGTCCTAATTTAGTCTGCCAGTCTAGTAACTGTCCTCACCATTGTGTATAAAATTTAACTGCCGAGAAGTACATTTCAATTTTGTTGATTTCTTTGTGAATCTCAGTCAGTACCTTCAGAATCAAGACAATCAATAAATACTGATTTTTCTCAGTCTTCTATATCTACCATTTTCTGTAAAATTCCTGTTTGTAATTATGAAGAAATCACAGTATCAGAGTTTCAGGAAACTAAGGACCTTTGGGTTTAAATGCTGAACGTGTTCATTTTATCATTTCCCATCTCTTTGCCTGAAGATCTGAATCAGTATTTCTTCTTGTACTTTCATTGGTGGATCAATTCTTATTGATTGAAAACCCAAACATATTAAGATAAGTTGACTACATTATGACTTACCTACTTGTTATTGTGCTGCTTTCAGCTATACGTAAGAAAAAATAATTTTGTATAATGGTATAGGTCAAGGAAAACTACATTTTCTCTCTCTGTCTTCAACTTTTTTTTAAACTACCTTTTCAGTAATCTTTCCCACCATCCACAAACTTTCTCTGAATTTATGCCCTTTCCTCAGCCTATTCATCAAAAAGAAAAGCCCAATTGGAAAATAAGGCCTGTGGAAAAATTAAAGACATAGAATTATCTTTAATTCTATACCTTTAAAGGCATAGAAGCACTTAAATATGCTAATTAAAGTTGAGTTTCCATTTAAAGCCATCAAAATGAATGTCTTCTATCCAACTTAATAACATTAAAAGTGGGAAAATACATTATGTCTAGACAGTGTAGGAACACTGCACCTATGAATTCAGAGCAGGTGTGGTTCTCTTCACAAGATCTGTACAAGATGAAGCTAATTAACATTATAGCATAGTTTAGGGAGGGGTTCATGAGCCCCAACCCTTAACTAAGTTGATGGCTTCTGAGAGAAGGGAACTTTTTTTCTTTAAGGGTATGCACCTTGACAAATTGGCCGTGTTGTCCTAGTGAATGGGAAACACCTAGAAGAATATAGACAACACAAATTGGATTTGCTAAGTTATTGAATTTAATAAAGAAGGAGACTTAAAGTTGGGAAGGACAGGAGGTAGAGGTGGGGGTGGATTTGGGAGGAATTAAAGGGACAAGTTGGGAGTGATTAAAGGAGTGTGCCACCACCACATGACATCCTCAGTTTTCTTAAATATATGCTTTAATGGCATACCTTTTCCATGGAAGAATGTGTTCTAAGCTTTCATAGTGCCCTCCTAGGGAAGAGAGATCATACAAATTATGAATTACATGCTCTCTAATTGACATTCTTCCTAGAATTGTAGTGTTGCCCATGTAGCTATTTTTAAGGCAATGAGGACAAAATAGTGTTTTTTGAATTTAATTCTTAGAGCCACATTTTACTAGTATGTGACTTTATGCAATTTATGTAAAATATACATTTTTTACCTAATTTTTTTATGTTCAAGATGAACTCTGAATGTTTAACTCATAGAATAATTATGTGAGACAGTATAAATAAGCCATTTTTCATTCATTATTTGTTAATATAAAAAAGAACACCTTGATTTGTGTAACTTATTAAGTGGATATTTATTTAGCTCACAGTGTAAAAGACTGAAAGTAAAGATTGGTAGCTTTATTGTTCTTGTCTCTAATGTGGATCTAATAATGGATAGAATCATAGAAAGAATGTAAATGAGATTGAGTTCATATTACCGGGCAGAAAGCAATTCAGGCTTATGAAACAACACAACCTGAGGAGAACTTAAAGGACAGACAAGGGCTTTTCAGTTCTCTTTTGAGGGCAACAAGACCCATAGTCTAAGTACATCACCCACTAGTTTCCACTTTTTAAAAGTTTCATATCATTACCCAGTAATGAAAAGCCTCTAACATAGGAACTCTTGGGAGAAGAAATCATATCCAAACCACAGCTAGCTCCCCAAGTAGTATTTGCCTCACTGTGTTGTCCATGCTATCTTAGACTCTTGAACTAAATCAGTCTTCCTGCTTTAGCCTCCCAAGTATCTGGGATTGCAGACATGTTTAATAACTATACCTACTTTCCTTTTCATATTATCTGCACTATCAACAGAACTTTAGCTTGAAACATAAGTGAACAATGGTTGGTTGAATATTGAAAAGACTTTCCTGAGGAGGATAAAGGAAAGCTGAGCATGCTAAACACAAAAGTGTAGTTGTAGAAGAGGCAAAGGAAACAACAGATATATGCTCATAGAATATGTGAGGTTGTATAAATGAGCTGTTTTTTATTCATTATTTGTTAATATAAAAAGAACACTTTTATCTTGAATTTATTAGAGTATACAAATGAATGAAATTACTTTTCAGCTAACACTTGCACATATGTGTGTGATTTTTTTTTCTTTTGGCTTTTTGAGGGGCCCATCACCCAGCTCCCATATAAAGCAAACGTAGAGGCTTATTCTTAGTTAGGAATGCCTAGCCTTACACTGGCTGGTTTCTTGCCAGGATTTCTTAAATTATCTTTTTTTTTCCCCTCTTGGGTTTTTCTTTTCTTACTTCTGTATGTCTTACTTTTCTACTTACTCCGTGGCTGTCTGTGTTGCTGTGTGGCTCGTCCCAGTCCTCCTCTCTTTGGATTCTCCTTAATCCTTCTGTTCCAGATTTCTCCTTCTATTTATCCTCTCTGCCAACCCACCTATTCTTGTTTCTGCCTTGATATTGGCAGTTCAGCTCTTTATTAGGACTATTAGGTATTTTAGCCAGGCAAAGAATCACAGCTTCACAGTGATTAAACAAATGCAGCATAAACAAGTCACACACCTTAAAATAATATTCCCCAACACACATGTATTGTTATAAAAGAACAGATGCATGTTAATATAATTAAAAACAAAATAACAATATGCATTTGGTTGATATTAACACTAAACACAGATTTAGCTAGAGACATAGTCTTACTATAAGACTTGAACATTCAGTCTGATTACAGACTGAAATCAATAATGTAAATTAATCTATATTCGATATCATCTATCACTATAAAATATAATATTTGTCTAACACAAATTTTATTATAGTTTCAACATATATATTACTATGAACTCAAAATAGTATCACTTTTTTAAAGTGACAGTGTATTTATGATTTTATGTTATTACATGATATAGTCTTGATAGGAATTGTTAAAATTAATTCAGAGACAAAATTATTTGGGATGATTCTAATAATTATGTCAGTGTTATTTCCTTATAATAGAACATAGCAAATGCATACCTACTGTTAAATATGAAAGAGTGGGCTGGAGAAATGGTTCAGGGGTTAAGATCGTGCAAAGGACCCATGTTTATTTCTTTTCATATTGGGCTAGTCGTAGCTGCCTGTGACTACAACTCTGGCCTCTGTGAGCACCTACACTCTTGTGCACAGACACACATCCATACATATAACTAAAAATTAAATATATATGAAATGAAATAATTATCCAATATGATGGAATTTTCAATTTCAAGTATTATTAATAGCACACAGGTAAGAATTGTCAGAAGGGGTACTGGTTCCTTCAAAGGATGCTTAGAAGAGAGCAAAAAAATTTATAAAAGTTTACTGTTATCTGTTTAACTTTACTGTGAAAGTTTGACCAAATATAAAAACAAAAATGCAGAAGAAGCAGTTAAGAATTCTAAGAGGTTTGATTTACATAAAAATAAATTTCAAAGAATGAAGAGACTGTAGTGATGGTTGTCACTGAGACAATTTGTAGTCTACCCCTCATATTCTTTACTTCTTTCCATTGGTTTGCAGCAAATTACATAATATTCTTGTATGTAACAATCCTCAGGATTGGACTTTATGGAGAAAAAAGATAGGCCACTACTAAGAAGTGGTTCTGTACAGAATTTTTCTAAGAGTAGAATTATTTGGCATGAAGTTTAAATATTTGAGCTAGGTGAAATAGGTTCCAAAAATTCTAAATTATATGAAAACTGTTGTTACATTTAGTATTCTTATAATGAATCATTTTTATTGCAATGGATCTCTTGCTTGCTATTCAGGATTCCATTTTACACATAGCCTTTTTATATTGGGATTGCTTAATAATAACTCCACTGGTGATGTTTAAAAGATATTCACATCATACATATTATTCTTAAATAGTATAGTTAGAAGTTTAGATAATTATATGACATATGTAAAACTGTTTATAAGTCCTGTTTCCTCTTTTCATTTACTGCCTTGCCATCTTTAAAGCTTACTCATACTGTGCATCATTAAGGTGGGATTCTTCTTTGTCGAAGATGAATATCACTGTCAGAAATAAGTAATATTGAGAAGAGTGAGAGACAGCTTTTACTTATTTTTTTATTGTTGAAAGAAAAATTTACATTTACTCCCCTTGTTCCCGGCCCTCCCGCTCCCCCACTACCCCACCGCCCTCCCCCTGCTTCCTTAAGATGGGGCAGGATACCCTGCCCTATGGGAAGCCCAAGGCCCTCCCCCCTCCGTCTCGGTCTAAGAAGATGTGCATCCATATAGGATAAGTTCCCAAAAAGCCAATACATGTAGAAGAGCTAGGTCCCGGTGCCATTATCATTGGCTTCTCAGTCATTCCCCACTGGCAATCACATTCATAGGGTCCAGTTAAGTCATATGCTCATTCAGTCTTGGTCCAGTTGGATTTGATGAGACAGCTTTTATATAATATTCAAAGCATATCCTCGTATAAGCACACCTTCCCTCCTAGGTGCATCACTGATAACATTAACAGTTTGTTGTAGCTTTATTCAGATTATGTTATTATCCTTTGTCTTATAAATATAGAATATCTTTGGATATCGAGCTTACTTTCTAAGACACAGATGGCAAAGCATTTACAGAAACTATATAGTTTATGTCACCCAACTCTGATATCTCTGTAGCACGAAAGCAGCTATAGGCATTATAAATGATTCAAAATTCCAAAATCTAAGATAAGAGATATTTTTCCAGGTACAAGAGGCAGGCAGAGCACCAAATAGACCAGACCAGAAAAGAAAACCCCATATCATATAATAATCAAAATACTATATGTACAGAACAACAATTAAAAAAAGGATATTGAAAACTTTAGCAGAGTAAGGTCAAGTCACATATAAAGGCAGACATATCAGAACTGATGTTCTACACATCCTGAAAAAGCACAGATGCCAGCCCAAGCTACTGTATCAAAAAAGGTTATCAGTCATAAGCAAAGGAGAAAGAAACATTTTACATAATAAAAACAAGTTTAAAGAATTTGTTACCACTAAGCTACCTTTACAGAGACTACTGAAAGGAAAACTTGGGTCAGAAAAGGAGGTTAAATATGCCCAAGATGGCACAAGAAATAAACAAATAATTTGAGAATATTTAATCACTAGAGGTTTACAAGTGATTGATTTAGGATAACTATGTTTTATAAAATTGTTGTAAACACTAAAGTTTAACTTTCATATCCAGTTTTAACTTGACTTTAAAGGCTATTTTATTATTTTGTTTGAATCATTTTAAAATGTAAAGATGATTCTCAGATTGCCAGTAATCTGAGAAAACATACAATAGACAGAGTCTGATGTCTGGGCTATAATCTAACCTCATGTTAGAGCTCTTCTATCCTTTGGGTACTAGTATCCATATCTGCTAACCTACAAACTCAAAATATGTATGAGCTTTCTGAATACTTTGAGACTTTGAGATTAAGAAAAAGAATCCTGTTGGGCAGTGGTGGCACACACCTTTAATACCAGTACTTGGAAGGCAGAGGCAAACAGATCTCTGTGAGTTCCAAGACAGCCAGGGCTGTTACTAATGGGAACCCTGTCTCCAAAAATCAATGAAAAAAATCCTCCCAAGAAATTTAGCTTCCTCAACTTGAGTGTATAATATATATGTGCTTTTCATGATGTTAAAGATACAGAGGAGAATTTCTCTATGATGGGTCAACTTACAGGGAAAAGGCACGTTCCACCAAGCCTGAGGACTTTTATTTAAACCTGTGTGGTGGAAGAAGAGAGCTGGCTCCAGAAAGTTGTCCTCTGACTTCCATTTTATTCTGCAGCTCATGTGTGCACACACTACCACCAACATGCATACAGCATGAATAAATTCATTTTAATGTTTGTTAAAGTTCTCCATGAAATTTATCATAAAGATACAAAAGTTCACAATAAATTTACTAAAAGTTCTTATATAGAGACTCTTAAAGCATAAACCTAAGAAAATAAGTAATATACAATATTAGTGATAAATTCTGTGGATCAAAATACACCCAGTAAGTATGATTAATAGTCTAGGCAGGAAAAATCAATGTAATTAAAATAGGCCATTATTTAAGGAAGATGACATTTAAGCAATGACCTAAAGGGGTAAAAAGGAATAAATCATGTAGAATTATTATGTCCCTTTAGTGTGACTGAGTAGAGGTATAGGGTGACTAGCTTGTATTTTAACAGGAAACTAGTTGGGAGGCAATTAATATAGTGTAGGTGAAAACAAAGAGAGTCACTTAGATCAGAAAAAGGAGGGGAGAGAAAAGGAAATTATAGGTTTGGAGAGGAGAGGAAGGGAGGGGAGAGGATAGCAGGAGACAGGAAGAGTTTGTTTTGAGACCAAGATAACCCTGGCTATCCATAAGCGCATGATTCTCCTGCCTTAGCCTCTCAGGTGCTAGATATGAAGGCTTTGGCCACCATGGTAACACATGGAGTCGCTATACTTTGAAAGAAGTAACACATGGAGTAAGAATGAGAAAAGTCAAGTAGAAGAGGCAGCATTTGGCTTTTGTGATTTGAGGAATGAATTGTAAAATTCCATTTATTGAAATAAAGAACAGTGAAGAAAAGATAAACATAGGGATTTAAATTAGGGCTTTTACTTCAGCCACAGAAATGTGAACTGCCTTGGAGCTCAAAGAAAATGTCTGCAGAATTTTTGAATAATTGACATTAATTAACATCTAAGACAAATGATGAGATCACCAAGCTATTAGCTAGAATTAATGTCTGTTTATTGGTTTTACTGGCCCCTGATAATTTTTTCCCTAACCCACTTTTTAAAAGGTAGGTAGTTTCTAGAAACTATCCCCTCTGCTTACTCATAAAGAATGGAAGGAATCCCACTGAATCAGAACCTTGACCTGAACAGAAAATATCATTAGTTGACCATCCTCAAATTTTGCCTTGATGTGAATTTTCCTAAGTACCTCCTTGCTGGAAACTGTTTGCACTGGAGGTAAGTGTGAAAGGGGAGGTTGTGGGGAATAATGGGTTGAGGGCTTCCTAAACCTTTCTCAGACCTCAGAAGTGGTTTGATTCTGAGGAAGAGAAGGTTCAGGCTGGTTCTTCTTTCCCTGAACCAGTTCATAGAGCCCTAAATTTGACCTGCTTTCCTCAAACTGGGAATCAGAAATCCCTTTTCTCTTCTGTTTTTCTGCTGCAGAAATTCCCAACATTCCCATTTTGTGGGCTCCAGAAAGGGGTAAGCGAAGACTTCAATCCCAGCCAATCATTTCCAGATTAATACTTTTTAGTGTTTTGGTTTATTTTATCATCATAAAAATGCTTGGACCCATTTTTCCCATCTATTTAATTTTCTTGTGGATTGTTATATATCTATCTATGTTCTAGAGTCATTCTGGCAATATCCCTGGGCAATAGAGTTCAGATCCATCTGCTGTTTCCATTTGTGTGCTATTCTCTTGTGGATTCTCATACGCAGTTTATGAATTATTTCCTAGATGGAGACACCCAATTCAGGGGCTTTTTTCACTGCTCAGTCTCATCTTTTCCTGAATGGTGTTTTGTTCCCCTGCTGACAACTTGTCATTACCTTCCTCTGCTGCTTCTGATGGTCTGCCATTGCTTCTCTACTGTCCTGTCTTCCTGCTTGATTGCCTTTGGATTTTCTCTTCTGTTTGCCTAATTTCATTTGCTGAACAATTTGTGTTCTCCACTCATTGGTGCTTTACCCATTAGCAAATGGCCTGGTCCCTCCATATCCATCTGCTATTTTAGCATTTTAGACTGCTCAGCATTTGTCTATCTGCCCCTCTACCATTCTCCAATATTGTGGCCTACTAAGTTCTCCATCTACCTGCCTGATTTTGCCCTGTCCATTATGCTTATAACATTGTAAATAGGTACAGATTATTTAGTACTTCTGCTCCAAATGCCTTGTGCCACTGGATTGGACTGCTGACTAGGTTGCCTGACTATTGTCTCATCTTCCTATTTGCTCCCATTGGCTGCACCATTATTTTATTTGCATCATGGCTTTCATCTCCAGTGAATTTGTGACTTGCTGGTTTGTTCCTACTGTCTCCTTTATATTTCTCTGCATCTAATGAATCACTGGCATTGTTCTCCTGTTATCTCTAACCCTGATCAGAAGTTACTTCCAAGGAAAATTTTGCCTGTGTATTGTCCAAACATGTCTTAAAAATAGGAAAATGCTTTGTTACTTAACAGCCCAGTTCGGTTTACTCATGAACTGATTTAAGACTCAACTACCACCTGTTATTTTTGCTTTTTAATACAAATCATCATTCTTCTCTTTTTTTAAGGATTTTTTTTAAAAAAATGTATCATCCTTGCCTCAGTTATCTTTCAACATCATGTTATAGGTATTTTTGTGTGTGTGTGATCTTTCATTAATTTTCCATATTCTAAATTTATTTCTTAATTTATTTTACCTAATTTCTCAAAGATTTCTACAAAAGAATTTAATTTTATCTTTTATGTAAGATCTGAAGAATTTTTGAAACTTTAAAAGTATTAAATTTAATTTTTTTTCTTCATAGTTCAGATAGAGTAGCTTTCAGTTTTGCTCTCCTTTTTCTTTGGAGAATATAATTTCTTAGCCTCCCTGGTGATTTAGAGATCCTTTTGGGGTATCCATCTTTCCCTTCTTTATAACTTCTGTTCTTGTGCGTTGGTGAAGATTTGAAATTTACATTTTCAATTCTTTAAAAAGTGCTTGGCATCCAAATATTTTGTGCTGTGAATTTTGTGGTATTATATTGACATAAAAAAACCAAATATGAGAATCAGAGAATTTTGTAGAGTTTATAAGTCTAAAAAGAGATATAACATGGGGTGTTCACAAGAGCATGCACATGTATATGTATAAATTTTAAGTGTCTTATATACATATAGTATCATTATGCTTGAAATGTAAAATATGATAAGTGTTCATATTCAATTTTATTAAAGCAAATGTGATAGAGGAAAACCTTGAAAGGAAAGAGATAACTTTAGAGACTATGGAAAAAAGTATCGATAGAATATTTTTAAGATTTCTGCATTATTAAAGGAAATTAGTATGAAGAAAAAGGTCACCTTAGGATGCCAAAAATAATGCTTTCTGGTTCATTCCTTAATCCTAGCTTTTGGGAGGCAGAGGCAGATAGATACCTGTAAGTTTGAATCAAGTCTGGTCTACATAATGAGTTCCAGGCCAGGCCAAGAGAGAGCTACACAGTAAGACCCTGTCTCAAAAAAGGGAAAAATTAAAAACAAAAACATTAAGAAAAGAAAAAAACAGAAGCATAATTGCTTGAAATTTACCATTTAAGTATGAAAATCATTGGTATTAGTATTTTTCATTGGCATTTATACAATCATTACCACTGTTTGTTGCAGAATCATCCAAAATAAGAAATACATAAAATATATATAAGTGTAAAAGTATATATATTTATATGAACACTAAAATTCCCAATATCCCATCTCTACCCTATGGCAAACTTTATTTTATATTTTATCAATTTGGCTATTTGATGTACTTCATCTAAATGGAAACACACTTTTTTTTTGTCATCTCTTTTGTTTCACTTAACATAATGTTCTTAAGGTTCCATGAGGTAACATGAGTCCATTCCTCTTTTCCATCCTTTGTATATGCCAAACTATCAGTTCAGGTGTTGAGCAGTCACTTGGGTTGTGTCTGCTTTCTAACTATTAGCAACATTGCTTCTGTGAATATTGGTGTACAAGTATTTTTTCCCCCAGTTCCTTTGGTTCTACCACCAGAAGTATGCATAGGAGAAATTAATTGCAAAGAGGTCAGGAAAATTACATAACAAACACAAAAAGTAGGTAAGTCCAGGATATTGGATACTGTGGTATTAAAAGAAGAAATAAACTTTTGGACAAGCTGCAAAAGGCCCTGTTTTAAGATTTTAAAGTTTTATATTCTATCAATAAAAGAATGAAGTTACACAGGTCTTGAGTGCTTTAGATACAGCAAGAATAATTCTAAAGAAGATTAAAGTTTTTGTTGTTTTTTTTTTTTTTGGTAAACAAGAGAATGGTGTATTTCAAACCAAGTAATGTAAGTGGACCTTTAAGAGAGGGGAGTTATTTGAAAGACAAGGTTTCAATGAAGGTGACTAGGATGAGGAAACAGTTGTATTTAGAGGAGCCATCATTTTAACTCATCGTTCATCCTGAACACCAAATGTACTTACAAAGACCTTGTTAAAACAGCTCTAAGATTATGGATTTCAATACTTTGTGTATTTATAATACAATGTGAGCAAAATCTAGTATTTTTCTTCTACTGAAAATATTTTTTTCAAACATAATATATTCTGATTACAGTTTTCCCTCCCTCTACTTCTCTCAGTTTCTTTCCCCCCACCTTCTCTACCATCTGTATCCGCCTCCTTTCTATCTATTACTAAAAAACAATCATGCTTCTAAGGGATAATAACGTAGAACAAAACTAACACATTGGAATAGTACAAAACAAACAGAGGAAAAGGAACCCAAGAAACAGATACAGATTTAGAGACCCATGTGACATTATGAGACAGTAACCTCCAGTGATCTCACTGAATTTGTTTTTTGTTTGCCATTAACTTCTGGGTGTGTTGGTTGCCCTTCAAAGTAGTTTGCTTCCCTACTGAAATTTCCTTGGAATAAATTGTCATTTGCAAGTGGGTATCAATTGGAGACTAATTCCCCAGTTGATTATATATGGGGACATATGTTCCCTTCTTTTAGCTCTAGGACTCCTTCTGGTACAGACCTGTGCATGCTGTCTCAGTGAGTTCTTAGGTGTGTTGATTCTGTTGATGCCAAATCTAATTCTATATCATAGTGTCAAGACCTAAAGAAATTAAGTTAGAGAGAGTCTTTGTCTTCAAAGTTTTAGAACTGGAATATTTAAAATAATAATTTATAAGAATAAAAATATTTTGAATAAACAAGATAGTATGTTTTGCTTATATTCAGACTTTGTTGGGGTGAAAATTGTTTATCTACCCTTTATCAACTAAGTCTTTTTAATTAACTAACACAGAAAACAGATTGTTTTCAAGGAGAACAATAAGATTTAACAACCAATTGCATTTTTAGTGTCATCTATCACATTTTGAATTTTTTCTTTTAATTCTGATTCTTGAAGAGAAATGTTCAAAGTCAGAACGTTTCCATGTAAAGTAATCATTTCAATTCTCTAAGCCTCCCTGATTCAGAAAGAAGAATGCCTTCTGGACTGAGGAGATGGCTCAGTAGGTAAAGGACATGAGTTTGAATTATCAACACCCACAAAAAAGCTTGATGTGATAAATGTTGTTTCACTATAACCCCAGTGATGAGGGTCCAGAAGCATGTTGACTACTGCAGCTTACTAGCTACCCAACCCAACCTAAAGGGAATGCTTCAGATTCAGTAAGAGATTTTGTCTCAAAACTTTAAACAGTGATAGAAGATATCCAAAGTTTTCCCTGGCCTCTATACATGTTCATATAGACAAGCCATAATACTTACTCAAAGGACCTGTAAGGTTAAAAAGTAAAAATATGCCCTGATTATTCATTTTTATATCCTGCCACTTAAAGTGTTTATCAGTTATAGGAGTTTCAAGGTAGAATTTTTAGGGTCACTTTCATATTATCACATTATTTGCAAATAGGAATACTTTGGAAGTCTCTTTAAATTCAAATTTCTTTTCTTTTGGGGGTTTTTGTTGTTTTGTTTTGTTTTAGTTTTCAAGACAGAGTTTTTCTGTGTAACAGTTCTGTTTGTACTGGGAACTAACTCACTTTGTAGACCAGGTTGACCTTTAGATCTATCTGCCTCTATCTCCTGAATGCTGGAATTAAAGGCATGCACAACCACTGCATGTCTTAAGTCTTTTTAATTTTATGGCTAATCAAATCATGACAGATTAGATATTTTATTGGTGGCTATAAGTAGATGGCATAATTCAAAGTGAGTCATACTAACTGGATAGTATTCTCTGGATAGGAGAATAAATAGTAGATTAATAGCTAGTATTCAGGAAATTGGGCTTAAATATAATTTCAAACACAGTAAGAAATCTTTCACTCTCACTCTGCTGTGCCCTCTTATTCTAGTAGCTGGTGAGACTTTTCGAGAGTTTCTCATTATTTAAAACTTACTTGAATTCCTGATGTGAAAAAGTTCAGACATATTCATTAGCTTTTATTATGTGGTTAATAAACTAGTCATGTAAACTTGAATCTATTTCTCCTCTTTGTATTAATGTGTACTCAAACTAGAGTTCTGATTCTTTTAAAACTTTCATAGAATAATTTTTAATCACCTGTGTTTTCATCTTTCTGATTGTCCTACTAATGTTTTTATTGTAGTAATATAGGTATAGAGAGATCAGAATTTCCTGTCAAAAAACCACTAAAATAGAATTTACATCCATATTTAGCATATTTTAGCATTAATAAATTAGTTTAAAAGATTATTCTTCTGTTCACTCAGAAGATCACTTTTTAAACAGAGAAGACAGTGCTAATATGTATATTTATAATGTAGATATGTAAGATAAAAGACTAATAGTTTTATTTTTGCAATGATTATTGTTTTCTTGTTATCTTTGAACTACTATTTTAATTTTAAAGAAACTGAAAGCACTGTTGTATGTTTTCTTTGTGTGATAGTCAATCTATGCTAATATTTCATCCTGATAAAGTATCAAAATCTTTTATATTTCATTTAAAAATAACCCTCCAATTTTTTTTAAAGTTAATATATTCTTTTGAATAACTACTCTCTGACAAACTAGTAATTATCAAATTTTTCTTCCTCCCCATTTCAATACCAAGTAGTACTCCAGGATATTTAGGATCTTGCAAACAGTGTGATTACAATGTACCCTTCCTTCTGTGAGCATTTAGTAGTATAAGATTAACCCATCCTTTTTTGGTGTATAACAATTAATAGTAATAGGCACTAGTAAACAATTCCTATATTTCCTAATATCTTAGTCCCTTTTTCATATATTTTTATACACAAACACACACATTTCTATATGTTAGTAGTGATATAAAAAAAAACTAACTGTGGCAAAAAAAAAAGTCAGACTGGTAATAAAGAGACCATTAAAAGATAGTAAATCCGGACAGCATGATGCCTCGGCGGATAAAGACATTTACCACCAAGCTTGAGATCCCAGGGTCACAAGGAGTAACATAATGGAAGAGGAGAATCAACTCCCAAAAGTTGTTCATTTAACTCTTCTTGGATGCCATGAAATGTGTGCCCCCCACACACAAATAAGTAAAATATTAACTTTTAAAAGATAGTAAACGTCCTCAAATTGAAGAACTGGAACAAAACTACTTTGTTTCTATTTAGCAGCCATTTGGCAGGTTTCAAATTGATACAAGTTTACTAGTTAGGTATCTGGTTATTAATAAGTGCAAGGTAACCCCAAACTTTAATTTGCTTTAGAATGTTTAGTAATTAATTTTTTTACTGACAATTTCACAGAGTATATAATGCATTCTAATATTCTTACTGAGAACTTTCTGCACCCCATAAGCCTCTTCACTGATGCAATAATTCAGATCAGATCAAGTCAAACTAATTAGAAAAAGCCCTGGTTTAATGGATACCAGACTCCCAGATGGCTTTCCAGCCCCCCCCCCCCAGGGAGGAAGCATAAAAAGAAGACCTGAAAACCACATGTTTGTTTTAGGGATTATTGTTTTAAAGGCTCTGAGATGCAGTAGGGTTTGGAGAGAGATGAGGGAGGGGTTTGGGGTGGAGTTTCCATCTGAACATTCCAGACTCTTTGGATATATGAATGCTAGGGGCTGCGGTGAAACTTTCATCCAAACCTTCCAGACTCTTGAATATATGTATGCCAGGGGCTGGGGTGAGGCTTACACCTCAACATCCCAGACTCTTTGGGTATATGGATGCCAGGGGCTGGGGTGAAGCTTCCATCCAAGCACTTACCATCCTCCTTAAAGCCCTCCCTCCCCTGCTAACCCCTTATTAGTTTAGATCCCTGTCTCACATTCTTGTCTTTGTTTTGCTTTGTTATCCACTGCAGTTAGCCAGTGCCATTTGTGTGACCATGGGTTTGGAACTCTCCATTGGAACTTAGTGACCTTGCAGTGGGTACAGGATGACAGTGACTCCTCCAACCTTCCTTTTCAGAATGATTTTTAATCTAACATAATATTGTATACTTATAAAAATTAAGATTATTTTCTGTTCATATCAGCTAGATCTAACTCTCCTGCGATCTGATTCTTCAAATGCTCAGGAATGAAATTTTCTCTGTCTGCTTAGTATCTGTAATACTGTATTGCATGTAATACTTGCATGTCAGAGGTAGCAGTTTTCTTAAAAAGGTCTTAAGAAACTAAAAGAAATTTTCCCCTGTATTTTTTCTCCTCTATTGCCTTCTGGTCAAAAATAAGACATTTTGTGAAAGAGATAAAACGCATTTAGATGCTTCTCAAAAATGTTAGTTAACTTCAAAGTTAGGTGACCTGTAGGAAACACCTATTTTATGAACAAGTTTGTTGTTAAATTTCTTATTTCTATGTTAATGTCAGGATATTAGGGGTGTTATGTCTCAAACCCAGAATAGAAGACTAAATGAGGTGCTTATTAACATATCAAAGCAGACTCTGGCAGGCCATTCTTCCTTGGTCCCTACCTGTTATGGGATCCTCTTGACTGGCATGCCCACCCTAAATTCTAGCCCAGGGACTGTACTGGGCCTTCTTTTCTGCTAGCTTCTCTAATCTATATATAACCCAGTATTTTGGTTATGTGGTCCTTTTGGTCTCTTGGCTGCCATTCCTGGCTGTCCCCTCCCCCTTCTTCTCTATCCTCACAGGGCCCAGCTCAGCTGGCTGGGTATGTTCACTCTGAACTCTCCCATGTCTCTGTTTCTGTCTGTCTCCGTCTTCTCCCTTATATCTATAATAAAACTCAGCCTCTTAGGAGCAGTCATGTCCTTTTTTTTTCATTCAAGGGGCACAGCATCTTACATATTACACAATTCTTGTGAGACAGGTATTAAATGTGATTTAATTATAAATTATTCCAACATTTAGAGGCTCTCAAGGTGTTCTCTGACCTCCATATGTGTGTTTTAATAGCATACCCTCCTCTCCTCTCCCCTTATACCCTCTCCCATGATCCCATGCTCCCAATTAACTCAGGAGATCTTGTGTTTTTCTACTTCCCATGTAGATTTGATCCATGTATGTCCCTCTTAGGGTCCTCTTTGTTGTTTAGGTTCCCTGTTCCATAAGTATGATAGAATCACCTGAAAATTATTTGAAATAACAGTTCTGATAACCTATCCATTCATTATGAATTGAAGTATATGAGAGTGAAGCTCAAGAAATCTATAATATAGCAAGGTTTCTAGAATATTCTGATGCACATTAAAGTTTGAGAACTGTTAACCCTAACCACATTTCTCCTTGATGACATAACAAAGTTATCAACAGCCATTATCTGGTGTGTCTTTGTTGTTTATGGTTATTTACTCACTACTTGGCATTGTAGTAATTGTTACTGGATTTTGTATTAAATCTACGTAGTCAAGTAACAATCATGTGAATACAAGTAAAAATTTTTTTAGGTTCTTAATAAGAGTGTGTCTACATAAACAAGTAAATGTACTCCGCTAGAAGATTTTTCATGGAGTCATGTTGGCATACAAAAGAGTTCCACAATAACCAAGAATGAAATATAACAAAGGTTTATTTATTTGGGGATAAACTCACAATAAGAGTAGAGAGCCACAGTCCTCTGTGTGTGCTGGGAAATGGAACCGAATCCAGCAGTGAAGAGGCCTGTGCATGCTTTTTGTCTGCATTTGTAGTACAAGAGACAAGTACCCCCAAAGTGGGCTGGTATATTAAAGACTATTGGCTGAAGGAGTTCTCACAGCACCTCCCCCTTTTGTCTAAATAAGAGATTCTAAACCTAATACAAAATAATATACAAACAATAAATATTAAGTATTGTCCAGGGAAAAGAAGAGGCAAAAACTTACATAAAAATTAGAATTACAGCCAGCATGAACAGCATCAAACAAGAAACATATGCTAAATAATTCAGTAGTTATCCTTTCCTAAGGAATCTAAGTTTTATATTAAAAATGGCTTGGCTAAGTCATGAGAGGAAAGTAACTATGACATCTAGTCTTTAACACCATCAAAGACCTGAGAATGGAAATAATATTACTTGAATAAACAGGAAGTACAATCAAGCAACTTCCATAAGGTGCAACAAACAAAAAGTACAACTGGCTACCTGGGCAGTCAACCAAAGACTCATTTGCAGTGTTGAAGCAACCAACTTTGGCTAAGGCCTAGAGTCACTGATAGACCATTTTCTGAGCAGAAAAATTTGAAAAACCATATTACCCTGTCTTGGCAAGGTTTGGCATTCATTTTGCTTGTATCCTGCTTGTTCAGTCTGGACACTGAATTTTGTCAGTAGTCGGGGTAGGGGACAGTTCTTTGCCCAAAGACCTGTTTTGCCAAGAAGAAAACAAGCTCCAAGTGGAGTGTCTTTGGTGCCCAACATTCTCTCAGGAAAAGATCAGTCCTGCCCGGAGCAATCACACCTATGTCAACAGAATCCTAAGTCATTTAAATACATATTCTACAGTTCTTTGAAGTTTTTGAAGATTACCTATCTATGTGGGATATAATCTCTATGCATGTAAAGAACTTGATTAGTCTTTTGTCATATATGTACGACTACTGACCTGTAATTCTTAATACCTATGTAACTTAAAAACTAAGGCTTCATATTAAAAAAATTAAACAATCTTTAAACAAATGTGCAGTAAATGAGGATAGTGTCCTCAAAATGTAAACATTATATAAGTATATTAATCAAAAGTAGAAACATATAGTGCAATATGATAAATATATCCTAAAATTGCATCTTAAACAGAGATAGAAACATGCATGCATAAAATATGACAAAATAACTTTGCATAGGTGCACAAATATTGTAAACAGAAATGAAGCATATTCAATACAATATTATTTGAATTTATATCAATATACTATAATCTATACCAGTGTAAATTATTCATAAATAATAGCTCACAAGTAATCTCACATTGCTTACTACTATTATTAATGTGTGTAAGCTCACACTAGTCTACATCAGAGTCACTTTACATTTGCACATATTTGGATTTAGTTATTAAGTATTATTATATTACATAAAAGTCATGTTTTTATCAATAACATTTTAGAATTAATGTTCCAATAAAGTTTAAAGGTGAGCATGAATTTCATCAAAAATTCACAATTGTTTATGATACACTTTCTCAGGTTATAAAAATTAACAATTTTAGAAAGGATTTTTTTAACTTTAATGTTGTCCTCAAAGAATAAAGGAAGGTGTTTATGCTCTCCACTGTACCACCAACATGTAAAGAATAAAGAAAATGGTCAGTTTTTCATGACCAGTTAAAATTTCATTGTTAGGAATATATTTAAAGTCTGAACATGATGCCATATGCCTGCAACCCTGCATTTAGAAGGTTGGGGCATAGGATTTTAAGGCCTGCTTGGGCCACATAGTGTGTTGCTAGCTAGCCTGAGCTATATAACAAAACCTTGTCCAAAAATAATTCAAGCAGAAAAAAGTATAAAATATTTACAAATTAAATTTAAATACCTTGTTCAAAGAAAGTAGGTACGTGTTACCTAACCCTCATTATTTTGCCACCGACTATTTTAAAGCATTATCTGAAATCAAAATCCTAATTTCTACTATATTTCTTTTAAGGAAAAAAGAATTTGCTAATCAAATTAAGAGTATATGATTACACCAAAGTTTGAAATAGTACCATAATATAATTATGTGAATAATCTCAAAGTTTTAATGACATCTTTTTAGCATTCATAACAGTTTATATATACACATTAGTAAACACAGATAGTTCTTCCTATGCTTTACTACACAAGTAATTAAAGGTGTTTTCTTACAACCACACTTCTGTCTGCGTTTTCTAATGCCTTAGAGTACTTTGTCTTGCTTTATCCTGTTAGGTTTTATTCTCTTATCTTATGCCTTCTTGTACTTTTCCATTTACGGCTATAGAGCTTGCACCAGCTTTTGCCCTGTTTTTTGTCTTTCCAATCCACAGCTTACTTTGCTTTTCACTCCTAAAAATCAAAAGTCTCCGTTTTCTTCAATAACCAGTGCTCTTACATTTGTGTTATTGTTGTAAATTTTCTATGTTCATTTCTGCTACTCAACTACTGGTTATAAGTGTGTATGTTTTCCTATTATCTCTGTTAATCTATCTGATACAATCAAAACTATTAGGTTATACATTGAACTGGAAAACAGAGACAGAAAACACTTTCTTTGCATGAGTCCCTGGTGTATATTAGGTAATTTATTTATGTCTTCTCACTCTCATCATCCTTTTAAGAGGTCATGGTATATTTTATTCTTAAATACACGGAAGTTCAGAAAGCTTAAATATTTTCTTCTCAAATCTAGATAACTGCATATATTTATTTCTGTGATCCATTAATGTTTATTGAGCATATGCTAGGTGTTACCCACTGCACAGTGTGATGCAATAGATCCAACACCCTTCTCTTAGAGAGTATCTCTGTAGTAGCATTAGATAACTTTACAGATATTGAAATTTTTGCCATACCAGTCATTTTAAAAAGAGAAAATAACCCAGAATAGATTATAATGTTTTATGGAAATGATGCCTTAGTTAAAGATATAAGAAAGAGTATGTTGGTAACTTATTTAAGAACGTCATACTGATACCATATTATCATGTCTTGACCTATAAGAATCTCATGGTCTGCTCCCAGCCTTTCCCCAGCTCACCATGATTCATACCATAATAATTCAAAAGCAAACTAACAATGCAGAAACTATTCAATCTTAAGATCAGAAATTTTTCCTGCAGGACCGCTTAAAGAAAATCACAGTATAATGTGAACATACCTCAGATACTCCATCATATAAATAGAAATTTCACTGAGATTTGTTTATGTCCAATGGTGGACCATAAAAGTGATTCCTAATGAAATAATTCTCTGGAAACTAAAGTGAGACATTTCAGGTAGAATTCAGTGTCATGGCAAAATTCATGATACATTCTAGAAAATCTATAAAAATTGACAAACTATCTCTTCCATGTAATTTTCACATTTTTTTTGTTTAACTGTAGTTCTCAGCTTATACACTTAAGTTTATATAATTCATCACTGAACCATCACATCCTTTGAATACTACAAACACATTGTAGACTCCTAATAAGTAATGTTTCTCAAGTAGATAAAATTATATTTTAGTCTCTATTTTGGATTAAATATGCCCACATGACTATTTTTTGCTATTTTCCTACTTGTCCTTAAAATGTGCTTTTTTTCCTTGGGATACATAATCTTTATGTGTATCTACTTATTGTTTCTGTTCGTAGAAGGAAATACTGGAGATTGAATTTTTAAGAGAAAAAGAAGTTTATTTATTTCAGTTTTGGAAACTGAAAGTCCAAAATAAAGGGAAATGGCTCTCTTCAGAAGCCATTATATGGAAGCTGACTCTGTATAATTCCTTCCCTTAAGAACTGACTCCAAGAAACCAGAATTAGTTAACATTGCCACACCGAGGTCCAAGCTACTAAAGTGAATCTTTGGGAGATTTGGTGTTTAAATCCATTCGTGTTAAGCACTGCTTGTGTGATGACTTTTTACAGTGGGAAATAAAGTGTTAATTCTGCTAAAGAGTTCATTTTATATTATGCTCAACTTCCCTTTACTTGATTATTAGGACTTTAGATTTTTGGTTTCCTGAGCCGTTGTAAACTTTAGCAGAACAGTTTATGACTAAAGTAATGTCTTCTATCATGAGGCCCCAAACTTACATTGGATAGGTTGGCTTCAGATGATAAAGACTGAAGTTGACAGCTCTTCATTTTTCAACTTTGGACTTAAATAGTAGCAACTCATTTAAAAACTTTGGAGTTAAAATTTCTTTTTTCAGCCAGGCAGTGGTGGCACACACCTTTAAACCTAGTTCTTGGAAGGTAGAATCAGGGGGATCTCTATGAGATCAAGGCCAGCCTGATCTACAGAGTGAGTTCCAGGATAGGCAGGGTTACACAGAGAAACCTAGTCTCGAAAAAAAAAAAATTCTTTTCTCTGGTGCCCTTGAATTAAAGCAGACTTCACTAAGAAGCAGTTGTTGTTAAGCATTACACTATCCTGTGTAATAGGATAGATTTACCAGAAGATTTATCAGTTCTGGAAATCCTATATTTTATGTGCATATTAGGCACACATTTGCATATATATCCTAAAAATTACATTATCAGTTAGTATCTGACACATATTTTATTTGCTTTAAATGTTTTGTCAAGTTGTCAATTTTTGCTCAGAAGAAAAAAATTGGCCAGAGATGTGGCCTTAGCTCTCAGTCACCGCTGCTGAACTGTTGCAGGTATAGCCTGTGTCACTGTTCTATCATTATTTATATTTTGCTTGCTTTTCCTCATACTGAAATTCTCAATTTTTCAAGTTTTACTTCTTTGTCACTTCCAATTGTAACTTCCTTCACTTATAGAAACATTGCTAGAAATGTATTAAGTCATGTGTTTTATTCCTAATTTTAGCCTAAAATTTACCTTTACCATTAAATATAATGTGCAATCATAGTTCATATTCTGTAATTTAAGTGTGTGCCCCTTCAGTGTCTTATAAATTAAAGGTTTGAGGCAACACTATGCAAGGCAAGAACATTAATGCCATTTTTCCATTATATGCTCACCTCATGTCTCTGTGCTGCATTTGATAATTCTCCCAATAGTCTAAACTTATTTATTATTTTTATGTTTGTTGATCAATCAACAGTCAACAAGCTCAGGCTAGAGTCTCCTTTTGGAATGTAGTTATGATTTCCTGAAGGTTCAGGTGATCACTAGCATACTTTTGCAACAATGTATTTCATTATTGTTACTCTTTTAGATATAATGATATAATGTGCTTACTATACTACAGGATAATGTGAACAACTTTTATATGCACTCAGAAACCAAAAAGTTCATATGATATGCTTTATTGTTTTATTGGCTTAACGTTGTTGGTCTGAAACCAAACCTGGAATATATCCAAGATATGCTTATATTCTGACTGTTAGAAAATGTGGTTTTCCTGTCTCCTTCATTAACTTAGTCCTGGTTTAACTACCCTTCATCTTAAAAATGTTGGATCATAACTATTAGTATAATAAATGCTATCACTTTATTCTCGTTTTAGAAATCTAATGGCTAATTTGTGTTGAAAATAGAAAATTTTTCTTCTAGCTAGTTTATGGCAAAGCTGATTTTTCTCTTTGTCATGTTATAAAATCATAGAATTACGAGGAATGTATTTTAGAAATTATTTTTATTTCATTAGCAATAGGCAAGCTGTCAGCTGGGTGGTGGTGATACACGCCTTTAATCTCAGCACTAGGGAGGTAGATGCAGGTGGATCTCTGAGTTCAAGGCCAGCGTGGTCTACAAGAGTGAGTTCCAGGACAGGCACCAAAGCTAAGGAGAAACCCTGTCTTTAAAAAAAAAAAAAGACCGATAGGGAAGTTGTGGATGTGTGGATGTAGCAGTGCCACCGCTCATACTGCAGCTCCTACTCTAGCATGTACAGGGCCTTGGCTTCCATCCTCAATACCACAAAACAAACACCCTAAGACCACCAAAAGTAATGCCCAGCTTTCTTACAGCTCTGGAATCTTGAATTGTCACAGCTATCTGAGACTTTCTTTTATCAAATTCAGTTATCAGACAAGTTGAGTTTTCTATCAAATACTTTGCAACCATGAGAAAAAGAATAAGCTGGGACTGGAACATTCTCTGGGTTTCCTAATCATTAGCTTATGTTCAATGATCCTGAAAAACTGAGCCAGCTGGCTTTAAAAATCTAAATGGTTGAGGAACTACAAAATATGTTTTATCTTGAAGTAGAATTTACTGCTCTGCCTTTCTACTTTTTTGGCTAATTCACTCAGTCTGCTATTTAATCTTTAATTACAGGCCACAAAAGAAGTAATAGAACGGGAAGCGCCAGGGATGGCCCTGGCCATGCTGATGGGATCACTTAATGTTACACCTCTGGGCATGCTCTCTAGGTAAGAAAGCCACCCACAAATTGCAAAGAAAGTGAACTCCTGACTACAAATCAGTAATCTAAAACAATGAATCTAAGAGAGTTTAGTCACAAAGCTTAAGTTTATCCCTTTTTATCCAGAGTTAGGCGTCTTAGTATTCTCTGTATCTAAATCTCAACCAATCCTCCCATCCCCCTTTTTTTTGGTTTTGGTTTTGGTTTTGTTAAACTTTTAGAGATTGTTTTAACTCTGTTGGAAGCTATCAGTCCTAATACATGACAGTTGAGTTTATCAAAATGTAAAGTTACTCTTTCTGTGATTGTTTATAATCACCATTGATATTCATTAATTGTAGCTAGCTGCTACTTTAATGCAATGAACCTGGAAATTTTATTAAAAATCACTTATCTCATATGTAGGCACTTTGATTTGAATTTTAAAGAGGTATATTTATGTGCACTCATAAAAAGATAATCTCTGAGTAATTTAGTATATTTATATTGCTCTAATGAATCAGTATTTTATTATACTAAATTAGTGTATTTAAAACAGTTTTTTGTTGGCATAGATGGTAGCATCTATATTTGATCTGGTAGTTTCTTACTATTTTAGCAAATCTCAGATTATTATCCTATAAATGAAGATAGTATATATCATTTAAAATAAAACTTAATTTAGTCAGGATTCTTTTAATGACCTTTGGACATTAGACATTTAAATGTCATGGTAGCCCAAAATACACAACTTTATAAGGTCCTAACTTTAGAGTCACTTATTTTCTGTGTGAAATATGAACATAAAAAGTTAAGATATATATTTAATTAATATATAAATATTATTCAAAATTGCTTTCCTCTTACTTGGATTAAGTTTATAGTTTATTGGTGGCAGTCACTGGAGGTTTAGCTATAAGTGAATCAACAATTATTATATTCTCTTTACTGTCATAAATATGTACAGTTTATGTTTAATAAGTAAAAAGAAAATTAAAATAATATGAGAGATTTTATATATATAAATTTAATCTTCTTTGAGAATTTTATACATACTTTAATCATATTCTCCTTCCACCAACTCTTCCTGTGTCCATACCCCTTACCACCCATTATTGGGTCTTGTTTTTTTCACCCTCATCAAGGCCAGTGTGTACTGCATAAATATTCTTAAGTGTGTGGCCTACTGCTGGAATGAACATACTAGTTTTATCAGGGGCTCTATTCTTGGGAAAAAGCAAATATTTCCCTCCCAACAGCTAAGAATTATCAATAGCACCTCAACTAGGGGTGGAATTTCATGTCTAACTCCTCTTTCCACATTTGGATTTTGTTTGGCTCAGATTTGCACAGGTCTTCTGTATGCTGTCTTACCACCATGAGTTCATATGTGCAAAATGCCCTGCTGTGTCCCGAACGCACTGTCTCCATGTAGATATCCACTGCCTCTGGCTGATACATCTTTCCATTCTGTCTTTGTCAATGATCCCTGAGCAGGCTGAACATTCTTCCGTCTCTTATGTTCTGCTTTTTGGCCGGTTGTGAGACTCTGTGTTGATCATAATCTACTGCAAATAAACATTCTCTGATAAAGTTTGAGGGAGTTCTTAATCTATGGATTTAATGATATATTGTTGGGAGTTGGTTTAATCCTGTGTCCACTTAACAAATTATTCAAATATTTTCACTCCTTGCATTATATCATCTATCTTGTCATAGGTTTCTATCCCAAAAATGGTGCCAGGTATATGGGTTTTGTCTTGTGGATCAGTCCTTAAGTCCTATCAGAAAGTGGTTAGTTACTCCCTCACAACATTCTTGCCATGATTGCATGAGTAGGCAGTATCACATTATTGTAGTTCATAGGTATCACAGCTCAAGAAGCTCGATAGTCACTTTTCTCCTCCAGTAACTTGCATAGCACCATTTAGTAGGATTGAACCTTCCAGATTTGCCAACTTGATTCTATCAAGTTGTGTGGCTCAGGCATGTGGTATCTTCAACAGTAGGGTCATACAAGTAGAAGACTTGTATGACAAGAAAGATACTTAAGGTCATGTTCATCTTCCTTAGCAATCAGGGAAATGCAAATCAAAACGACTTTGAGATACCATCTTACACCTGTCAGAATGGCTAAAATCAAAAACACCAATGATAACCTATGCCGGAGAGGATGTGGAGTAAGGGGAACACTCCTCCATTGCTGGTGGGAATGCAAACTTGTGCAACCACTTTGGAAATCAGTGTGGTGGTTTCTCAGGAAACTGGGAATCAACCTACCTAAAGATCCAGCAACGGAGAAAGCACACATTAGTGACTTAACAGCACACCTGAAAGCTCTAGAAAAAAAAAAGCAAAAGCAGACTTACCCAGGAGGAGTAGAAGATTGGAAATAATCAAACTGAGGGCTGAAATCAACAAAATAGAGACACAGAAAACAATTCAAAGAATCAATGAAACAAAGGGGTTCTTTAAGAAAATCAAAAAGATCGACAAACCCTTATCCAAACTAATCAAAAGGCAGAGAGAGAACACTCAAATTAACAAGATCAGAAATGAAAAGGGGGACATAAC
>JAQHUG010000043.1:4904718-4931976 GCA_028555095.1 Dicrostonyx torquatus
AAAAAAAAAAAAAAAAAAAACTATAGTATGTCTTGGGGATTTTCCAGTCCTGTTTTGTTCCCCCCCCCCCCCGTGGTCTGTGTGCTTCTTGTATTTATATGGGTGTGTCAGGTTTTAGGTTGAGGAAATTTTCTTCTATGATCTTGTTGAAGGTCTGATCTATGCCAATGAGTTGTTATTCTTCTCATCTATACCTATAAGTAAAAGGTTTGTTTTATTTGTCCTGTGGTGTCACATTTCCTATGTATTCCTTTTCGTTTTGAATTTGTCATACTCCTTGCTTGTGTAGTCTAGATACTCTTAAAATCTGTATCTTTGCAATCAAATATTATGTGCTTGATGTGTTCTACTTGTAAGTCTTTCTTTTGAGTTTTCTATTTATTTATTTTGGTTGGTTTTTGTTTTGTTTTGTTTTGTTTTTCAAGACAGGGTTTCTCTGTGTAACACTACTGGCTGTTCTGGAACTCACTTAAAACCAGGCTAGCCTCGAACTCACAGAGATCCACAAATCTACAAATCCCCCTCTGTCAATTTAAGAAAGTGAAAACAGGATAGAAATCAAAGTTGAATATCCAGAGGGTAAATAAAGGATACTGGTTAGATACTGGAAAATAAGCATCAGGATGTAAACAAAAACTATTGAATCAATTTTTTGCCTAATATATTATGTGAGACTTACTTTCTTTATATTATAAACCTACTTTAAGTTCATTTTAAAATATTCTTGAAATGGTAGTGCTTGGTAATACTGAAACGAATGCATTATTGGTCCCCAATGCCTTTTGAATGCATTCTAATCCTGTTATAGTTGTTTGTGTGCCTTCCACTATCTAATGCCAGTGTACTTTTTTCAGAGAAGATGGGTCAAGTACTTATTTGTTTAATGTTTAACTAAGTACTTGATTATTATATTCAACAGTTATCTTGCTCCTTTTAAAACTTAATTTTGAAGCCATGTCTCTCTCAGCTTCAGTTAATAATTGCCTGGGACTGTGGAAGTCCTTGTCACCTTCTAAGGTTTTATTTAAAATAATCAGTTCATCAGGTTTTATCCCAATAGTGCGCTGTGGATGGAAAATATCTGCTAGCAATCTTTGGAAGTTATTATGAGTCTGCACTCGATCTCTCCTAATTTGCACCTTTTGGGGTCTTATTTGTTTTTTATAAACCTGTCTTATAGTCTAAATTTTTAATAGAATATCCTCCTTGTATTTTTCAGAAGCAATTTGTAATGCCCAACAAGGCGAAATTTTCTTTGCTTCTTGGTAAACTATAGAGTCAGGAAATTGCTTCCTTATAATTTCCAATGGTTAACTTACAAAATATCGGCACAGGGTTGGGCTACTTAAAATTTCTTGTGGGAGGACCTTCCATTGATAGCTCTTAGCAGTCTGAGAATTATTGTATGTAGACACTGTGAATGCCAATTTTTCTCTGTGTTTTTCTTGTAAAGGTATAATGAAGAAACAATCTTTTAAATCAATAAGTGTAAGAGGCTATCTTTGGGCAATCGAGAAGGCAAAGAAATGCCATACTGTAGAGAACCCTTGGCTCAATCACCTTATTAATAGCTCTTAGATCTCTTATCATTCTCCATTTTCCAGGTTTTTTAACAAAAAATACAGGAGAATTCCAAGAGCTGGTTGATTCTTCAATATGCTGAACATTTAGTTGCTCCTGTACGAGCTTTTCTAAAGCCTACAGTTTCTCTATTGTTAAAGGCTAAAGCTTAACCCATACAGGTTTGTCTGTCAGCCATTTTAAAGGTAGGGTTGTTTGTGCCTTTGAAATATCAGCCACTGTTGTGCCCTATTCTTCTTCATCCTGAATGGTCAGTGACTGTTCTGTATAAAACCATTTATTATTTTTCCAAGAAACATCCATTAATTTATGGTTTGTTTCTAAGATTAGGAGAATGTTGATCTGAATATTTAATTCCTATAACAAATCATGTCCCTACAAATTCATTGCTCTGTTAGCCACCTATGGTTTTAATATTCCTCTCTGTCCTTCTGGTACTGTACATTCGACTCATTTCACACTGTTTTACCTGAGATAAAGTTCTAATCACTGAACTAAAGATTTACATTCCGAAGAAGCCAATTTGGATGCCAAGATTCTGATAAAATTATTGTTACATCTGTACTTGTTTCTACCATACCTTCAATTATAACACCATTTATTCATATTTTTAACTTTGATCTCTGTTCATTTATAGAAGCTTGCCAAAAATACTTGTTTTATGGTTTCTCCTGATTTTTTTTTTTGTTCTCTATTCCTTAAATGCTCTGGAAAGGAGTTTCCTCCACGAGGCATGAAACTACTGAATCAGATTTTCCATAGTGGCCTGTGAGAAGAGGACCTTCAAGGAGTTTCCCGAAGGCAAAAGATTACCTTGACTATTCCTTGTTGGCCTACATTCATTAGTCCAGTGCCTGCCTTTGCCACACCTTCTGCATAATCCAGAAAGGAGAGACATTCTGAATGGATTATACTTAGAAAGAACATTGTTTCTCCCTTTTATGATGACCTTGTTTGCCACATTATAACATTTGACATTTTAGTTTTTCCTCAAACCTCTGGAAATCACCTCTCCTATCCATGCATCATTATGGCCATGAGATTCTGTATTGTTTCTAATCCATTCCTCCAAAGGTGTTGACCTTGCCTTTAACAGCCTAATTATCCTTTTTCATAGAGAACTGGCTTTTTCAAAATCCAGAGATTTAATTATTACTTGTCTAGCTTTTGAATTTGGTGTCATTCTATTTATTGCTGAAGCCAATCTCTGTAAGAAGTCCATAAAGGCTTCCTTTGGCCCCTGTATAACTTTAGTAAATGACTCAATTTTCTTCCCTATTTCTCCAATTCTGTCCCAAGCATTCAAAGCTGCTGCACAACATAAATCCAGGTGTGGTCACCATATACAGCCTGCCTTTCTTTAGTATCATAGTCTCCTTCTCCAAGAATTTGATATCTACCTCTAGCTTTACTTTGTTGTTCAATAATCTTAGCTTCTTATCTGAAGCACATATCCCTTGTAATTGTGGACCTGGCTCTAAAATTCCATTAACTAATTCTATCTAGTCTTTAGTCATATGTTCTATTACAAACTGACGATCATTTTAACATTTGCTTCACAAAAGAAGATTTCATGCCATATGAGACTGTTGCTTCCTTGAATCATCTTAACTCTAATTTGGTTAGCTGTAACAGAGCCTATGCCATTTGGCAATTCCTATAGGGTTACTGGATATATTATGGTTGGTTGTTTGAAAACCTTAGGCTGTTCCTCTCTAATCTTAAAATGCTATGTTGGAATTGGCTCTCCATTAAATTCCTCTTTCTGGATTTGAATATCTCTGTGATCTGTTATTAGGTTTTTCTAAGAACTCTATTTTAGCACTCAGATTAACCAACTCTTTTAGTAATAAGACCAAAATGATAAAACTGATACTGTTTGCAGTTGACATTATATAAATCCCATCTAAATTAGATATCCTGTCATTTATTCATTTTTTTTCAAAGTATCTAGCATATTATCATACAGAAACCCAAATTCCTCCATTGTAATGGTTTTTCCCATTTTTTAATGTGGGGGGAAAAAACCTCTTACTTTTAACTAATTCCTCCCCTTTAAGAATTCCCAATTTTCTTACCAAATATACCAATGATGTTGATGAAGATGTGAGGCTCATTGCTGTCACATAGAACAGAAAAGTCTGACTGGATTTCAAGATAACTACCTAGTTAGGCAGCACAGGAGCTTAAGGGAGAGCCTGCAACCCAAGGTAGAAAGAGAGAGAGAGAGAGTTGTCTGAAAAAACACACAGGGGATTGTTGAGGGGGGAGCCACTGGCCAGTCTAGGGCCAGTGAGTCCTGTGGTGTTTGGAGCCCATGTGATTCTGGAGTTCTAGTGTTATCTGGAGACTATTTTAAAGAGGCCACAATAGAAAAATCCCAAACTTATCCAGATGAAGAAGGATGCTTTAAAGAAATTCCACACTAGCTGAGAATTGAGAAATAGATGGTTATTTATTTAAAGGTAGACTCACAAATCAGAATCTTCTACTGGAACAGAGATCAGAAACTGAAATCTGCAACTGGAACAGAGAGGCCAGAAAAAGAGACCAGATGCATCCTCTACATCAGCATATATAGTATAAGAGACCACACCCCAGTGTGCCTACAGCACCCAGAGGCTTGGGGAAAAAAGAAAAGAAAACCTTGCCAGGTGGGGCCAGAGCCCCATGTGCAACTCTGGCTTATGCTGGTGGCTGTTTTGTGAATTTGTATCCCAAATGTTGGTCTTCAAATGTAGTATGATTAATAGAAACCCAGAGACAAATACTGGGATGTGGTGCTCAAGTCGTTGGGACCCCAAGAGAGCACCAGAGACACAGACTCACCGAAATGCAAAAGCAAGGTTTAATTCTGCAAATCGCTATAGGGACTGTCTTGCACACCAACACAGCAAGGGGCCAGAAGAGGTGTCCTGCCATTCTTAGGGTTTATAAAGGAAAAAATAAAAAATCAGAAATCTATTGTTATGGGTATAATGGACACATATGGCTTATTACTGGCTCCAGTCTAGGGGATTTTCCACTCTGCTGATATCAACCTCAAGCAGCTGGACTCCAGTCTAGGGAACTTCCTGCTCTGCTGACAGCACCTTCAGCAGCTGGGCTCCAGTCTAGGGAACTTCCTGCTCTGCAGACAGCACCTATAGCAGCTGGGCTCCAGTCTAGGCAACTTCCAGCTCTGCTGATAGCCACCTTGGGGCCTAGCACAAAATAGAGTTGGTTTTGTCCCTTCAGGGGTTCAACCTGAAGATCAGAAAAGCAAAGCAGCTAAGACACTAGAGAGCTCTTACCTCTTTGAAATCTTCAGGGTGCAAGGGAGTGAGCGCCTGTCTCATCCCATCTTACATTCCTATCGAGTTCTAAGATTAAAGGTATGCACTACCACCGCCCAGCCTCTATGGCTAACTAGTGTGACTGCTGGAATTGAAGCTTTGTGCCACCACTGCCTGGCCTGTATGGCTGACTAGTGTGCCTGCTTTGCCCTCTGATCTTCAAGCAAGCCTTATTTATTAAAATGCAAATGAAATAACACTACAGTTTCTCACTTAAACACCTAAACTCCTGTTTTTCCTTGCCTCTTTCCCAAATCCTTTTTATCTGTTGAAATATTTCCTTTGTTAAAAACCACTCAAGTCTCTTTCTTCTGTAAAGTTTCTTGTGTATGCCCTCACTTAGAGATATAATGCTCTTATTTTATACTTTTGAGGTCAGGCCCACCTTGAACTCAAAGAGATACCCCTGGTCTCTACCTCCCATTGCTGGGGTTAAAGGTGTTTGCAAACTCACCATCTCACCCAGGAGCCATAGGGTCTTAAGGAAGGATTTCTTTTTTCCTCTAAAGAGTTTATCCTCTAGTAAGTTATATATGCTGCATTGAAAGACCATACATCCAAAACTATGGTCTTGAAGAGTTATGTTTTTTTTTTCAAAGAGACACAAAGATGAGTGGGGAAATAGGTTTTTGAAGTGTTGAAACGTAGTATGATCAAAGTATATTGTAAGAAATCTCAAAGAACTGATACAAAGATTAGGAAATACAGTTTTTAGTTAAAGAATGTATTCAAAATGTAGATATTGAAGTGTTGAAATGTAGTATGATCAAAGTATATTGTAAGAAATCTCAAAGAGCTGATACAAAGATTAGAAAATACAGTTTTTAGTTAAAATGTATTCCAAATGTAGATAGCTAAAGGATGATTAATAAACATTTTCAAATGTGTGGAAGGATTTAAGTAAATGCTAATAAATTTTCCCATCTAGATTCTAAGACAAGAAAAATAACATATATGACATTTGTAGATTATACTTTTTAAAAAATCAGTGTCTAAAATAGTCTTACATGACAAAAATACTTATTTATAAATGATTTAAAGTAGCATAATTTTATTTTCAAAAATAAAAATAAAATGTGATGATATAAAAATGCAATCAGATAGTGAGATATTTTTAATTTCATTTTACATTCCTACCACACTTTTCCTTTCTACCACTCCTCTCGCCCACCTCACCTCCCCCTCCAGTCCAGTTCCCATCCACTCCCCCCAACAGGCAAGGGCTCTAGTGGGGTATCAACAAAGTCACATAAATGAACAAGGGAGGTCAAGATCATGATAGAGAAATCTACAGAGACAGCTGAACTAAGCTTGTGGAAAATCATGGACTCTACACCAACAACTGTGGAGCCTCCATGGGACCTAACTAGGTCCTCTGTATGTGGGAGACAGTGGTCAAACTTGGACTATTTGAGAAGCCCCTGGGGATAGGACCAGGATCCTGGTGCATGAGCTAGCTTGTAGGAGCCCATTCCCAATGGGATGGGATGCCATGCCCAACCTTAATGCAGGGGGGAGGGTCTTGGTTCTGCCCCAACTTAATGTGCCAGAATTCCAATTCTTATAATAATTAAAATATACTCCATAAATATATGAAATTGTCAAAGAACAATTTTAAAGAAAATTTCAATTAGAAAAAGATAACTCAGGCCTTCCATTCTTGACTCAATTTTCTAGTACCATCTATTTTTATGTTTTGTTTCTAGCCAGCCTATTTAAACTTGAAATTGAAGTTCAGTGAAAACAGGGACCATGAACTTGAAGAAGAGTGGGGAGGGTATCTGGGGAAAGGGCAAAAAGGAAGAAAGGGGAGGGAGAGATATATAATTAAATTATAATATCAAAAATACATTTTTTTAAAAAAGAAATTTACAGGGTCTCCCAAAGACCTTTCTATGTTAAAAGACCTGTAACTATCAATGATTCTGTTTATGACTAAGCCCTGTTGCCTTTTCCCCCACCGCAATTCATATGTGAAAATCTCTGTTTTACTTCACTTTCTACACTTGTTAAAAAGTTAAAGCATTAATCTAAACCTCACTCAGCTCTTGAATACTAATTTAGACTTCTTAACCTCATTATTACTATATTAGACATTTTAATGCACTTTTTTCCTTCAACAACTGGAATTTGAAAAGCTAAAATTAAACAAAAAGGCAGTTAGTAGTATAAGGGTCACTCCTTTAAAATAGCTAGTTTATTCTGATTCCATGTGAAGTTCTTTTTTTAATCCACTGTACTAAGCACTATTATAAAAATACTACTCAGAATGTCCAATTTGTATAACAATTGATAATCTCCTACCATAACATTTTTTCCTATAATACATGTTCTCATATAAAGCAATATGATTGATCTTTGTTGAATATTTGTCACAATTCATTATTCAATCCCCTTTCTCTTTCTTTTTAGACCAGTGTGTGGAATACGGGGGAAAACTCTGATAATTAACCTACCTGGTAGCAAGAAAGGATCTCAGGTAAGCATTCTTTATGTTATATGGTTTAATGAATGGACTCTTAACCAACTAACTCTGAGAGTAGACAACCAACAAGCTGTACACACAAAAGAGATGCTCACTGCTGACACTAATCAAGAGATTCCCAAAAAGGACCCTCAAATTATGTATTTCATTAGGAAGAACGAGAGAACTCACTGAACACTTCATATACTTACAGTTATAGAAGAAGAGAATACAGATTAAAATGAGCCAAGAGAAGTGCATTGGAGTTCAGTAAACATACCTGATGCAGAGCTTCCATTGTCCTCTTCCTGTGTATTCATGAATTTGTTCCTTTCCTTGGGACTGCAACGATCTACATGGAGTATTGCCAATCAGAACCTCATTTGAGCTGTTGTGTCTGTTGTTTTCCTGTTTGTTTATTCATTCTAGCTCATCATATAGTGTCTACATGGCTGAATTTTAGTCCTTATGCCTTTAGCTTTCAACATCTTTCAGAGGCAAAGCAATATCAAAGTAGGCCCAAACCTGTATTGTCATTTACATTGTTAGGAGATCTCATTGCCCAAGTTGTCTGACAAAAAAGAATACTCTGTCATTGCAGTCTTGTATCCTAAAAGTCCCCTTTCTAGTAGCTAAGGCAAGGCTAGACTCTTTCTGTATGATAATTAATTCTGCACTATGGAATGGTATGTTCTGACTTTTGACTAAGGGTGTTTACCAATTAACATTGCTCATAATTGTATTCACTTTATCATTTATATTACTGAACACATCGTTATTATGAGTGAGACTATGCCTTATTTGCAAGCAGCAACATGAAATATGGTTAGATTTAGAGAACTGAGTAATCTACCTTTAAACACATTATATGTATTTTCATATTTTATTGTAATTTACTTATTTCCCTCTTGATCTCTTCTTCTTTGTACAATGTGATACATTCATACAGCACTGTATAACAGAAATGAGATGAAACAATTTCCAGTTGTTTGCTGGCCAGTCATTTTCTGTTGGCATTGCACTTTAAGGTGGCTTTAATTCACTTTCCAAATATATTTAACCAAGAATTTCAATACTCCTGTAGTAATAAGCATCCTAATATTGCAAATTATCTGTTGGAGGAGGGGCCACTTGTTCTTTCCTGCCATCTAGCTAACTTAGACCCAAAATAATCACACAGAAACTATATTAATAAAACACTGCTTGGCCCATTAACTCTAGCTTCTTATTGGCTAACTTTTACATATTAATTTAAGCCATTTCTATAAACCTGTGTGTCGCCATGTAGCAGTGGCTTCCAAGCAAAGTTTCGGCATATCTGACTCTGGCCACAGCTCCATGGCATCTCCCTCTCTGCCTTCCTTCTCTCAGCATTCCATCCAGTTTTCCCCACCTAGCTCTGTTCCCCTATATCTCTGCTATAGGCCCAAAGCAGTTCCTTTATTCATTAACCAATAAAAGCAACACATAGACAGAAGGACCTCCCACACCACATATCTAATGTAGGAATAGTATAACTAAAAATATAAAGTTCAAAGACAGTGAATTAAAACAAAGGCATTCATTATGCTTGTGTTATGAAGCATTAACTACTCATTTTGAGTGTGCTACATCTTTGAAGACATAAGTTTAATCACTATGCTGATTCACATTACCATTAGTAGTTTTGGGCTAACTTTTTATTTTGCAGCAGGACGTTGTCATCTACAAAATTCATGTTGAAGACCACACAATCACTTAAAAAAAAAGTTGGCTTTGTATTTAGCTACATATATAGCTATCATATAGCTGTCCTCAACCACATAGAGCTTGCAGGCCATAGGTTAGTTGCCTCATAGCACCTCCTACTCAGTCCATTCCTATTCATATGATATAGTCACACAGATAAAGAGATAGTGGACTATCTTTCCAATTAGGCAATATAGTATTATTCTCTGTCAAATCTAACTTATCCAGATGTGATAAGGGCAAAAGCAAACATCAGGAATTCTGACAAAAAAATTTACACATATATTTAATATCTTCTTGCTTAGAAATCATCTCCTATTCTGCCACCCACAGTTGTATTATTACTGTGACCACTGTGTCAGATTGGGGGGGAAAGTTTAGGTATCATGGGGGAAAGGGTACATTTGTAAGGAAGAACATTTACATGTGGGTATCTTTATCCAAGTGCACCTTTCCTAAAAAGTGAAGAAACCCAACTACTATTAGTTCTTGAACCGATGAACCTTTCTTGTTCATCTACCCTCCTATATTGAATTGATGAGGTACTCATCACTGCCCCACACACAGTGAGAAAACAAAAACTTGAAGTGCCCATTTATTTTCCAAAGATGAAAATGCTAAAACCTATTTGTATCCTCAGGAGTTACCAGCATCAATTTTATTTTGATAGTTATATGTAGAACTTTCCCTTCTCAGAATATTTCCCATGCCTTCCTATGGTTTCTGACTTATTTGTTGGCAGATAGAACAGTATTATTGACATTTTATGTCTCAGGGTGCAAGACGAATGAATATATCTTAACTTGGCACATCTTGCTTTGCTGTAGCTATGTAGTGTCCACTTACCTCTTGGACCCGTGTAACCAATTTTAGCATCCAATTGGATGTGATTCTAGGCATTTTCTAAGTTTAGGAGAAGTTCTTTGAATGAACAGTGACATATTTTACTTTAATGCAAACCCTTAAAATACCAAAATGACTTCAAAACACCCCATGCATCTATGTCTTCAATAGATCAGTTTTTCATAGCTTTTCCCTGAACATATAGCATTATGACATTGAGCACTGCTTCTGAGTTAGAAATAAATATGTAAGTATAGCTGAGAGATAGTATAGAAGTATAAGTTATGCTAACAAATCACAGGTCCTAGGAAAATCATGAATTTCAAACACATGAATTATTTGTTTTCATCTTCTTCAGCCACCAGCAAAGTTGAAGCATTCCAAAAGATGAGCTTCACTAGTGACTACTTAAACTTGATGTGATTTCTAAAGCTACATAATAATTCACTAGGATTCACAGAACTCACTTAAGACTCTTAAAGTTATTGTTTACACAGGAAGGTGATGTGTATTAAAATTAAGAAGGGAAAAGTGCATAGGGCAAAAAATAGAGGTACCTAGCCAACAAAGAGCTTTCATTGTTTATTCTCCCTTGGGATCATGCATGTGTTACCATCCTGTCCTAAAAACATGACAGTATACATGCAGAACATTGCCAATGAGGAGTGCCAACCTGAGCCTTTGGTATCCATAGTTTTCAGGTTAACAAAGATCCCAGCAAATAAAGACATTTTTATCAAGCCTGACATTCTCATGTCTGGATATAGCCTCCTAGAAGCTGAAGAAAAATACCAAACCTCTGTTTTGTCAAGATTACATTCTTTAATATGCTGTTTAAGCAGTAAGCAGTTGAGACCTATAAAGAGAGTCAAAAATTAGGCATTCTTCAAGTATGCCATTAATGTTCCACTCATGTTTTAAGATATTTCTTCACCTTTTAGACTTTATTAAGATGTAGCTTTAATGTGAAAGAGAAAGACTTCCATATATTCCTCAGACAGAATTAGCTCTCTATTCTAATTATAAGTCCTTGCCTGTTGTCTTTTTGGAATGCATTATAGATATTAATGGCATGTGAAGAAAATATTAGATTGAATTCTATTCACAACTTTTATAATTTTGTTTTTATTTTTTGCTTATTGCATAGTGCTTTTGTCATAACTATACTGGTATATGTTATGATAGTAGAATTTCCAATCTGAACAACAAAAAAAATCTGGTCCTTAATGTGACTTGTTACACCCAAGTCTTGCACTAACAAGCAGTTTGAAAATTCTCTTACCTTTCATATCTTTTATATATATATAACATATATAAATCCATAGTTGTATCAAAATTGTAGTTTAAAGCATAGTATGCATTCATGTAAGGATTCATCTAACAGCCATAGCCTCTAACATGGAAAGTGTTATATGATGTGATTGCTTCATATTTTACATTAAAAAGATGTGTTAAATATGATTCATTCTTGATATGGATAGAAATACAAGTCCAAAATTATGATCAATTTGATTGCTACCATTTTATTTGTCTATTAAAAAGCTTGACTCATTTCTTTTTTTGTCTTTGTGGGCAGGAATGCTTTCAGTTCATACTGCCAGCTCTACCTCATGCCATTGACCTTTTACGTGATGCCATTGTTAAAGTAAAGGAGGTGCATGATGAACTTGAAGATTTACCTTCCCCACCACCTCCTCTTTCTCCACCTCCTACAACTAGCCCCCATAAACAGACAGAAGACAAAGGGGTTCAGTGTGAAGAAGAGGAAGAAGAAAAGAAAGACAGTGGTGTAGCTTCAACAGAAGATAGTTCCTCATCACATATAACTGCAGCAGCCATTGCTGCAAAGGTAGGTCTGCTTAGAAAGACAGAGGTCTGAAATACCCATGGGGAAAACTACTGATTTCATCCCTCTTTCCATTTCATCCTTCCACAAGTTTAATGCTTTTGAGAGCATCCTAAAAATGGAGCTGGAATATCCATTAAATTTTGTCAATGTGTTCTCTGTCCTGGTATAGATTCTGTGTAAGCATTGAAGTTAGTTTGTGTTTTAAGGCACTAATGATATGCCAATTATCTAATGAAGTTATAGCTATAGTGATAAACAATGTGATATTTAAGGAACTCTTAAATATACAATGGTTATGTATTTAGGACATCAAAACTCCACAAATTTTTAAAGAAACAGAAAACAAAATTAAAAGACCTCAGATGACTCTTGAAATTAGTTGGAAAAGAGTATTTTAAAAATTTTGCCTGGTATGGAGGTATAGGAAACCTCCACTATTCCAGGGGCAAGAGGATCACATTACCACAAAATAAACTTTAAAGACAAGTCTTTGAAGAGTCTTTTGAATTTTCCCCAACTAAATATTTATTCAATTATTGTCAAATACAATTTATCTTGGTTGTATTGAAGAAATTAATATAACCTCCTTTTAACTTAATAAATAATTGAAACATTAGGATAATACCAAAGTTTATAGATTCTCTTCATAAGGGTCTAGAAATCAATGTAATACTATGAGCTGAATAAATTTGAATGAACTTAATGCCACATGTTAAGAATAATTAACATAATTTATATTATTATTTATGCCTAGCTTTTTCCAGCTGTTCTGTTTTAATTTCTTTAGGAATAGCATATCACTTTTAGTAATGATAATCATTCATTGGTTAATATTATACAGATTAAAATTTTAATTACTATATGAAATAATTTTTAGATCACATAGATATTTTGACTCTGACCATAGGGGGGAAAAATCTGTTTAATTTTTAAAAAGTATTTACTCTTGTTTTAAAAAAAACAATGTAAGAGAATGATAGCTTTGTTACTGTTTTGCTAGCATTTAGGGTATTACAGGTTTTCTAGAGTTCTGAACAATAATCAGGAGTTATGTAGCTGCGGGAACTTGGATAAAGTCAAGGTCTTAAAATATTTAATAAAATCATCTTTTTCAGACTTATATATTTTCTTGGTACTACTTTATAGATATATTAGTAAATGCTGCCTATAGCAGTTTCCTAGTCTATAAGGACTTTTCATATGGCTTAGTTCTGAATTATTTATTAAAAGTAAATATATTAGAATCACATAGAAATCCTTCTCATGTCCATTAAATAATTAGTATGTAGTTTCTTCATTGAACCCTGGCAGATTCTGTCTGTAGACCTTTCAATAATCCATTAAATTTTAACCATACTATTAAGACTAAAGTTGAATTTTTTTAGTTGAACCAATTATTAGAATAGGTTCATTTTAAAATTATTGTATGTTCTTTCTTTTTTACTTTTAATTAAAAGGATAAGCCCTTTTAATTGTTGTTAAATAATTGATGTTCCTTTACAACATCAATTTTGTTTATAAAAGAAAATACAACATACAAAATCAAAGCTGATTTTGTCACTTTGAATTTTAAAAAAATTGGCATTTCATTGTTCCATTTGTGTTCACCTTTTTTTTCTTTTAGTCATTTTGCTTATGTAATTTCATGCTTTTTCTCTCACTGTATTCATAATTGTTATATGTTATACATTAGAAGCATCCATTGTACACCAATCCTGCTGTTTTCATGGCACATCATGGACAGCCCATCCCTGGTATCATCAGTTATTCCTATGATGCAACAGGCAGTGCAGATAAACGGGTAAGACAATGAGTTTTGAATAATAATTTTGCAAATATTTATCATACTTCCTTTATTTGGAGGTGGGCTATAACATGGAAGATGAGTTATTTTATTGTGAAAGATCTTTATGTTTACTAAGCATACCACATTAAGGAATTTAATATATCCTTTGTGCCTAAATTTCTCTGCAGTCATTAAAACTCTATCATGTAACAGTGTACTTTCATGAGTTTTTTTTTGTTGTTTGTTTTGCCGTTTTACTGAATACTCTTAACTAAGTTACCTAGCTTAATTAGAAAGCGTCATAGGAGGATCGCATTGTGTATTAACACCTAAAAAGCTTAACCAAACTAATATTTAATTTGTGATTTTTATTTTCATGAACTTGCATCTCATTTTGTTTTCCTTCACTGTGTTCTCATTACAACCACTGAGAGCTCAATCGTCAACTTCCTTGATAATTAATCTTTAGAAACAGGCGCCTAAGGATACGTCACTACTTTTTTTTACTCAAAAATAGCAAAGAAAATTGGACTTAAAATTAATATTCTTAAATATATATCATTTAATAGCAATAATTGAGACCATGGGTAGAAAATTTTTAAAAAATCCATTTCAATTCATTCTGGGCATCTGAAATAAAAGGGAGCAAAAACAGAAGCTGAAAACTAATTCATCAAGTGAAATTTGACTTTATGTACTTAGAAATTGTATATATGTATATAATTGTCTTTTGGAAGATAACACTATCAAATGTATAATTTAAGACTTTCATTTCACATAGCAAATTTAAATTGTAATTAGTATAAATATTATTGAATGTTTTTTTAGCAATGCCAAATTTGAAGGGTTTCTTTTTGTATTCATATCTTATAATGTTATAATAACCATTATAAAAAACATTCTTAGATTTTAAAATAAAGTCATTGCAAGATCCTTCATTCATAAACAAGATTATAGATTACCATAGTCTAATAATATCAGGTTAGATCCTCAGAAATGACTTGAGGGCTGTAGAAATGGATAAGCAGTTAAGGGCATGTTCCAGAGAACATGAGTTTGATTCCCAACACCGATGTTGGTATAGCTCACAACAGCTCTTATTCCAGCTCCAGGTGGATCCAAGTCTTCTGGCCCCTGTGGGCACTTGAACTACATATCTACAGACAGATACAAACATACATAAAGTGAAAAATTATGAAAAGATAATAAAAGACAATCTCTTAAGAATTATTTGAATAACATTATTCTTAGTTTTCCGAGGATTTACTACCATCATTTCAGGTGTATATGAAAGAAGGTAATTATCACATACGATAGCCATAAATTATAGTGACCTAATTTTCTGGAGGAGCTAATGTGAAAATAGCTCCAAAATGATATAAGTGGATGTCTTCATTGTAGGATCCAGGAATCTTATTTATTGACTAGAATTTAATATTCCTTTGTAAGTAGTAGAAGTATTAATCATTTTGTCACTTTAACAGATATTTATTTTTCAGTTAAACTTTTTATTCTTTTTGGTAAATGATGAGTCCTTTATCAAAGCATCTAATGCTTTTATTCTTTATACTGAGCCTCTGTAGGAAAGAGTGAAAAAAGAAGAAAGAGATAACAGTCAATAAAAGTACCTTTAATATTCTTGGTGCTTCTTAATGCAAATGCAAATAGATTGTTCCAGGCCATATAGAATTTGAAACTATGCAGAGTTGCAGTTATTATTACTACTTTACTTTCCCAAGTAATTTTGTTCTACTCAACTTCCGAAAGAGAAACTTGATCAATGAATGCACTGACATTTCAGCTGTTACCAGTTATCTTATTGCTTCTTACTGCCAAAAATTTTTGACTAACTGCTGAGCAGGCATTTTCTACTTCCTCTTCCTCATACTACACTACATACATCCACATCACATAGTTTGAGTAAGTTGGCTTAATATAACCACCATCTTAATTTCATTTAACCACACTTATTACTTCTGGTAACATAATTCAAGCACATCAGAACTTTAGTTCTCGGCTCCGACTTTATTTGAAGTACTGAGCCACAAATTCTGTTTAAATATAAATTGGAATGAAGAAATATGCATCCTAAGAAGTGCCATCTTGGGACTATGAAAACAAGTCCTGCCATAATGAAATAAATTATAAAATAGCAGTAAAGGTTCTCAACACATTGTTTTTACCACTACCTCAACTCATTCTTTTAAACGACAGCTACCTCTCAGTTTTATTAGGTAAGTTCTTTTTGTGTTAAAACTAATTGAAATAAAGGTGCTATCTCTGACAAAAAAAAAAGTTTTTTTTCATCAGTATCCAGTAATGTATAAGACTCATTAAGAAAAGATTTAAAAATAATAAAAATAAAACAAATATAAAATCAAAATTATTCCTTTTATTTGCTAAAGCATATTAAGTAGGGCTCCCTGAAGTTTCATACTTGTGTGAGAAACCTGATTCAAGAGGATAAAGTGTAATTTATATTAAATAGGGGAGGAACAAAAAGAAAATCTACTCTTTGATGTTTAACCCAGAGATGACAAGTTGTGTTGTGTATTGAAAAAATAACTGATAGGCTTGATAGTCAAATTTATAAGGACAAGTAAACCTTGATTTTAAGACAAAAAAGGAAAGTTTCTTTAGAGATACATGAGACAAGATTTCATTTCACTAATGAAAATTAAATGTTCTGGAGTTCAGAACAATGATGAGGCCTCTATGCTCTCTTCATGAATCTTACAATATATGTACACAAAACTAAATACATGTGAAGGCTATCAAGAAAGCTGGTGTTATGGGGGAATAACTTCCATATAATTTAGATAGAGTAGTTTGGATTAAGAGGAAGTGTTTCTGTTGGAACCTAGTCCTGAAAGTGAAAAGGAGTTAGTAAAAAAGTATGTTTTTTTTTTTAATTTTGTTTTGCTTTTAGTGTATGGCACCTATAGAATCTCTTAGGTTAGAAACATTTTCAAAAATATAGATGATGTACTTTGATAATATTCACCCCACCTACCTCTCTTATCCCACCCTTTGCTACCCTTTATTTCTTTCCCCACCCCTTTGAGTCTACCTTTTATAGTGTGTCTTAAATTCTCCAAATGAGAAAAACCATGATGTTTGTTTTATTTTTTTCCAGTCTTACTCAATTTTCTTAATACACTAATCTGCAGTTCCATCCATTTTCTTGAAAAATCACTTAATGGGCTCTGTGTCTTAACAAAATTTGACTATATATGTTGTACATCTCTATGTATAAACCTCATTTGTCTATATATCTATTGATGAGCACCCAGAAAGTGGCCTCTGTGGACACTGATATGCTAAAAATAGAAACAAGAGTGTTTGCAATACAGATATTTCTGATTCTTTTTGGTAGCAAACCAGAGTTATATAGCGTGCTCATATGATAGTTCTATTTTTCATTTTTGAGAAATTTTGTGGTTATTTGGACTAATATATATTTCCAAGAGCAGTGTATAAGGGTTTCTTTCATTCTTAATATCACATTCTTATGTGGTTTCTGTTAATTTTCTCTGATGTCATTCTAACTGTAGTGTTATAAAATCTTGTTTTGTCTCTGATGAGTAAAGGTATTGAGCATGTTTTCAAAATTTGTTGGTCATCTGTGTTCTTTATTTGAAAAGTGTTCATTTTATCTTTACTTTTTATTTGTTGCTTTAATGTTTTATTTTTTATTCTGTGTACTGTATATTAATTAATCTATTATCAATTAAGTAGCTGGCAAAATTTGGTTCTGTAAGTTTTCTTTCCATTCTTATAATTGTCTTCAGTGCTATGAAGCAGATGTTTATTTGATGCATTCCCACTTGCTAATTATCACTCTTATTTCCTGAATTGTCCTATTCAGAAAGCCATTCTCTATGTTTCCTTTTATTATATATACACTATTCTGCCGGCATATACACCTGCAGGCCAGAAGAGGGTGCCAGGGCTCATTACAGATGGTTGTGAGCCAGCATGTGGGTGCTGGGAATTGGACCTCTGAAAGAACAGCCTATGCGCTTAACCACAGAGCCATCTCTCCAGTCCTCATTCTCTATGTTTTTATATCTTGAAACTTTTTTCTAGTAATTTCACAGTGTCAGTTATTACCTTAAGGTCTCCACACATCTTGTTTTGGTTTTTGTACAAGGTGAGACAGAAATCTAGTTTCACCTCATGTTTCTGGTCATCCTGCTTTACTACTTGTTAAAGAGAATGCCTTTTCTCTAGTGTGTTTTTGCCATCCTTGTGGAGAATCAGGTGGCTTTTGCTCTTCCTTTGGTCCGTGTTCTGTTTTTGAGAGAGTGCCATATTGTTTCATGACTATGGCTTTATAATAATGAGTCAAATATTTTGATGCTTTTACAAAAACATTGCAAGTTTTGTTCAGGGTTGCTTTAACTATTCTGAGTATTTTGTGTTTCTATCTAAACTTCTGAATTTTTTTTTCAATTTCCTGGAAGAATGTTATAAGAATTTTGATGGAGATTTTACTTAAGTTCACCTTTAGTAATATAACCACTTTAAAATTGATTCCACCGGTCCATATACATGGGAAATATTAAAATTAATTCCATCAGTCCATATACGTGGGGGATCTTTAAATTAATTGCAGAAGTCTTTCTTATCTTGAGTTAGATTGATCCTGATTTGTTCAATCGATCTCTTCATTTTATCTGATGCTTTTGTTGTTTGCAGCTGTTGAGAACGTGGTTCTTTCTTGACTTCTGTGTTGCTGTGCAGGCAACTACTTGATTCATATGTTGATCCTACAGCTTTTCGCTTTTCTACTTTACCAAATGCAGGAGGGTAATAAATCCTGTTTCACATCCAGATCCATTCTATTATTCTGTGTCTTTTTATTATGGAATTGAGTGTGATGATGTTGAGAGCCCTGTTATTTTGTTATTATGGTAGGGGCTCCCTTCCATCTTTTGATTTACTGGCCTGGGATTATCTGTTCCTTGTCTTTTCTAAGGTATGGCTAAAATTTCAGGTTGTAGTTTTCTAATACTTTTTTAGAAATGGAGTGTTAGCTACTGCTCAAGTTTGGTTTTATTTTAGAGCATTTTTATCTATTGTTTATAGTTTTGTTAGGTTGGAATCTCTGGGTTAGAATCTGTGATCTCTGAATTTGAAGAACATCTATCCAGCCCTTTCTAGTTTTCAGATTCTCCATGAAGAAATCAGATGGTATCCTCTTGTATCTGCCTTTATGTTCCTTGATCTTTTGGCCTTTTCCCCCTTTTAGCCTTTACTATTCTTTTGTTGTTGTTGTTGTTCTGTTGTTGTTGTTGTTGTTGTTGGTGGTGGTGGTGGTGGTGGTGGTGGTTGTGGTGGTGGTGGCGGCGGCGGTGGCAGTAGTCATGGGGAATTTCTTTTCTAGTCCTGTTTATTTGGTGCTCTGTGTGTTTCTTGTGTCTTAATAGGCATCTCCTTCATTAGGTTAGGAAAATTTTATTATATGGTTTTTGTTGAAACTATTTCCTGTGCCTTTAACCTGGTTTCTTCATGTTCTGTTCTTACTATCCTTAGATTTGGTGTTTTCATGGTATCCCAGATTTCCTGGATGTTTTATGCCTAAATATTTTTAGATTTAATGTTTTATTTGATTGATGTATTTCATTTCTTATACCTTGTCTTCAGTTGCTGAGATTCTATCTTCCATGTCTTAGATTCTGGTGGTAGGGTGTACCTCTGAGTTTTTGTTTGACTTTATAAATTTTTCTTATCTTTATTTCTTAAGTTTATGATTTCATTAGTGATTCTATTACTATCTTCTTAAACTGTTTTTATTATTTTATTCCACTGTTTCTTTGTATTTTCACAGACTTCTCTAAAGGATTTATTTGTCTCTTCTTAAAGGTCCTTGACCATATTCATACTTACTAATTGGAAATCATTGTCTTAGGCTTCAGGATACTGAAGTAGGGTAACTGGTTTCTGGTCAAAGCTCATTGCCTTATCTGTTCGGTGTGTTTTTGCCCTGGTGTCTAGAAATCTGGGATATGATGATTAGGGTATTTCAAGATGCTAATATTTGCTTTTGTTTTTATTGAGTGGGTGTTTTGTTCTGTGATTGGTGTTGTTTTCTCAAGATCTGACATGCGTGTTGGTTGTGTGGTCCCTGGTATAAAGTGCATCTGCAAGTTGGTGGGTGGCAGAGGAATTGAGGTGTGCTAAGAGACAAGTCTGAGAGGGACTTTGGGAAAGAGCTAAGGAGTTCCTGTGTACACCAAGAGGCCAGATACCCCAAGGAGTTAGTGGTGGAGAGGATATGCTCCTAAAAATAGGTTGCAATAGGACAAAAGAATGTGTCTGAAGAGACAGGGATGAAAGGACTAGATAGATTCTGGATCTGTACCAAGAGTTGGAGTGAATGGTGTTGAGGTGAAAGGAAGGGCACCTGTAAGCATGCTGCTGCTACATGATTAAGATGGAGAAATCACAACGGAAGACAGGAAGATTAGTACATATTGCCTACCTGAGTCCCAGGCAGGTATAGCCACTGTATGTCCCTGGGAGAGACACAAGGGATGGGCTAGAAGGGAGAATTGAGTGGGTCTATAGGAAAGAGCTAAGCTGGGTCCCCATTAAGAGGCAGGAGTGCCCAGGGAGCTGAGGTGTGGTGAGAGATAGGCCATCTGAAAGCCAACTGCTACTAGAGGGACCATAATGAAGGGCAGGAAGGATAGTGAAAATTGCCTGACTGACTCCCAGCCGGGTGGCCTCTCAAGATCCCAGGTAGAAAGTGTTTCTAGATGTTTACAGCCTCAAGTTCCTGTTCTTAAACTTGTAATCCGTCTCTGATACTCTAGCACAAAATAACTGAATTATTCATAGTCTAAAGTAACGTAAATATTTATATTTAAAATTATTAACATTATTTTTCAGTTTGTTTTTTGGAATAGTCTTATCTGTCTTCACCGTATTCATAGATATAACCTAATAACCAACATTTATTAAATATTTACTATTTCAAACTGCTAAGAAATTTATGTACATTTTCTTGCTTAAACATCAAAATAATCCAAGAAGCGAGATGCTATAATTAACCTCATTTTTTAGATAAAGAAAATGTTGCTGAAAATGATCTATTCATCAGGGTCCTAGCAGAAGTGACAGAACACACTAAATAAGTAATTTGAGATTTTTAATGAGGGCAAACATATTTGCACTGAATTTAAAGAAATCATGAAGGCATTGTGAATTTCTGTGGAGTAAATAAGCAAAAAACCCTTACTGTTTCTAGTTGAATTTTTACAGAAGGGATCCTGATAATTCCAGAAACTCTATTGCCATACAGAGAAAGAGCTATATATATTTGAGCTTAACTATGGTCTGTAGTTGAAAGATACATCTAACCTCTGATGAACTGAGAGGCCTAAATACCAAACCTTATTCTCCTCTAATCCTTGTCTCATGCCAGGCCCTGACATCTAGAAGAACCCAACTGGAAGTCAAGGAGCATAAAATAGCTAGTTGATGATGTCCAGAAAGGCCAGTTAGAAGCACAGAGGATGAAATGTTGGAAAATGAAATTTTAAAATGTAGGAGTATCTTGCTCAGGTATTCAAAGTTTTAAATGACAAAGCCAGTTATTGAGTAACAGATATTTCCTTCTAACCACAGTGCTGAACTACTTGTCACTAAAGTGTTCCATAATATATTATTTGTCAGAAAAAAATTATAAATCTATAAATGCCTGAATCAAATATTACATGTGCTTATATATAAAGTGACACTAACTGTATGAGTGCTCAGCAGCAAAGAATAACAAAAATCAAAACCAAGAAAGATATGAGTGCTAATTTTATATGCTGTGGCCTTTTCATAATGTTAAACTACAGTCATTCTTGTTTAGATTCCAGATTCCATCATTTCTCGTGGTGTTCAGGTGCTCCCACGAGACACAGCCTCCCTCAGCACTACTCCTTCAGAATCGCCCCGTGCTCAGGCTACATCTCGCCTCTCTACAGCTTCTTGTCCAACACCAAAAGTAAGTGCAGATCCTTGCATCTTATCTTTCTCTAGTATAAATTCTGAGAAAACTAACAAATGTTTCCCTGCTTGTCAAGGTTGGATTGCATGCAAAATAGTAGTAAAAATGGATGGAATATATGATAGCTATCACCTATTGTTTCATAGATTATTTTATTAGGATAGTAGACATTTCATACAATATGCCTGCTCCTACATCATGGGTAAAAATGCCATGTTCTATAATTTATGTTTCTTTGTGGTAGACCTATTACTTTTTAGGAAACTTAGAAATGTGGGTGTAAATCAAATTATTCTGAGGATGAATGTATTTGTAGTCAATAATCAGCAATATTAACAAAATATGACAAATGGGATTTTTTTTCCTTTTAAACTTCAGGCTTGCATACCTACCTGCTCTCATATCATTCTGAAAAATTATTCAAACAGACTCAACTTGTAATGTTGCTGCCTATTATTTGGAAACAAAACTAAATTTGTTAGAAAGAAAGTTTTAATGCCAACCTTTGGGAGGGTGATAGTTTCAAAGTTTTTATTTTTTCCAATCTGTCTCTGAATTGTGGTGGAGGCAACATTAGACACTGTATACTGCCTCCTATTTTGTGTGTAAGATAAAGTACTAAGCAAGCTTGAGTACTGTTACGTCTTCCTCTGGAAAAATCACTAACCTGTTCCTTCAAGTTCCATTTGTGAAGAAACATAGTTATCAGAGATTACTTTCTTATTTAATGAGATATTGTGTTAGATATCAAGCTATATACTAAGTTTGTCCTAAGAATCTGACAGTTTTTTTATATGGCCTTTTTCTCTATCACCATATTTAAAAGCAAGTATAGCTTTCTCCCTTGATTTGACTTTTTTTTTATCAGTTTTGTGAGTTATAGTTTCATTTGACTAGAAACTATCTCTAAATTATTAATGTTATAGTGTGCTTTGTTTTAAAGTTTATGACAGAGAATACTCTTAGGAAAATCTGTATGATGTTACCGTTACATTTGTATATCACTGTATTTAGATAGGAGTCAAAATAAGTAACAAATAATGTCATCATTAAAAATTGAGGTTATAAATCTTCAAAGAGAAAAATTATAAATGTTTTCATTATTATGCAAGTTTTCTTAATTCGGTGTTTAGCATCTGATTTCAAATATGTTGTTTTTTTTAAAGCATGTCTTCCCTACACCCGTGTATTCATCCCTGAGTTAAATTTCAAGACTATAGATAGACTTTAGCACCTAACTCTGTTCTGGATGAAGTATTTATCTTAATTCTGCATCATTAAATTTATGACAGAAAGGAAAATGAAAAAAAGAATGTTTTTCAAGTTTCTGACTTGAAAAAGAGTTGATGTTAGTTTAACAGTATTAGTATATAAAAGAAAAATAACTAATTTTCAAGGATATTTTGATGAACAATATAACATTTTGATTTGAATATGTTCAATAAGAGGTATTTATGAAGTAAGCAAAGAGTGCTGTTCTGTGTAGAACTGAAAGTACATTTTTAATTTGCCATTCCTGTGTTTACTGCCTTTTGGTTGTAATGTTTATAAAACAGTGCATGTTAGTCAACACCATAGAAATCATCTGTGTTTCAGAGTAAGCATGAAATGTATCATATACAGAAATATATGTGCAAATGAGGTTTCTTTGTATAAGAAATACCATGCAGTCTTGAATGATCAGCTTTAGAAAGAGCTCATGACCCTGGCAATGGGTGTGGATTCCACTGCTTACTTTTCTCCTTAAAAGCCTCACTACATTAAACAAGATGCTTAAATGTTTTATGCGTCTTGTGTCTGTTTTGAGACTTGGTTTCCTAGTTGTAAGAAAGGAATAATGAGCTAATAGACAGTATTTACTGCCTTTAAAAGCAAAATAGGCTACTACAAATTATAATAAAGTATAATTAAACATTATGGTTCATCAACAGAAGTGCAAAATATTTGGAACATTATCTTTTGATGCATTCAAATGATTGTGAAAACATAAATGCAAGATTTTGGATATAGCTCAATAGTAGAAGATTTGGCTAGGATGTTCTAGATTTGAGGTCCACCCCTAGCACTGGATGAACAAAAAAGCCATGGTAGTACACATCTGTAATCCATACTAGAGAGGATATGACAGGATGACCTAGGCTACATAGCAATACCATCTCAAAATTAAATAAAAAATAACAATAAATCAAACCTAATAATTTTATTTTATACAGTTTTGGTTGTTTGTTTCCGCAAGTTTTAATAGTGAATAATATTTAAGATGACACTGTCCATTTACATTATGAGGACTCATTTCTCTAGGTACTGGCAGTATCAAACATTTAACATTGTGTGTGTGTGTGTGTGTGTACATGTGTGTGTGTCGCATATTATATCTTTGATTTAGTTTTGATCCTTTAGGATTCTTCCATATATAAGAACAAATTCTCTGTGTAAAATATACTGTTTTGGTTTTGTTATAGTTGTTGTTCACTCTTCAGGGTCCAATGATGACAGTCAAATATTAAAATATAACCATTGTCCATCAAATAATTCTCTCCAGTAAATATTTATTTGGTGTAATAATTTAATATTTTTTCATTAGGACAGTATTTTCTTTTGTATAAGCTATTTTCTTATAATGAATTCTTACTGGAATGAATGCCACTCCTTTTGCTTTGTGGCAATGCAGAAAAATTTAAGAACAAAATTGGGTGTTTTGTTTTTTATTACCCCTAAATAAAATAGTGCATATGTCAAAGAAATGAAAATGGTAAATTGATTTTAAAGAAATGTATGCAATGTATAGTGCACTCAAGTTTCACCATGATGATGTTCTTCCAAAAAGCATTTGATAGAAGAATGGCAGTAACAGAGACCTTCTCTTCTTAAATGACTATGATTTATAACTTAGCTCAGTGCTCATTATCAGTTATGACAAACAGCAAGAAACCAAAAGGGGGGAGTGTGAAGTAGAAAATAATAACAAGACTAAAAGATGGGGAAAATCCAAAATTCAATGTATTCACAAGAGAATATTTTAAGGACTGATTTTGTTATCTTTTTCTTTTCTAAGTATCTGAATTTTACATTACCTTGTAAGGTAGATTGTAGTAATGCATTCCCTTGTGCTGTAAAATTTAGAAGATAATTTTATATATAGCTGAATAAAATTTATGAAGTTGTTTAAAAGAATATAATATATTACTTTACTGTATTAGTACATAATCTTATATTCAAACAAAATGCAGAATTAGGACCTCTTTTAGGTTCATGTTATTTGAGCAAAATCATTTACACTAGTCAAGCTAGTGAGATGGCTCATTGGGTAAAGTGCTTTTCTTGCGATCATTAGAACCAGCACATAAAAACTTGGAGGGTATGGGAGCCCACCTCTAATCCCAGCATACAGAAAACAGACACGGGCATCTCCAGAGTGGCTGACAGACTACACTAGCTGAATCAGTTAGCTCTGGGTTCAAGTGAGCATTTCTATCTCCATATAAGTTGAAAACCCATCAAAGACATATGACATCAATTTCCAAGACCTATACACATGCCACACATATGTGCATAGACCTACATTACCACACACAAGTGGAATACATACCACATACATATATACACTCTAAAAATATAAATAAATAGAATTTGTCTTACTCAGGGTCTTCATTAATATGAGTCTGAAAGGCAGTGTGATCTTGTTAACCTATGAAAATTAAAATATTACTCTAATACCATATTTTATTTTCTATGTGATTTTCCCTGGTAATGTCAATTTTAGTAAATTCTTCCATATTGTGACCATTTTTCTTTGAATAATAGTTGATTATGTGATGTAGCTAGTAAACTAACAAAATCTAAGAATCAGATGTCCATTTGATCTTACTTGATGTCGTGATAGTTTAAATCAACACAGCCTGATGTTAAAAAAATATGTTCTATTACTTTTAAGAAGCTAAATAAATCAGAAAATTCTCTTAGACATCTGTTTTACTTGATTTTGTCTGAAGCTATTGCAACATTACTGTATTAATATTTGTTTAGTCATTAATGACAAACAGATTTGAGGTCTACATGTAGAATCAACAAACATCACAAAATCTAAAAACACTGAATTAATTAAATTTTTTAAATGTCACTTAAGCAACAAAACAGTTTTTAGGTTCATAGTTTTCTCCCACTTTGGAGATAGTAAGCAATGTTCTCACATAGCTGTTCAAATGCAGCAGTTTTCTAAGATTCCAAATAAATTCTGCTCATGTGGTTTGTGACTAGCAATATTTACTGTCCTAGAAGTTAAAACTGAGAACTTTTTTGTACTTTTTTCTTTATAACTGCAAAATCATAATAACCTTTTACATGTTGATATAAATCTTTTTATGAAAATCAGAATCAAAAATATATACTTTATACATAATGAAATGTTTTTGCTTTATTTACAGTTTTCAAATTACTACTGATGACTGACTAAATAGAAGACATGAATTCTTATCATATATTCTGTCTGTTGTAATGTTAATTAGTTGAAGAGTACGAAGGAGCAAATCTAGTTCACACAGCTATGTTGTTAGAAAAAGAAGTACAATATTAGTATATCTGATAATTGGATTATTTTAAATATCACACCAAAAATTTATGGTTTTGTTTAAAGGGTAAAAATTTTACTTGATAGATTTAAAGCAGAAAGAATTGCTAGCCCTTCCCTGGTTGCTAAATACGTGATACTAGAAGTTTATAAAAAATATTCTAATAAAAAAATCAACAAGCACTTTGATTTTTAGAACTTTCTAAAATATATCCTATAAGTATACAGTATACAGATACTTGTTACCATATAAGGATTTCATATATCATGAAAAACTTTGCGCCATATAGTTTTTTTAAGGTCTTTTGAAATGTAAAAATCTAAAACCCTATGTGTTACCATTCCATATTCTGATAACACACGCATTGGTATTTGGGTATACATTCTTCCAAATATTGAAGTAGTTCATCATTATCAAAAAATCATTTTTGTTAATATGACCACTCAGCTAATTATAGTGATATTTTATTTATTTATGTTTTACAAATACAGCTTGCCTAACGACCAGAAGGTAAAAATTAAGCCACTAGAGGTCAGGAAGTGGTGTCATGCACTTTTGGGAGACAGAGGCAGAGGGATTTCTGTGAGTTCAAGGTCACCCTGGGCTATACAAGATGAGTCAGTGCAGAAACATCCAGGTGGTGGTGGAGAGGCACACCTAGAGAGAAATGAGATGAGACAGGAATTCGCTCTCCTTTAGTTTGAGGATTTCTTCCAGGTAAAAGCTCTCTAGTGTCTTGACTACTCTACTTTTCTCATCTTCAGTTTGAGCTCCAATATCTGTCTCTCGGTTTTTTGTTATTCTTGCTACATAGCTGATCCTAAAACTCTTTATTCATTTGAAGATCTCCATCTCAGAGTTGCAGAAATACATTTTCTAAAGTTCTAAATTCTGTTTAGGAGCTAGTATTTTGCAAAAAAAAAAAAGGGGGGGAGGCAGCAAATGTTTTCACTTGCTTTTGATAAATAGGTTTAATGTTCATTTATCTATTTTATCTATTAGATTTCTAATTTCTCAATAAACTTGCTTTATCAATTGCCCCTTGATCCTTTCTAGTAAGAATTATGTTCTCTGTAAAAAAAAAAAAAAAAAAAAAAAA
>JAQHUG010000043.1:4945118-4963520 GCA_028555095.1 Dicrostonyx torquatus
AGAGAGAGAGAGAGAATGAATCCCTTGTAACTCAGTATTGCCTTCAATTTGAGATTGTCCTGCTTTCTCCAACCTCATTAGAACTCGTATTATATGTACACACCACCACACCAGGCTTTATTGCTTTATTTCCCCTGTTTTCTCTTAAAGAAAAATTTAGATGAAATAAGAAAAAGCTTTAAAGAGTTACTATATCTAGCATTGGTCTGGCATTAAAATTTTCTGATTGGCAGCATAATTGTTTAATTTGGAATCATAATGACAGCTGAGCAACCTCTGTGCTTGAGTTGGCAAGCAGAGGAACCTCATGTCACCAGTAAGAATGATGCTTGTTGGGACTGATCTTTCCACTTAAAGAACACTCACGTTTCTTTTCATACCATTGATGTTTTCTGATATACAATAGAATAGACATTTAAACACTGAAAGAGAAAACGTGCATAGGTATATTTGTAATTCTTTGTTTTTTGTAAGCTAAATGCAAATGTAACACTACTCCAGATACTGCTTCATCAGAAGTCCCCAAGATAACCAAAAGTAAGTGCCAATTTCCTCCTCTCAGGAATAGTGCCATACCAGAAACTGAATTCTAGAGATCTATTTGCAGAGCATGTCATAGAGCATCTCGGTTAGTTAACTCCTTGATCTTAGGAGCCTGAGTCAATTGATGAATTGCATGTACTGCTTACTAATGTGTAGAAAAAATTTAAGTTCACTTTTTCTTTATTCTGTCTTTTTTACCCATCTTCCCTCATTGTAGCAAATTAGACGGCCGGATGAAAGCAAAGGAGTTGCTAGTAGAGTTGGATCCCTCAAAGTAAATATGTTTCTAACATTTTTTGGCAAGATTTTGTCTATAGCCTACACTTCTTCCTTTTTGGAGGGTGGAGGGAGGAATGGGGGCTTTTTCCATTTTTCACCATCCCATTTTTTGTTTTAATATTTTTATTGGCTGTTGGGTCATATTATTTTTTTGTTTTCAGCTACACATAGAGCAACCAGCTGAAGGCAAGCTGCCAAATAACTAGCTTTGAAAGGCACCACAAACAAGAAAGGGCAACTGCCTCATTACATGTGCCTGTGATTTGGGGCTCTAGAGTAAACCGTTCCTCTGACTGATGTCACTGGTTATGTGCTAAAATTCCTCTTAAATAGAAAACTAATACATTTTCAGAATGTCACCTCCCTTTTAACCTATTTTATAAAAGGCATTGAATCTTATTTTAGTGTTTTTACCAGATTAATTCATTCCATAGTAAAAAATGTGAGTTAATAACATATATTGAGTTATATCATATAAAGAACTAAGAAGAAATGCTTTATGATGCCAGTATAGTGGACCCCATGCACAGCTTTCAGTGTTAAAGCACTCTTAGGACTTCTGCGGGTTTTTTTAGAGTTTAAAAGTTATTGTAATATTAGGCAAAAACATATATATTAAAATATTTGCCCACTTTGTACATAATCTTGTAATTTACAGTTGAGGTTTCTGATTTTCTGATACTATTTGTTAATGCCTAAATGTCACTTGCTTAATATATATTGAGCACTTGGTACTCTTATCATTTATTTAGTCACAATGAAAAGCTAAAATATTTTTATCACTGAATACTTTTAATAATTCATAAATGCAAGTTAAAAATTGTTAACTATAAAATAGGCAAAACTAAACTTAACCACTGTTTTATATCTCAATCCCAAATATCCTCACAGCAGTAACAACTCTTAAATTAGTCAAAATGCAAGATAATTCAGTGCACTAGATGTCATATAATTCACTAACTATATTAAAGTCTAATTAACTCAGTCATTTCAGATTTTTCCATAGCTCCAATTCACTTCCATTTAACAGTTTTTTTTAAAAAAAAAAAAAAAGACAAATTTCTGTACTCTTTCCTCCTCCTTGATTCTTCTGCCTTCTTAGTTTTGCCTTTTTGTTGACTGTGAGTATGTGCAAACATGAATGCACATGGATGAACCTGTGTTTGTATGTCTGTGCTCTTTATTAAGAAAAGCCATGCTCTTTGTTCCTTAACACTGGCTTATAGTAGATAGCCTTTACATTTACAAGTTACCTCTGTAAAGGACGGCACATGGTGATGTGTGCCAATTTCAGAAATTAGGATACTTAGCAGTATTCGGTCAATAGAATGTAGTGATGAACCGATAGCATTCCTCACTATATCATACTTTACTTTAGTCTTAAAGAGACAGTAAGTCTGTGGTGGCTTACAGCGCTGATTAGGACACAGAAGATACAATATAAAGTTCTTAATAACTGATAGTGAACTGAACTTAAGCGTCCATCTATAACTGCAGTACCTGATATCAATAAATTTACATGTATGAGTGAATGTGTGTGTAAATGAAGTTCAGTTCTAAGATATAAATATATAATCTTAAAGTTATATTATAGGTATCTTTAAAAGTTTTTATACTTGCTTAAGAATAAAACATTCATTTTATAGTTCAATCAGCTTGTTTCAATATGGATACAGCCTTAGATTGAAAACTGTGCTTGTGGGGGAAGGCAAATTTCCTGGTCTTTAATATGTTTATGCTGTATAGCTACCAAGTAGAAAATCTTAGAATGAATCTCCAGGACATTATAAAATAGTTATTATATATACTTAACTATTTTGGTGAAAAAAATGTTCAAACAAAATAAAATGTTGTCTTCCAAGTCACAAGTTTGTTGAAATGTTATATTCTTATGTTATAGAAAAATCTGTGGTATTTTGAAATGTTTGCCAAAGGCAGTCAGAAGTGTATAATACTATGAACTTGTTTTAAGAGGAGAAATGAAAAGAAAACAAGTTGCCTTTCCAGTTTCTGTTCTGACATTTACATGTACCTCCATGAAAAGCTGGAGGAGCTCAGAGATCACCAACATGTCAATGTGACAGGGTACTCTCTCAGCAGTGTGTGATTTCACTCATTTCCCTGAAACTTTGTGCTGACAGCTATTCCCAATCTGCCTGGTTTGTTCTCTCATCTCCAGCTTTTCAGATTCCTGTCTCTTATCCCTTTCTTTCTTATTTAGCTGTGGTGTCATACTCAGGTTTATAAAATAAAGATTAAATTGGAAGTATAAAAAACTAGTAAGCCACACAACTAATATTACAGTAAATTTAGTAAAATTTGGACCCTGATATAAAGTAAGAACTTTGCAGAATCAATGCAATCCATAATAATGTAATTTTCTAAAGACCTCTTCATTGGCATCTGTTTAACACTTATTCGCTTGACTATGTATTGTGCCTATTATTGAATGTGTCAGCAATATTATAAATTATTGACTGGACCTAAGAAGTAAAGACATGGTGATTAAATAATTTTCAGGGAAAATTATTAATGAAATTATTAATGTTTAATGATTATATATAATCTGACCAGTAGATACACATGTTCAGATTTTTTAATAGACCTCTCTAAACTCAGGTACCTTTGGAATAATTATGTAATATTTTGAGTAGAAAGAAATTTAGCAGCAAGCAGCTTTATCAAGAATGGATTACTCTAACATCTTGTAAATGCTTGAGTAAAGGCCCATATTACACAAGACATCTTTTGAAAGAGAACACCAACTTAGAGCCACTTGACATCATACGTGCAGTGTATAGTCAGTAACTAGAAACTATTTTTATAATATAGTTTCCTCTAAATGCATTTTTTCAAAGGGTATTTTTTTTTCAAAACAAATATATAAATATGACAATAAAATTAAATTATTGTACTAAATAGCTTGTCTCTGACCCTCCCTTTCTAGGACTTCAAAAACGTTTTTAGGAATCTAACTCATGAATTTCTTTCTCCTGAGATTATTGCCTTTCATCTAATTCATACTGCTATATTTATTTTGCCATAAAGTAAAGTAAAAGTTACTTATCTTATAGCTCAGCTTATTTTTATATTTTTATATTATATGTATTTATATTACATTTCTGATTATTAAAGTAAAAATCATTTTACTAATTTCAGTCACTAACTTGTGAAAACTAAACAAAAAGAAATTAATGTCTCATTGTTCTACTTCCTTCTTTGTGAAAGACCTTCTTTTCTATGTGTATTAGGAATTTATTTTTCTCCTAAACTTTTAAAAAATATTTTAGAGTGTTTTGTTGTAAACATTGTATTTTTATGTTTATTATCTCATTATATCTTATTAAAGGTAACATGATTACGTTTTAGGTCACATTAAATCGACTCTCTGTAATCACCTAAAATCCCATGTCTTTCAAAGGAAATTTAAATCAAGTGAGATAGATACCCTGAACAATCAATACAATTGTACTTTAATATTTAGCTCTTAGTAATATAAAAAATGTCTGCATTGAATCCATTAACTGATATTGAGCAGGGACACACTAGTGGAGCATTAGTCCTTAGATGAGTAAGCAGCCAGTAGACCATACTAAGTAGACAATATGTTTAATATAGAGTTACTTTCTACAGGTACATATTAGTGTCTATCAGTCCTCATACATAAAACATTTTTGAGCCACCCATATCTCCTGTTTGATAAGCTGACATTTACATTAATAATTTGCAATTGTTTACCACTTGTTTATAGTAATTATAGTAAAATCCTGACTCTTGAAGGAGATGATCTGTCATAAATATGGCCAGTCTTTAATAATGATAACAGTAATTTAATCTTAGGAATACTATACAAAATTGGCTAATATTAGTAATTTTCACATTATTAGAATTCTCTTGATTTGAAAAAAACTTATTCCTGAAATTTCATTTTTAATGAAAATAAGAAAGCTCTATTCTATCTTATTCTTTAAATCAAAAGATACAATATTATAATGCCTAAAATATTTGAAGTAATCATATCTGTAAGGTGTTTAATGCTCACCATGGAATACCCCTCTCAAAACTGTCTTTAAGCCAGCCAGTGGTGGTGCATACCTCTAACCACAGCACTCAGGAGGCAGAGGCAGGTGAGTTGCAGGACAGCCAGGGATACACAGAGAAACTCCATTCTGAAAAACAAACAAACAAAACATTAACTTTAATATAAGACACTAATGATAAATAAGTTTTTCCTGTAATAGCAAATAGTAAAAAAGAGGCAAAATTCTCAAACTTTAAATAAAATAAGTATGCAAAGAAAGATTTTCTTAGAACTATGGTTTTGCTGTGGAAATTTTAATGCACAAAGTTGAAAATATGTTTCATTTCTTAATATATAAAGTCAACCATATTTTGGAAACTACCTCAAAGCATAAGTGACAGTGGTAGTTTTATCCCAAATCTGTAAGGCAATAAACTTCAAAAGTTCAGAAAATTAGTTTTTTTAATGATAGGGGGAAAGAGTTTATGTGATCTTTAATGCAATAAACTTGATGAATACCTACTATATTCTGCTGTTATAGATGCTAAAATTATGTTAAATAACAAATGTAGTAAGGTTGTTTCTGATTTCTCCACTTTATCATCCTTTCCAATTCCCTTAACTTTGTATTCTGAAACCTCACACAGAACTTGTGACTAGAAAATGCATTGGTAACTGTTTCAGCTCCCATGGCATAGTGAAAATTAATGTAGGACAAGGCAACAAAATGTATGATGTTGGCATCACAACTAAAAAATTAGAGCAAACCAAAGCACCAATAAAGTCAGCCTGGAGTGACAGAACTGTAGTGCTGACTGCTCAGGAGCCTGAAGCAGGAAGATCACCAGAGCTCAGTGACAGTAAGGGACAGACTTGATCGTGAAGGTTAAATACAGCTTTAGGTATAAAATAACTATTTTAAGAAACAGTAATAAAATAGCTATTTTTAAAGTTGGTGAGCTATATTTGCTGGCACACGTCTGAAATCTTAGCATGGCTGCAGAAGAAGAACTACATGTAGAATCCAACCTGAGCTACATAGTCAGTTCTAACCCAGCCTGAACCAGATAGCCTGACTATTTCAGAAACATAGGGGAGGGAGAGACAAACACACAGAGAAATCAATGACTAAAAACAATGCTTAAAAGTAAATGTGGGAAAAGGATATATATTTTTTATGGTGTTGCTGACATATGTATTGAGAATGGGTTGTTCATTAATACTGAAAATTAAATAAGAAGAAATATCAGATTACTTAAACTAGCTTTCCTGTCATCTTTACTAAATAATAAAAAGATGTACAGTAGATATACAAACCAATGCAGATCAGTGTGGTACCATAGGGAAAAAAATTGCTTGTTATTCTGCTTTCTCCCTTAATTGAGCATCTTCTCAGCAAGTCCATACCACAACCTGTATAAATAGGGGTATCATATAATCTCTATAATTATACTTTTTTTTGAAAATTAGGAGGAAGTGGATTTTGATGTTTCTTTGTTTTTTTAATTACGAGTTTCTCTTTCAAATAATTTAAGTCCTGAGATGTATTCCCTTGTCAGGCTGTTTTATTATTTATATGGCAAATTTGTTGGTGATAAAGCCATGTATACCTTCCGATACCCTTAATATTCTACCATTTCCTCTTTAACAGTGTTTTCTTTCCTCCACTGCAAAACCAGGCTCGGCTTCCGTCGTGCTCATCTACCTATAGTGTGTCTGAGGTATATTTTGCACGTGTCTTTTTACATGGTCAATAACATGCTCGCACTCACCCCTTTTTTTTTTTTGCCTTAATTTATTTTGCCTTGCTCTTTGCCCTTGGCTGAAAGGGATGAGGGTATCAGTGGGGGCAAGTCACCAGTTTTAGGGAAATTTTCTATACTATACTCTTGTCAAAATTACTTGGCTTCCAGTACTCATGTATTACACTGAAATAGCTAACACACAAATAGCCAACTGGATTGTTATTGCTACCTTCCTCCATAATAATTTCTCTGAATCAGGTAATTTATTTTTAAGCTTGAATTGTCTAAAGAAAAAGATTCTACTTAAGCATACGTGTATGTTACTGATTGAATTCAGTTAGTGAGAATCCCTTCCCATTATCCAAACACATAAGAAACCTTCCAGAATTGACCATTGAAGGGGAAATTGTGAGAAAAGGCAAATTGTTTCATTCATGTGTATTTAAAATTAAAGATTCCTTTCCTCTTTAAAAATCTTTAATATATATATATATATATATCCAGGTGGTGGGTGAGACATGCCTTTAATCCCAGCATTCAGGAGGCAGATGAATCTTTGAGTTCAAGCCAGGTTGGTCTACAAAGCGAGTTCCAGGGCAGCCAGTGCTACACAAAGAAACCCTGTCTTGAAAACAAAAAGAAGTAGGATTACCTAGTTTCTCTATACTTGTGCTTTTCTTAAGATTCTTATCATATGGGAGATTATATTAATTGTGAGAATCATGCTCTTTTAACAAAATATATAATATAAAATTAGACTTGTGTTCTTGTCTTCTTAGGGTTTGATTTTCCCTTCCTCTTGTACTAAACAACAGCATACTTAATTTTCTCATTTCTGTAAAGTAAATTTCCAAAATATTACTAACATGCTATGACTATATCATGAGCTAAGTCTGGATTCCAAAGCAGGAACAAAGTTGAACAGATGTAAAGAAAAAAATTAACTCTAAAGAAAAGAAAATGAATAGTATATGAAATTTAAGATGTCAGTTTTTTATAGCATAACATATTTATACATATTTACATAGTTCCTATAACTATTTTCAGACCAGTATTGTCAGTATAATTCTGACCACAAGAATATTATACATGATGCAGTTCCTTTAAAGAAAATGGCACTGTCTAAAATAACAATTTATTTGTGCAGAAAAACAAATTAGCATCTTTAGATTTCAAATTTTAGAAAGTTTCAAAAAGGTATAATAAAGTTGAATTTATTGGAGCAGTAAAGTATAGCAGTCTTGTTTAATTTTTATGTACTAAGTGATAATTGTCAATGACTTTTTCCTTATAACTGAATTTATACAGATAGATAGCTTTTCTCAGGCAAGAAAGAATTTCTTCTATTATTCACATAATTGGTTATATTAAAAACAAAGAGAATTTAGATAACTCTTAAATAACTCAAGAAACCTGTCGTGAAAATAATACAAAGCTTTGAAACTCCCAATAAGAAAGATTACTGAACTACAAGGCTATCTATATTCTTATTTTAACCCTTTGTCATTTTGGTGTTTTAATGAGCAAATATGTTTGAAACATAATGGTGATGGCTTTAGCATAAATATGGTGTCCATGTATTGTGCCACTATCATCATCATAAATGAGGTTTCACCAAAAGCTGGGGGAGTTTTAATCAAGATCTTCAATCTGTATAAAATACTTCTTGAAAGTAAATATTCATGTCCATATATATGGAAGATTTAGGCCACCAAATTTATCTTAGAAATGATGTCCTTACTGGGGTTCTTGGTTATTTACATCCATGAAAATGAAAAAAATTACTTTCCTCTTTGCAAAATCATTATGGAAAAGTAATTACCAAAAGGCAAATTAGCTATTTATGCTGTCAACAAGGACTTTTTGAAAACATAGGTGTGTATCATACCATCATTACCTTTTTCATAGGCCTTTTTCTTAATACCATAGGCTTGATTTCCAATATAACACATTTCTTTCTGCCACTTCATCTGGGCAATTCTCCGTTTCTCCTGAGAGGTTAAGAAGGCTACAATTGACATCATCTCCAATCACAGCCTACAGCATCCATCAGGGTCTTTCTCTGTGACAGAGGTGTGCAGAAGGACTCTCTGGTTTGAATGTAGAACTGGCTTTGGCGACTTGTGTATGCAGTGGCATTTGCTCTGTGACATTCAGCTCTTACAGGAACTTGGACTCTATGTGGGTTTGTGACATGTAGGCTCTCCTTAATTGCCATGGACCGGCTCAGGGGAGCCCCTCAGACCGTGGGGAAACAGGGTCTTGATACCAGGAAGGCACGAGTTCAGGTGAATGACAGACAGACCAACACACACGGGAGTGGTTTGAATCTGCTGCAACTTTACTGAATTCACATTTCCATTATATAATTATTCAAACAAAGACCAGAACCAGAAGGTCACATGTCATAAATTGGCACAGTATGAAAGCTTCTTTTAGTTACAAAAACGATGAGCAGGTGTTAGACATAACACATCCTGGGAAGGGAAACTCTTGTCCTTGGGGGGAAAAAAACCTCAGGCCAGTGGGTACATCCTATCTAGGAATAGAAAGTTTCTTTCCCACAATTGCTATTCTGGCTCTTCTTTTTTATTAAAACCCTTTATCTCTTTTAGTGACTCTCTGCATCTGCTGAAATATACTTGTTTATATTTTCTTAAGAAACAGACCCTTTGGAGGTTGGGATCTAGCAAGCCTGTGCTAAGTAATTCTGTTTTTGTCTCTTATAAAATACAAACCTATAACTATCATCTCTCCTGCCTTTCTGTAAATGAAATTATTTAATGACTATACTTCTGTATGATCTCCATCATATATCTTCTATTCTTAGCTAAATTACTTTATGAGCTTCTTTAGTTTATGTTTTTCTTCTCATACTACATCAGTCTTTACTTAAGCAACACTTCTACTGCTGTAACTCATTAAAAATGCTCCTTTTACTGATTTCATATTGCTTATAACCAACATTTGCACAAGGGCTTGAAACACTGAAGGTATCTAGAGCATTGCCACTAATATCAAAGTTATAATTATTATTTCCAGGAACATCAAAGGGTTCTCTGGTAAGATTGTGCGTTTGGCCACGTACAGTAAAATACATTATTAGGAAAGAATATCGAAGACAGCTGACCATCTATAATGGCAGTGAAAACAAGATATTCCATTCAAGTTCATGACTTGAGCTGAGTACCGTGGAAGGCTGGAAGTATAGCTCGCAAGCACAAAACTTCCCCTTAACTTCCCGTGTTATCACGCACAGGCGACACCGCCAGGTATGTTGACAGGTGTGGCACTTAATTGTCATAAAGTGTGTTTCTCACTTGTCATTGTGATAGGGTTTCTCTACTCTCTGAAACATTTCTGTGTTAATATTCAATCCAATAAACTTAAGATAAAGTAGGGATCTAATATTCATGATAATCATCTGCACAAAAGGTATCTTCTATGATTGTTTTTTTTAATCTAAAGCTGGTAGCTGTTTAATAAACCTTAATTAAACTTTTCAGGAATGTTCTCACGTATCAATTTTTAAATGGAAACCTCTTTTAGGGCGACTGTAAACTATAGTGTTTATTTTATAGCAGAACTATGTAAGTAGCCAGACCTTCCATCGCTCAAAATAATCGTCTCCCTACAATGATATCATCTCAACTTTACCTCTGTTTCTGAAAAAACAGTGTCTAACTCCTGATATGGCCCTTGACTTTGAAGTTGTATAGATCACTATCTTGTATGCCATTCATTAAGATTAAAATATTAAATGTTGCTCAGAAGATCCTATCCCTGACTTGTAAAGAACAAGGTAGTCCATAACCTCATGTGGCTAAAGCTGCTAGACAAATATGACACCATGGCCCTTTTGTTTAAAGTAAATAAATAAAATACACCCCAAAAAAGGAAGAACTAATTTCTAAATTTCTAACTGATACTCAAAATTTTCAGCATTATTTTTGTTGTTTTTCCTTTTTTTAAAACTTTATTTCAGAGCTGGAGAAATAGCCTAACAGTTAAGAGCATTTGCTACTCTTGCAGAGGACACAAGTTTGATTCTAAGCATTCACACTACACTATTTAGACCACTTGTACCTCCAGATCCAAGGAATCTGACATGCTCTTCTAACTCCAGTACAAATGCGTGTACATGCACACATACATGCACATGCAAAAAATAATTTTTTAAATGTTTCTTCAGATTTTCCTTATTTTAAACAAAAGTCAAATAATTACTGTCTCCTGGTAGAAATGGATTTCATTATGATCTATTTAAGAAGCAGTAATATACCTGGTGTGGTAGCTCACACCTTTAGCACCAGGTTTCAGAAGTCAAAGGGAAGTGAATCTCTGTGAGTTCAAGGCCACCCTAGTCTGTAAAATGAGTTCTAAGACAGCCAAAGCTGCACAGTAAGATGCTGTATCAAAAAAATAAAAAGGTAATATATAATTGAAGTAAATATAATATGATTATATCACAATAACACATAGCATCTAAAATATAAGCATAAATATTTAACTTATTTTGCTTTTATAGTCCAGATTGAACTCTTTAAAACCCTCTTTAATGTGCCAGATTTGTCAATAGTAAAGCTGGTTTAGTTTATTGGAAACTTAGAAGCTCATTACTTTCTTCTTGAGTAGACAAAGACTGAAATTTAATGATATGTCTATTTAATTCTTGAGAACTTTCAGCTACTTAAATCCTAGCATGGTAGGTGTCCTTTGAATTTTAGCACATGTCCCAGAAAGCCAGTTATGATCTAAACAAACCTTGACAATAACATTTGAAAGCTTTTGCAAAAAAGTTTCATTTAAATTACATACAAGTCGTAAATTTTTGTAGGAGGTGTAAAAGACCATCATTCTTTAAATACTATATCATTTCCTGTAGAATAAGTTGAATAACCATTCTATAAACACCACAGAACCAAAAACTGTCTAAGTAGCCAACAAGTAAAGACTATATACTAAAGTGGAGAGCCTCAAATTTTTCTACTCCATAAAAATCTAATTGAAAATCTTTTATTTGGGTCTGGTGAGATGACTCAGTGTGTGAAAACATTTGCTGTACAAACCTTATAACCCGAGTTTGGTCTGCCAAACCCAAAGAGTGAGGGGAGTGAAATCCCCTTACTACCAACTATGTATGCACGTGCACACACACAAACGCACGTACATGGGAGCAAGCACAGACACACATGCACAATTATAATAAATAAGATATTTTTAGAAGAAAAATCATATAATTGGTTTTTATTTACCAATGTGTTTTAATAAAGGATTCTGTGGTACTCTGCTCTTTGATTCTTAAGTGAATTATTTTTATGTCATTTTTACCCAGTAGTAGTGAAACTGGACAAAGTATGATATGCTATGAAAGAATCTGATAAATAGTATTTAAAAGTGTTTTTTGAAATGCTAGACATGGTACTATAAAAGTATATTTGGTCTTGTCTCATTTTTAATTTTTTCCATCATTTTGATTCTTATTCTTAAAACATACATAATATGAGCAAAAGTCCTTTGTCTTTAAGCACTCACATTGGTTTGTAAATTTAGTGGAAGAGATATGCAACTTAAAAATAACTAAAAGAATTATCAATCAGTTTACTAAATCATTGTTTTCTTTTTCTTTTCTTACTCTAAACATAAATACTTTAAAGAGATTTTATCTCCCTATTGAATTTTTGAAAGTAAATAGATATTTATTATTAATTTATCAATTGTTTTCACCAAAAGAAGAAAAGTATGTATTTCAAATAACCAGTAAACAAATATAGTGAGGAAATTTCTGACTTTTTGGTAAATTTTGATTCAGGACACTGATAAGACAAGTAATATACTCGGCATGTCATAAGAGTCACTAAAGAATATTTGAGAAATAACGATGTACATCAACAACTATATCAACTTTTCTGACATGAAGATTTTTCTCCTATTATTCAGGGAGAATTTCAATTCATATAAAATCTACTATAGTACCTGAAATATAGTAAGTATTAAATAACCATAAGTTTGCTTTTCTTCTCTGAAATAGATGGCTTAAGCCCTAATCTTAGTAGTTTGGGGCTTTTCCCTTAGCCCTTTTCTCATGCCAGCTAATTTCCTGGAGCACTTCTTCAGTTACCTTCAGTCCTTTTTGTTGTTGTTTTTGTTTGTTTGTTTGTTTGTTTTGAGGCAGGGTTTCTCTGTGGCTTTGGAACCTGTCCTGGAACTAGCTCTTGTAGACCAGGCTGGTCTCAAACTCACAGAGATCTGTCTTCCTCTGCCTCCCGAGTGTTCTTTGACCAAAAAAAACTACAAAGCATACCTGTTACCTTCCAGATAATTCTGTAGAGTTCTATCTCTTCTTATGAGCAGGATTTTAAGGACCTATAATTTAGTTAGGTAAAATAAATTGGGAAAGGGGAAGATGCTATTCACCGATCTTAGTAGTAACCCTAGAAACTGGAAGGTTCTAAGTGTGGTTGAAGCTATCTTTAACCTAAGAGGGAGAGTGATACTATCTTTTCAAACCCATGCTCTGCCTATTTTATTTTTCTAATAGTCTCTAGAACCAACTCTTCTCCATTTGAATAGGATATTGGACTATTCAGTTTTAATACTGAATATCATAGAAGAATCGTTTCCGTCCTGGGCAAACCAGAACGATCAGCCGTTCCCACCCTGTTATTACTCCAGTGAAGGTGAACATTCTTATGTCTCTGTTTCTTTCTTCTTGGCTTTTTTGTACAATTTATATTACCTGTCTGTCACGTGCCTCCTCCACTTTATAGCTCAGGGTTAGCTCAAGTTCATCTTCTTCCAGAGCCTCATCTAACAATTTCTGTTTGCCATTCACTCAAGGGAATTTCACTTGTACTTAAAGTCTGACACTATATTACTTTTTCTTCTACAAATCTGTTTTTTTTCTCTATTCTGTACATCTTGATCTCCTAGACTGTCTTCACATGTGTCTACTGTGGCAATATGTGACACTACTGAAAATTCAGAGCAGAAACTTGATAGTTATTTCTCCCATATGACTCATGAAAATCCAACAGATTTTGCCTCCTTTTTTTTTTTTTTAATCTCCGGAACCTGTACCTCATTCTTTTTTTTTAAAATATTTATTTATTTATTATGTATACAATAGTCTGTCTGTATGTATGTCTGCAGGCCAGAAGAGGGAACCAGACATCATTACAGGTGGTTGTGAGCCACCATGTGGTTGCCGGGAATTGAACTCAGGACCTTTGGAAGAGCAGGCAATGCTCTTAACCTCTGAGCCATCTCTCCAGCCCCCCTGTACCTCATTCTTTAGAACTACCTTTAGTGATGTATTTGCGTTTCTTGTCTGAATCGGTAGATTAGTCTCCAGGTTAGCTCCCTTCCTGTCATTGTCTGTTCTGCAAAAGAAAAAAAAAACCATCTTCACCTCGTTCGCCATAGTTTACATGTTAAATGTTGATGTAACTGTACCATAGCTTCCATGACCTCTAGAAAGTGCCCTGTACCCACCTGATCAACCTTTCCTTTTATTATTCCTGTTCATAGACTAAACTTACTTTCAACCATACCTAGAATTCCCCAGTTGAAAAGGCCACTAACATCTATCAATTGCTTCTTCTTTTTCCTCAAACTAATGTCAATATTACCTTACTACATTATACATCCTTAAAAATGTGTTCATAGGAATAGATTGAATCCTCTTACAGCTTTCAAAATGAATCATGGGCTTACAATTTCAGTTACTTTAAGCAATATCCCTCTGCCCCCATCAATACCCCTTCCCCCCCAAAAAAAGGCCTGTTAATTATTCTCCCTCTAGGAAGCCTTTCCTGGTGATGTGCCCCATTCCAGTCATTTTTTTTTTACATATTTTCTAGCTGTTTATACTGCTTTCATCATAGTACCTATGATATGTGTTCACTTGACTTTATTGTGTTCTGAGCTGCTAGAGATCAAGGGTGACTCCTTTACGCTATACCTATTTTTAAATTTTAGATCATTTTAGAAAAAACAGTAGATATTGTTTGACGAATGTGACGTATTCCCTAACTTATTTGTATGCTATATACTCCACTAACAAGTTATAAAAGTAGGTTAAGTAAAGGCATTGACTTAACTTCTTTTCTGTTCTTTTTGGCTTTCAATAAACACTTAAGAAATACTATGTCTTTATCATGAGTTAAAACAGTCTCAAATACCCTATTGTCTGTTAGCGTCAAATATCCTTAAGATTTATATACATTTTTAATTCACTATAGCATATGTTAATTTAGGTTGGTAGCATTCCCATTTTGGGGGGTAGCTTAAATAATAGCTATAATTATTTTTTTATCTTTCCAACCATATTTCTTTATTGACCATGGATATTGTGGGAAGGGAATCTCAGAAATTGTAGAATTGGTCTTCCTACCCTAATGCAAACCAGCACTAGCTGGCAAGCGGTATAAGCAGAAAGGAAGTTTGATTAATATATACATTTCTACTTACTTTGTTTAAGTTGCTCCTTTCACTTATTAAAAGAATTGACATTAAAAATGTTTTACTTCTCAATGGAATGTCCACCATTTTCTGTTATATTTCTTTATAACCACAAGTCAACATTTTCTCTTCATTTTTCCTTCTCTTACTAAATTGGTTGTGTTTTCTATCCGAAAGTAATGTCAATGCTATTTGTGCAACTTCAGTAAATTCCAGAGTTTTAAATATGCTGAGCAACTCATGGTTGTATTTTCTTGATCTGTACCTATAGATTTACTGGCAGCATGGATTTGCTATTAACTTCTAGTACAATTTTTTTTAGAATCCACAAAAGTATCTTCTTGATTTTTAGAAGTGATTTTTGTTTGTTTATTTCACACAAAGTGCGCATTTGAGTACAATAAAATGTACAACCTAGATTTCAGTAAGTAACATTATTACTTTTTTCTAGTCACCTTTTTTATTTTCACATCATTTCCTTCTAACCCAGGTGTATTAATTAATTTTCTTGTTGCTAAGATAAATATCTGTCTAAAATTACTTCAGGAAAGAAGGATTTATTGGGGCTGACCATTCGAAGTGTTATAATGTGGCATAATAAGGAAGGTGTAACTATGGAAACAGTCTGCAGCTGTGGCAGCAGCTTGCTAACATCGGGGTTGTTTACAAGCAGAAACCAGACCAGAAGGGCTTCCTCTATGTCTCAAGACCCAGTCCCTTAACAAACCCTTTTCCTCCAGTTAAGCCCAGTCTCTTAAAGGTTTTGCCAACTTGCTAGCTGGGGACTTAGTGGCTGAATACTTGAGTCTGGGATAGAAAACATTTCACATTTAAACTATAGCATTAGTGTTTTGTTTTGTTTTTTCATTTAAACCATACAACACAGAAGTCATTTGTGTAGATGTTTTCTTACATTCTTGGAAAGATGCTTCACTCTAGATTTGTAAAAGAAATTTTTAATCATTTCATACAATGAATGTTAGTGCCTTGAGGGCTTAATTCTCTTCCATAATTGAGAAAATGCAGGAAAAAATTAAGGAGGTCCCTTAAACAGGATTTATGTTTAAAGCCATATCTTTTTTTCTTTGGGAATTATCCTTATTGACTTTTTCTTCAGTGAGCTAAGGTCAGAATTGCCTGAGTTTACATGTATTTAGAATTTGAGCATGAGAGAAAGACAGAGAGAGCGCATGTTTTTCTTTCAGGGTTTTAAAACTTAGCATCTATCTTTTTTGAGTGTATGTGGGGGAAAAACTATTTTAATTAGCTGCTTACCATTCTTTGGCATTTAATAACCTTGCTCATAGTTTTAAAGTAAACTTGCCAAAAATTAATTTGTCCTAGTTTTTAAATTCTTAATTGGGGCTAGAGCAAGAGCTTGGACCAGTAAGATGCTTGCCTCATGAGCACAAGTACCTTAGTTTCTGTCCCTGGCCCATGTGGAAAGCCAAACTCTGTGGTGTGGCATGTCTGTTATCAGAAAGCAGCAGAGACAGGAGTATCCCTGGGGCTAGTTTCCCAGTCTGCCTAGCAAACTCAATGAGGATTGAGAAAGAAACCTGACATCCATCTCTACCCTTCCCTGCACACATGCTAAGTTTTAATTTGGAGCTAAATTTGAATCATCACCTGGGACTCGAAAAACCAGCCCTTACCAGCTCTGTTGTGTTAACTTCTCTGCAGCTATTATTTCTACGATTTCACACAGTGTAAAATAATATTCCATTTATCCTTATAAAATTTTAATGATAGAACTTTTTAATATGGTAAAATTTAAACAACTTAGGGCTGGAGACTTAAGAGTTTCTACTGCTCTTAAAGAAAACCAGAGCTATATTCTCCAACCTACATTGGGTGGCTTATACCAGTCCAGCTCCAGGGCATCCTGCACATCTGACCTCCACAGACATCTGCTCTCCCATTCTTATATCCACACACAGTTATGTGACTTATACATAGTTTTAAAAGTAAATAAATCTTCTAAAAACTGAACAGCTTAATACATCTATGTATTAACTAATATTTAGATTTAATCAATAATTAACTGTTTTATCTATTTATAGTAAAGACACACAGTTAAGTTACTTTTAGCTCGAAGGAATTCATTCAGATTGTTGCCTGATAATTTGTCACACGATGAAGTGTTTTATATATAGTAACTAGAAAAAATATATATATTAAATAGAATCTAATTGAAAGATTGTTAGTCTGTGGATATAGTTCAGTAAGTAAAATGTTTATTTATCATGCATAAAGCCCTGAGTAGTTCAGTCCTAACACATAAGCAAGGTATGGTGTTGAGGTACCTGGAGTTCCAGCACTCATGTGGTGGGAAGAACAGAAGTATAAGGGAGTTCCAACACTCATGTGGTGGGAAGAACAGAAGTATAAGGTCTTCCTTGTCCTGAGAGCAAATTTTAGAACAGTCTGGGCTACTGGACATTTTCTCTCTCTCTCTCTCTCTCTCTCTCTCTCTCTCTCTCTCTCTCTCTCCCAGCTCCCTCCTCCTGGCCCCTCCCCCCTCTCTGTTCTCCTCTCCCCCTACACTCTGGCTGTCCCTGCTGTCCCCACCCCTATCCCCACCTCTGTCTTTCTGGTCTTTCTGTCTTCCATCTCTGTCCTGACTTTCCTCTTTTCCTTTCTCCCTCCCTTACCCGCTCTGTTTATTTGAAAGACCAAGTGTTATCACTTTCCTTATCAACTTGACCTGACATTGTCAGTACTTGTACCATCCCTTACTACTTTTCTCTAATCATTGTAAAGTAAATGAAATGAAACATGAACATCTATTTACTTTCTTTTCATTCCTCCATTTAACTAGCTTATTTGTTTGGTTTTTCTGTTATCTTTTTCCCAAAACTTTTTCTCAAATATGCTGTTTAGGTTATTTATGTATACATACTTCTTCCATACAATGACTATTATAAATATGTAGTATTATTTATTATCATTATTATATTGCCTTTGAATTGCATTATACATGAGACTTTTTGGGAGTCACCATGAATAAGGCAAGATAGATTCTCATGAAGATGACTTTTAAAATAGTACCAGATTCTAAGCTGCTTTTCAACAGTTTATATTGTCCTTGATGAGGAGAGATGATTATCATTGAAGTATATGTGTGAAAAATGCCATGAATAAACTCTTGTTTTTAGGTTTTCATATAATGTTTTATTGATTCTTCAATGATTTCTTACAATGTATTTGGATCATATTCACCCCAACTCCTCCCAGATTCAGCTCACACCACCCCACCTACAACCAACTAGATGTCCTCCTTAATGCTCTTTAATTTTCATTGTTACATGTATACATACATATATATAAATTATATATATAAAAACATGC
>JAQHUG010000043.1:4979058-5027969 GCA_028555095.1 Dicrostonyx torquatus
TTTTTTTAACACTCTGTGACCCAATTAGAGGTTTCTTTTTGTCTGAAAGTGACTTTATTGCATATCCGTCATCCTTTTCTGACTAGGAGAGTTTTTAAAATGCTAAGCGGGCTTGGCTATGTCCAGTGCAGCAGCTGTAGCTGTCAAGCTTCACCCCATATATACTATTGTGTTTGACTTTCTAACATGGCAGAGCTACGTTCACCACCAACTCAAGGAGCTTGTTCACTGTCCCAGCACCTCCAAACCTCCACCAAGCAGCTTGTAGCATGCTGCCCACAAACCTTTTTTCTCTATATGAGTAAAAGCTAAAACCACTGGAATAGAGAGAAGTTACTTTACAAAAAAATTATTAATTTGAATATTGAGATATAATGTCATGAATACTCAGAAATCCTTACTCATCAAAATTTTTCATTGGTGCCATAATACATGATATAATTAGTATTTTTATACTATGATCAACATTAAAATTCTAAGAATAAAGCTTGGGAGATAAATCAGTAAATAAATACTTGTGGGGTAGCTCTAAGGATCTGAAAACAGATCCCCAAAGCATGTGTAAAGCCAGACACAAGTCTCTAATTCCAGAACTCCTACAGCAAGATGGAAAAGAGAGATAGGAAAATCTCCAGATGCTTGCAGGCCAGCTAGCCTGGCATATATAGCAGCAAACAACAAGAGACCCTGTCTCAACCAAGATAAAAGACAGAGACCAATACCTTGGGTTTCCTCTGATCTCCATGAGCACACTATGATACATATGTGTATATATACATCAATATTAAAATGAAATGGATTGCTCAGAACAACAAATCAGAAATGTTGATAGCAAGGGGAGACCAGTCTGAGGTTTGCAATTATTGAGAATGACTGGAGTTTAGAATTAAACTATCTAGGAACGACTTAAAAATATTCATCATTAATGAAATACATATTTCCTTAAGTCATGTACATTTTCTTATTTGGGTTTTATTCATAAGGATTCTCAATATGTGCTATAATACCATTATGTTCTTTTTAATAACAGAAAAACTCATCAGATTGTTTATAAAAAAAAATATCAATCAGCTTTGGCTTTCTGTAGTGATCACTATTCACTTCACCATCTGTGGAGCCTGCAACAGGTCCAAATTCATTTAGAAGTCAATCCTGAAAAAACAAAACATGAAATGTTGCATGTAAGCAAGTTCAGTGAAATTTAAGATGATAAAAATTGTTGTTACATTGAGAAATTTACAGACTGTCCCCTGAAAACAATTTGTAAACATTTTTACATATAAAAATTACTCTGTGCCTATAGAAATTTATACATTGCTGATAGATAGTATTCTCGCTTTACATATTTAATCAGCAAATGACTTAGACTTCAGGGATTTAGTTATGGATGCATGCGAGTTTGTGCATGTGCACACACATGTTTGCATTTGTGTGTAAGAGAGAGAGAGAGAGAGTACGCCTGTGATTAGATAATTTTAAGTGTGATGACTGTTAAATGAGTATATCATTTAATTCACCATTTAAACTAGAAGTAAAAAATGTGAGGGAGTAATTTTTAATTTTAAGGGATATATATATAGTTAAACCAACCATTTTATTTTTTGTTTCTTGTTAGGAATGTTAAATGGGCAGTTGGTTAATTCAATGACCAATTGTGTATGTACACAAGTGTGTGTGTGTGTGTGTATCCATGTATGTGTGCATGCCTCTGTGTGTGTGTGTGTACATTTTTTTAAAGTACTTCTTTTATATAGTGTCTGATAAGGAGCAAAGAATGGGGACTGGAAAGTTGGCTCAGAAGTTAAGAGCACTTGGTGCTCTTCCAGAAGACCTGAGTTTGGTTTGCAGCACCTACATCCATCAGCTTACAGCCAACTATAACTATACAATAGGGCATCCAACACCTCTTCAAGCATTTGTGGGTACAGCACACATTGACTGTACACACCACAAATACACATATACACATAAACAATTCTTTTAGATCTTTAAAGATAATGATAGTGGAAAATTTTCTTAGAATCCCAAGATTCTACAAATAAAACAAAAAAAAAGGCTGAACTATTCTAGATTTTTTTGCTTGCTTCTGCCATCATTTCTTTTGGGACTTTGTCAAAGCATACAAATTTTCTCACAGGAGAAAAAAAATGTGGTTTAAAGTAGCAAAGAAGAACAAATGGAAATCTTAAATTATTTTTAAACAGATATGATATAATGATGCCTCTTTAAATTTATTAAATAGTAAATTTTTGGACTAAGTTTAGTAACTGCCATAACTTAAAAGTATGTTGAACATCAATGATATTTTAAGATACCACACCATGAAGTAAGAGTTTCTTATTTTGTGGTTTGTTGTCATACCACATAATGTCAACTCATAATGAAAGGAAACAAATACAGGTTACTAAATAGAAAGATTTATGATTTTATCTCTTTATCCAAGAGAATGAACCCCTGACTTTTCAAAATGTTTTAGAGTTCTTAAAAATCACATTGACTTCACTTAAATCTTCAGAAGCATCTTAATTTTATAGATAATGAAATTAAGACATGTAGAGAGGAAATAAATTGACTAAAGACATCCAACACAGATCTAGATTAATCCTTACACAACTAATTTCAGACTTTCCTTCAACATTTTTATGAAGCTTTAACTTAAAAAAAAAAACCATAACAACGTCTTGTTTATTTGGGTAATGGCATGAGCTGCTGGAAATGTTTAATTCTTGTGTGCTTCAGAGCACCTACACACAACCTATAAACTGAAAATCTGCATCAGAACATACATTATTCTGATTATGTTTCTTTATTTTGTAAGGAAATTAAAGCTCCAAATGATAAATGCCCAACATCAAAGAACTAGGAAAAGGAAACCATTAAACTTCAAATAATGTTTCTCTTTATTCTGCTGCCTCTCATGTCCTAAACAAACCAAAAATCCTTGTGTTCCTCAGTTGAATATGTTATAGTTTCACAAATCTAATTAAATTCAAATAATTACAAGACTCAGTTAACCCAGATTCTTATGTCCTGATTTGTTCCAATAAAGTAATAAATAAATACCAGCATGGAAGAAAAAACACATTTTTGATCAATATTCCATGAAAGAACTAAGAAGGCAATAAGACTTAGGACTCTAATATTTTAAAGTTGTTGGTGTAATGCTACTTAAACCAAAACTTACTTTTTGAGTTTGGATAAGCTAAAGGGACACACAATCTGAATCACTATGACTAGAGCCATTTCCTCTCTCTTAAAGGTTGTTCTTATGAGTAAATATCCTCAAAGAAGGTCATACTTTCAGAGAGAAATTACTCTTAAGTAAGTTTAATAATTACGGCTTAAAGGGACTGTAACTTGTCAGAACTATCATTTCTGCTCTTCTAGTGACTAGACCATTTATGATAATAGGACATCCTGCTTTCTTAAAAATAAGAAATCTCCTTAATCTGACTGACACCCCCAGTATAGATAACTTTTGCTGCACTATTCATACATGTCATTATTTGATTGACCTCAATAGTAATGAGTTCTATAAACTCTGAAAACCATTTCAAGGGTACCCAGACTCTACTTGTTTTTCATATCCTTGCTATGAGTTCTATCTGGCCAAAAGAATGAAGTGCCCTATAAGCTGATAAAACAGTTTTAATTACTGGAGATGTGGATGTGCTTGTACTTATGCTAGCAAAATTAAAATCCTGGTCTGCTGAATTTCAAAAGAACAATTATTAGTACAAGCTAAAATTTCGATTTTGCAAGTTTTTACTCTGTACAATACACTGTATTTGACATTATAGAAAATAATTTTTAAAAGCCATGATTATGACCAACCTGGTCTACAAGAGCTAGTTCCAGTGCAGGCTCCAAAGCCACAGAGAAACCCTGTCTCGAAAAACCAAAAAAAAAAAAAAAAAAAAGCCATGATCATGGTCCTCCAAGAATATAATCTATTTGAGGATTCCTATCAGTAATTTAAATATAAAGAACTATATTAATCCTATGATAAATCAGAAGATACTTCAAGAGTTTAGGAACACCTAAGTCTAGATTTAGTAATAATTAGTACAGTCAAATGTATTAAAATAATCAAACTATATATTTTAAATTGTTGATTTTGGTAATTAATAGTAGGCATATTTTCTCTCAGCATTATTAGGAATTTAAAGGAAGAAAATATTATTTATGATTAAAGAACTTGGGAAATATTTTTCATAGTTGATATAATCTAAGCTGAATCTTAAAGGATGAAGACCATTTAGATCAGAAGCTTGTCTGATGTCTAAAAAACCAAAACACAAGGAAAGCATTTCCTCGAAATAGTTTAGACTATTTCAGGCCTGATTATATGGGCTCATTTTTACATGTGACCATATGGCTATGACACTTTGGAAAGTTCTGGCCAAACCCTACTGAAAATCTTAAAGTAGTACCTGTTCATTAAAGGTTTTGTTTGGTTCCCCCCTCCCCTTTGCTGGATTAAAAGTAACAACTTGCTTCCTTTCTGAGCTAGTGAGGAAAGTGTAATGAAGAGGGTGTATAGTCCCGGAGTGTTCCAGCTGTCAGTGAGTCCGCTACCTTAGGTAGTCATGTCTCTCTTATAGCTTCAAATTTGTAATACATCTCATTCGTTTGAGCCCCACAAAAATCTTTATATTTCCCATAAAACTAAGATTATGGGAGAACCTACCACCTAAAATGCTAAGGCATGCTACAGGAAAAGTCAAGGTATTCTGTCCTGTTAAGAATAAAGTGAAAAAGTACTGATCACTGAACAGTCATAGATCTGCTCACTAAATTGGGCTATCATCCATGAATTAAGAATTCATGCCACAAAAAAAAAAGAATGAACCAGATAGAGTTAAGTAATGCCATTAATAACAGAAAAACAAGGGGGTTTTGTCTTTTTTTCTGATGAGTTGAATAGCTCATATTTTAAGTAATATTTGTTGAGAGCAAAGTCATAGGAAATTTAGTTTCTAAATGGATAAACATTTCTGTTTTTAAGCGTATAGAAAATTAAATTATATCTTTTCAAACAAGATAACTTCTCAGATTATATAATTAAACAAATATGCAGAATTTTAATTTTGAATTTAAAGTGTGATTACTGTCCAGTTATTAGTCAAGCAAAAATTTAAAGTGATTTTCTTGATATTCATCAAAGAAAATGATTATTTTCTTCTTGATTTTGACCCCATTTGAACAACTGCTCAGAATTTTTTCCATGGGAGCCATATTTTGTAACATTTCTAGAGAAAGAATATGAATGATCCTGGTGAGAAGCAACAGAATTAGTTTTGTGAGGTTGGATTAGTATTTGTGTACAATCAAATATGATCCTTATTTTAATATTTTCATCCTAATATTGTTATGCACCTATCCTTAGCATGGGCTTGGTTTGGTTTCTTTTGGTTCCCCCCACCCCTGTCTGTGAAGTGTAGAAGGAAAGAGATCTTTGTTGTTTGCACTTCCTTATATTCCCACTAACTAGCTGTACACATCTGGCTTCCATTGGAGAGCCCCTGACATCGCAGGGAACGGTGATCAAAATTCCACACTCTAGCTTCAAGCTGGGGGCTCGTAGCTATGCAGCATTGAAAGGGAATCTTTTCCTGGCTTCTTTAAAATGAGCATGGTGATGGGATGGTTTAAGGGAAGAACACCTCTCAAATCACATGACCACTGCTGTGCTTTCGTGTGTCCTGCTTTCTTCATAACAGCTTGGCACTACATTCTTTCCTTGTATTGTTAGTGAATCTTTTTTTGTATGTATGAATGGGCTGGGGACTGGGGACATAAATGAATGGTTATACATTATGCATGCATCTTTCACCATTAGAGTGATGTGCCTTTCCTTAATGTATCACAAATTATAATCATATTTGACTTCTGTGTCCTGAGTGATTGAGCTGTCTCTGTTTCTCTCTTTTTGGTGTGAGATTTCTATGTTATTGATATGTTTTGACATTTACACCTTCAGTTGTTCATGTTACATTAAACGTAAGTTAAAATTTTCTCCTGAAAGAGTTAGCTTTTCATGTTGGACTGGAAAAGTTCTCATTTTTGTATAGCATTTCATGTTCTTATAACCTATGGCTTTCAATTGTACTTCCTATAATGAAGAGCTGACTTTAAACCCTGTGCTATTCTTATAATGACCTAACTGTAAGGTAAGTAATTTATCTGTCTCTAAAGATTGTGGCTGCTTGTTAAAAATTTTTCTCAGCTTTTTAAAAAGGCATTTTTGCTTTTGCTTCTTACCATTACTTATTATGTTTTTTCCTTCTTTTTTTCTGTTTCATATTTTAAGATTTATTAATAAGCAATGTGATCTTAAGCAAAAATTCTATTTCACATGTAAACACATGTCCAAATATATTATTTGATGTCTTGTATCTTGATTAGTTAGTGGATACCTGTGTCTTCAGTAAGTCTCTTTTATTTTCTTTTCCTCCATTTACTTTAATAAATACACTGTTCTTACATTGTTCTAGTCTTGATTCCTCTGGTAGGGAAAATCATTCATCTATGCTATAAAACCAGTCAGCTGTTAATTGCAACAAAATAACATGGATAATTGCAATAAAATAAGATATTTTAATAATAAAATTATAGGTATTATAATATTATACCTTCCATTTAACCTTCTTTTTCTTCTCTTAGAAATTTAATGTAATCCCATAATCTCAGTGTAATTAATTTTTCACATGTTCCTTTTTCTCTGCTTTTTAAACAGGTGACAAAATAAAATGAAATAAAGCTTAATACTCAACTTGATACTCCTTTAAAATTAAATTTTATTATATTATGTTATATAAAAACCTTACTAAGATTATATTAAAAAATTAATACTATAAATATAACATTATATAGCATAGTCATTCCATACATACATTAACATTAAATTTTTAAAAATTACTTTCTTCGAGGCTTTTTTAGATAAATACTTTCAAAAATCACTAAATAAAACCTTATAATCTCCAATTTAAAAAATAATATCTCTCAAATCTGGTTCAACAGCCAATGTAACATAAATGGGAAAAAAATTACACTACTTTTGGCAATTTGCACACCTTGATAAAGGGTCCTATTTCAGAGAACTGAATTGGTTTCGTTCTCTTCTCTAGAGCTGTTTGAAATATGTGGTTCCAAACTAAGGTATAAAAAAGCAATTTGGGTTTCTTTATACGTATTATAAACAGTTGTGGGGTTTTGTTAATTTTTGAGCCATTTAGACAAGCAGGAAAGATGTAGAATGTTTTTGTTTGGTTTGGTTTGGTTAGAAAATACCAGAGAGTTCTTAACTACCATTCCCATTATATACATTATCAAATGTATATAATAGACTTTGTGTAAATTTGTGGGAACATTTTATGAGACGATTTGAACTACTCATCTGAACTGCACTGTTCATTGTAAATTTCTTGTTTCTATCCACACACTAGCTCCACTCTAGATTGGAAGGGCTTAAAGATGAACTCTGGAGGAATAGAGGCTACGACTTAAGAGTAACTATTACTGACCAAAGGAGCTACTTTCCACTCGCAAACATTGCTTTGCGCGATGGGTTTGGCTCCTTCACGTCTTGTTTCACATCCTGTTGAAGACTTTCTTGACTTCCATTTGACTTCTTTGAGCTGTTTTGTCTTTCAACATTTCCTCTTTCTTTTCCTTCTTTCTCCCAGATTTTCTTCCCATGCTTTTAGCGTTCTCTTGTGTTGAGTCACTTTTTCAAATGTAGTATCTCTCTTTATTAAGCTTGTCTTTTAATTTGTCTATTGGTGTGTGTTTCTTTTCTATGTTAGACTGTAGTGGTAGAGTTACACTTGTTTTCATTCCATGGTATGCAAATTGCTCATTTATTTTTCATAAAGTTCATTATTTACACTTATCTTCTTAGATATGAATTTTCGATAAGAAATAGTAGAGCATTTTCCATTTATACACTGTCCCCCTTATGTAAGCCTATGCTTTATTTTTTTATCCTTCACATTTAATTTCTCAGCCTCTCTTTCTGCTTTTTCTTTTCTTTGTTCTCATATTTTCTTCCAAGTCTTATTTTATTTAAGTCACTAATTCCTTTCTCATTTGGTCCAGAATTGTTCTTCAATAAGACTTGTATAGAAAAGAATTTATAAATTTCTTTTTCTGGATTAGTGGCATTCTACTATACCAAAAACTACTTAAGCAATCTGGGCCAAAAGAAAATTACCATTTTTAATTGTTTGTTCATTTTGCTGTGTGTATGTGCGTGTGCATGGCGTGTGTGTGTGTGTGTGTGTGTGTGTGTATCTTTACATTTGTTTGCTATGGTTTTTTGCTGATTGTTTGCCTTTGTCTGCTCATTTTTATTATTATTTCTTTAAACATTAACAATTTGCTTTTTTCAGGGAAGGACAGCCATAACCTACCCTAAGTTACAACATTCCTTTCATAAACTGTTTCATATATTTTTAGACTGTGTTAAGCTATAGAAAGTTCTTTGTTGTGTATATATCCATCTGGGGCAAGCTGCTGTGGAGTGGGAGGAAGAGGTGTGGGCCTTGAATAAAGTTATATCTGAAATCAATAGCAGTACCATTTACCATGGCCATTGAATATAGCCATTTGGCAAATTTCAAAAGAAATATGCCACTTTAACCTTAATTTTTCAATGAAAGCATAAAGAACCCCTAATTGACAAATTATATGCACACCTAAACTGGCTAATAAAGGAGTTGAATTTAACTCATTTCCAATAGAAAAATCTTTCATAGCCAGTATTATAAGAAGCTATTATAATCAATATTACAAAAGTTACTACCATCAAAGGTATTTACAAAATATTACAGATAAGAATTTTTCTTTTCTCCTTATTAACACACATATATAATAAAAATCATTACAGTAGAATATTCTATTTTAATTTCACTTTGATTTTGTTATTATTCAAGTACAGGCTTATACAAAATACTTTTAGATTAAGGATTAATATTCACAAATGAATATACAGTATTGAATTTTTTCCATGTATAGTCATCCTTTAATAACTGTAATAAGTTCTTATCAAGACCTCTATATATCCAAATCCCAAAGATATTCAATTCTCATGTAATAAATGGCATATACTACTTACATACAGCCTAAGTACATCCAACCATATACTTTACTCCATATTGTCTCTAGCTTAATAGGCAAGTGCTCTCCCATTGAGCCACATCTGCGACCCTCATCTCTATTTTATTACTATTTTATAACCTAATGCAATATGAATGCTGCTATGTAAATAATTGCTGTATTGTATTCCATAAGGAATAATGACAAGGAAATAAAGATCACATGTGCAGTACCGATATAGTTGGTAGTGCTGGTGTTTTGTGTTGGTTTTCTCTCCTCCTTTTTTCTCTTTTCCTTTTGATCCACAGTGTGTTGAATCTGCAGATATGAAACCCACAGACATGGAGGGCCACCTGGACTGATCTCAAATACACATAAATTGCTTTGAGTATTATCTTTATCCAATTTATAATATTGTACCTTAAATATTTTTCTGGAACTCATTCTTTTTTAAGTAAAAATGAATTAAACATATCTGAAAATGTAATAGACTTTTACTAACATGTTGTGATAGCCAAGATAAATAAAACCTTTTCTCCTAATCCTCAGGAGCTTGCCCATTAAGCATACTTATCTTACAATCCATATTATAAGCCCTAAATTACTGAGTTTGTGCTCTTTCTGCAGGTCCAGTCCAGGTGCAGCAGCAAGGAGAACATTCTCAGAGCCAGTAAGTAGTCACCATTCCAGGTAGGCTACCAAACTATGCACACTTTGGCTCAACAGAGTAGAGAGCTAAAGAACAATGAAAAAAATGAAGATGAGCAATGACAAAAGTTTATATCAAGAATATGAATTTTATAAAATACACCATCTGAAAATTTCTTAATATCAATATAAATAAATGTCTCCCAAAACCTAATTATTTTTGCAAGCTGAATGGAATTTGATGCATTTAACTTAGGGTGAAAGTGAGCTCCTCTGTGACCATAAGGTGAAAAGTCTGCCCCTTTAATAGTCTCATTGCCACAAATGATTTAATGACAGACTACATAAAAATAACTCTAATGTAAGTCCATGAAAACGAGAGGGAGACGCAAGCTGGGCATACATGGTTGTAGCTTCAGCACTTAAGCATGAAACAGGAAGGTCCTAAGCTTTGGGCCGGTCTGTGCTATATCATGAGACCATGTCTCAGAAGTGGGTTGGGGTGCGAAGGTAATAAACAATAATTTTGTCAATATTATTTCCAAAAGATTTTACCTTCTCAGCCAAAATGTTATAGAACATTGTTCCTGGTCCTAGAAAATCCTTAAGCTCTCTTTTGGTTAGAACACTACAATATTAACTTGAAGATCACTGAACTTTGTATATTCATTTCCCTGTTTTATAAAATTGAAACTGTGAGTAGGTTTTTAAAAACTAGTATCCTTTTTTAAAAAAAAGTAGTATTCTTAAAGTGAAATCCTATTGAAAATTTTCCCATTGAAGCTTTGAGATCCTCCAGAGAAAAATGCTGCATAATGCTAATTGTTGTATTATTTTTCTGTCTCTTAAAAATTTGATGACATCATTCAATCTTCTTCCTATTGGTTTTCAGTAGATGTACAGGATGAGCAGAATTAAATAGTCTGCTAGAAGCCCACACTAATGGGAATTTATACTATAGTAGAATGTCACTGTTATTTATCAATCAAAGCATACTTGGAGAGGGCTGGAGAGACAGCCCGATGATGGGGGGGAAGCAAGTCATGGCCATATGCACAGCTATACCCAGCACTGTGCGGAATGGAGACTAGAGGATATCTGGAGCTTGCTCAAGTACCCACCCAGGATAACAAAACGGTGGGGAGAAGGCACGCTCCAGGTTCAAGGAAAGCACCATTCTAAAAGGAATAAGGTAGAGAGTGTATTAAATCAGGCACCCAGTGTTTACGAATGCCCTCTGCACACACACATATATGTCCACATCACCACACACATATGTACCCTACCGCATACACAAAGCTATAACTGTTTACTAGTAATATTCACTATGGAAACTTAAACAGAAGAATTGAGAGTTAGAAATCAACCTAGGGTATAGAATTTGAAAAAAATGGAGCATATTTTGAGAACTTCAAATAGGTTAGTGTGTATATATTTTATATAAATATTCTACTTATTAGAACATTTCTATTTCTGTGTTAGGAGTCTGTGAAATTCACTTAAAACCCTTGAGTATTTGTTTGATTATGACCTTTAGATAATACTACAAAAAATAAATTCAGGGCTAGACTGGATATGGCTCAGTGGTAGAATGCTTCTCTATTATTCATAAGGCCCCAGGTTCAATCTCCAGCATTGCAAAATAAATTAATTTATAAATTTAAACAAGGGGCTGGAGAGTGAAGAGCATGGCTGTTCTTCCAAAGGACACAGGCTTAAATCCAGGACACACGTGGCAGCTCACAACTGTCTGTAACTCTAGTTCCAGGGGATCTAACACTTCCTGCAGACAAATATATACATTATATGAAAATAACAATTAAAAAAATAAAACAAAAAATTTAAATAAATTTAAATTTAAATAGATGTGTAGATTTCATATCTTCACAACTTTCCACAGTAAGTGACTCTAAGAGAGCCTTTTAAGTAATGAGATATAAATTTTATAAACACTAAGACCTAAGTTTGGGAAACCTATGGGTCAGACATGATAATTGAATGTTCGCTAAAATTAAGGAAGATAGACAAGTGAACTTAAAATTGCATTTTATGATTTATAGTGCATAGTTTTTTACCAATTTCTAGTTCTGAAATTATAGGCCACTGGTAGTAATTATGGTGATTAAAAACAAAAAAATAGTTACTTTTTGAGGACAAATTCCCTTGAACTTTGTTTCCTATCTATCACAGACTTTAGTAGTACATTTCAGTTTATATCTTACTGTTATTAGTGGCTTATAATGAGTTTAGATAGACATCATGGTTGCCCAGGTATTCTTTATTATTTCCTTTGGATAAAATAGGCATATAGATGGGCCTTATGCCTCTTCAGGTCCATATGGAGCCCAAGCAAGATCATAACTTCATAGTTTTGTGATTTCTCTAAGTTTGTGTTCTTTCATCTTAATTCCATGCTGATAACTCGTGTTCACACCCCTGGCCTCACCCAAGTTCAGCACTCTATTCTTTCTCTAGGTTCAATTTTTTTATGATGAGGTGTGTTTCTGTGTGCATGTGTGTGTGTGCATGTGTGTGTGTGTCTTATCTGTGTGAGAGCATCAATGCCATGGCACAGGTGTGGAGATAGGAAGAAAACTCTTGGGAGTCATTTCTCTTTTTCCATCATGTTAATCCTGAGGATCAAACTCAGATCATCAGTCTTGGCTGCATGTACTTTACACACTGAGCCATCTTGATGGCCTGATTCTTTGAACTTAACTACAATATTCCTATTCCTTATATAGATAGCTCTTATATTAATTTACCATGGAGTACCATATTGCAATTATATAGAAGCTATTAATGGTTACTCATTCTCTCAATACTAAATACTGTCTCCATTCCTTTTCAGTTTTCTCCATGCATAAAGAATCTACGATGTGTGTGTGTAAGCCATCTACCGTTGGTTAGGATTCTTTTGTCACACCTCTGAGTTTCCCGTAGTCAGGGTGACTAATCTTTCTTGTATGCCCCTAATCAATCATTAATCAAGAAAAATGTCCCTGTAGACTTTCCTACAGCCCAATCTGATGACATTTTCTCAATTGAGGTTCCCTCTTCCCAGATGACTCCAGCAGTGTTAAGCTTAAAAAAAAAAAAACTGACACAGCAGCTTTCCTAATACATTTGCTCTGCTATAATATAATACCTGTTAGATCACAGGCACACTCACATACATGCTCATGCACATGTGCACACACACACGCACACACGAATGCGCGCACACACTTGCACATTGAGATCTCACTCTCTCCTTCAAGCATTGCTAAAGGAACTAACAGGCTAGTTGGTGTGACAGAGTCACAAAGGGAAAAATCCTCCCCATTCCCTGATCACCCTCTACCCCACTCATATACAACCTAAGTAGAAGAACATATAATAGGCAACTCATTAACTAAGCCTGCTATCTTATGATATTGAACCTAACCCTCTCCCTCAGAAACTGTTAAGACATTTCAGTCTGTCTGACAAAATTGAAACCTCTTACTTGAGACGCCTACTTCACTGTGTGTTCTTGTCTTAGATGTTAATAAGTCTCTGATAAAAACTCTCACCTGAAGGAAAATTTATCTAATCTCCTCTCACCTTTCTCCCTAAAAAAAAAAATCTAACAACTATAGACTAGACAACTTACAAAAAGAAAAAAATATTTATAATATTTTAGGAAATGGGAAGAATCAAGATCAAGTTGTAGGCAAATTTGGTGTCTAGTGAGCGACTCGTCTCTGCTTCCAACATACCATTGTGAACACTGCTTTCACTATGACCCGATATGGCGGAGCTCACCTCATATGCCTAACATTAATCCTCAGTTTCCTGAGTCTTAACAGCTCATTGCTTATTTACCTCTATAAATACCCCCCACCTTGTTATTTTGGTAATTAAATGTCAATGTAGATTGTAGAGGAAACACAAACATTTAAATCAAAGCAGTGATAATGTATAATTCTTATAAAAGCTTTGCAGCATTCATTTAAGGTTGTTACAAATTATATCTACATTTTTCCTGGGTTATCTTTTCTATCTCTGGAACTAATCATAGACATTCTGTGATAACAGGTTTTAACTAATCTTGAACCAAATATTTAGTCTGTTGGGATATAAGGCTATAATTTTAGTAAGTGCTACCTATCTAATATTTCCTTTAGTTTTCTTAATACCTTTCTTTTGTTTGACTTCTTTTGTAATATGCACTTCTTTAGGAAGCATCAATGCACTTAAAGTACTATTCTTAATTGAATAAATATTTTTGGATGTATGAATGTAAATGGAGGTTTCTGTCCTGCCCAGTCACACAACCATTCAGTCCCAAAGAAATACACAGAGGCTTATATTAATTATAAAGTGTTTGAGCTATATCTCAGACTTAGTAATAACTAGCTCTTACAACTTAAATTAGCCATAATTGTTGTCTATGTTTAGATACATGACTTGGTACCTTTTCTCAGTAAGGCATTCTCATGTTGCTTCCTCTGTCTTGGTGACTGACTCTCTGCCTTTCCTCTTCCCAGAATTCTCTTTGTCTAGTTGCCCCACCTATAATTCCTAAGTATATTCAAAAATCTTATTTTGAAAGCATTCCAAAATCATGAACTAATCCAAAAGCATAATGTCAGTGCATGTATTAAATTAAATGTCATATCTTACTGACAAACTCTAATGTACTCCACAACTTTTGCTATCTGCGTATATTTTGCCTTAGACAAAGGATCACATTTTTTGCTTTGCTTTTTCGTTTTTCAAGACAGGGTTTCTCTGTAACATCCCTTACTATCCTGGAACTTCTTTCATAGAGTGGACTGGCCTCAAACTCACAGAGCTTCACCTGCCTCTGCCTCCTGGGAGTGCTGGGATTAAAGGTATATTTCCCTTCAAGTTTCTTTTGTTATATATTTTATAACAGTGATACAGAAACTCTATGAATGCAGTAGAGAGCTTTGAGTTAGTGGATGAGTGCATAAGAATACTTGCTGTGTGTGCATGAGGACCTGAATTTGAGAGCTCAGCAACTCCCTTAAAAAATAAAAAAGCTGACTATGGCCCTCAATTCTGGGGGCATTGATAGCTGAATCCAAGGTGCTAGCTGGCTAACTAGCCTAGACAAATCAGAGAGCTTCTAGGTCAGTGTATAAACCCTGTCTTAAAAGAATGATGCAAGGAGTAAGAGAAAATTACCTAAAGTTCTCTTATGTCATCACATGTGTGAGTGGACTCACATTATTGCACATGCATGGAGTACACCATACACATACCATACAAACAAAAAACGGGGGAGACAATAAATATATAGTCACAATCTTAAGATTTATCCCACCAAACTCACAACAAAAGGTTATCCATGGTAGTAGAGTAGAGTCATTGGGAAGATGGAGTCCTTCAGATCCTGATTACGGATTACGGGCTGGTAAGGGGTAAAAGAATATCACAGGAAGCATCCTGACTATAACACCCAGTAATACAATTTATTTAAGATGTTTCTTCAGAGCAAATGAAATAAAAACTTCCAACACATTATATTTTTGGAATTTTGTTTCCTTTTTGTTTAAGGTATTTCTCAAGTAAATTTGTTCATATCAAAATGTTTCACATGTGGCCATTGTAATTCTCAATTATTCTTGGTAAAATTTTACAGTTTGAATCTAAGGATACACAGATTTCAGTTACAGCAAATGTATTTTTAAGAATCAGAAGCAGGTAGTTATTGTCTAGCAAAGCAGATCTGTTCTGCCTTCCACATTAGCAGTAAGTAGTATGAAGGCTGCAGAGCTGCAAAGGCTGATGATTGCTTCACTCTTCCATGTAGTCTTCCTAGCATCTTTGGGCAGAGGCTAAGCTTCCTGCTCATTTCTAGCCTGATCTCTCCATGTCCTATGAGCAAATCCTGTGGTGTCTTCAGCATTGGGATCTTACCATCCAGTTCTAGAGAGCAATTAAGAGCAGTGGCAATAGCCTTTCTTGTTTTGAAGACCTCAAGGACCTCCTTGACAAACAACTCATGAAGGTAGTAGTCTAACCCTGGCACTGGAACTTTTACTTAATAACCTAAGGCTTCTGGGAGCAGTGAACACCCACAAACAGTACTTCTGTTAAATTCATTTTTATTGCTTTTTTTTATTAACTTACAAAATACCAGAGTTTTTTTTTATATAGCTCTATCGTACATTTTTAGTTATGGCTGGCCCTCTTCACACCTACTCCTCTCCCCATCTCCATGCCTCCATCCCCACGTAAACCTTTCCTTCCCATTATTCTCCATTTCACTTTCACATCACCTGTGTTTTACCATCCTTAACTCCCAAAAGATTTTTCCTCTCTCGTGGGCCTTTTCCTACTTTTCCTGGCTTCTACAAACTCATACTCACACACAGAGAACCTAGACAGCAATGAGGACCCTAAGAGAGACATACATGGATCTAATCTATGTGGGAAGTAGAAAAAGACAAGATCTCCTGAGTAAATTGGGAGCATGGGGACCTTGGGAGAGGGTTTAAGGGGAGGGGAGAGTCAGGGAATGGAGAGAAAAATGTAGAGTTCAGTAAAAATCAATTTAAAAAAATAGAAGCTAGAGTTCATAGGTGAAAGAGAATGTGGGTTTTCTTTTCTTTCTAACTCAAGTCTGAGCTTTCTTACTTACCTTATTTAAACTTCATCACTATTTTAGCTGATATATAAACATATATTCATTGTTATATAATACTCCACTTTATACCATGTTTTGTTTATTTATTGACCAATTGAGATCCATTTGGGTTGTTTCCTATTTAGGGCTATTTTAAAATAATGGTGATGTGAAAAAGACATTTGTTTCACTTATTTTTATAACATACCTAATGGGTAGTATGTCTATCCATATACTAATACTATAGTATTTAAATTCTGTCACTTTGTAATAAGTTACAAGGAAAAAAATGGTGATATATATGGGTACTTGCTTGTTGGTGGATATGCCGATAAATATATTTTATATAAATATATTTTAATATAAACAACTTTATATCTAAAATATTTAATATATATTTCCTGTTGAGGCCCTTGTCATTCCATGTGAATTTGAGTATTACTGGTGAGGAGGAAAAGCTGAAGTGTTTTAACAGTGAAGGTGTAAATTCATGTGTTGCTTTGGGTAGTCTTGCCATCTTAAAAATAATCTTCTAGTATATCTTCTGTTTGATCTTAACATAAACTTTCCATACATCTCGGGTATTTTTATATTTCATGTTGTATAGTAGGCTGCAGCAGCTAAGTGCCAAAGTAAGTTTTAATTTATAACACTGATCACACAAATGTGTCTAACATACTCTTACGAAAACACCAAGCCTAGAGAAACCAAATAGCATGGTGAACCCAAAGAAAAACATATATAGATCCTCCTGGAAGTCAGAAGCAAACAAGATCGCCAGGCAAAAGTTGGAAGCATGGGTGTGGAGATGGGGCTGGAGGAAGGTTTGGGGGTGGTGTAGGTAAAAGGAAGGGGGAAGAAGGGAGAAGAAAGAACGGGGGAGAGCCTGGGGGTGGTGGAGGGTGGAGAGGGAGGAAGGGTGGATATTGGAGAAGGGAATAAGATATCTACATTAAGGGAGTCATTTTAAGATTGACAAGAGACTTGTCTCTAGAGGGGATCCCAGGTGTTTCCAGGGATGTCCCCAGCTAGGTACTTGGGAAGCAGAGGAGAGGGTGCCTGAACTGACCTTGTCCCATGGTTACATTATTGAATGTCTTGACCGTCACCATAGAGATTTCGCATGATGGATGGGGATGGAGCCAGAGACCCACGTTTGCATTGGAGCAAGGGACTGAGCTACCAGGGTGCAGTGGACGGGCAGAGGGAGGGAGAGGATGAGCAGGGAGGTTAGGACCGTGAGGGACTGGCCCACCAACTGAGACTGTGTGCTTGATCTATTGGGAGCTCATCAAATCCAGCTGGACCAGGACTGAATGAGCATATGACCAAATTGGACTCTCTGAATGTGGCTGCCAATGGGGACTGACCAAGAAGCCAATGATAATGGCACAGGGACCTATCTCTTCTGCATATATTGGCCTTTTAAGAACCTATTCTATATGGATGCACACCTTCTTGGACCAGGATGGAGCGGGGAGGGCCTTGGGCTTCCCACAGGGAAGGGTATCCTGCCCCATCTTAAGGAAGCAAGGGGACTGCGGGTGGGGTATTGGAGGAGTGGGAGGGCCTGGGACAAGGGAAGTAAATGTAAATTTTTCTTTTAACAATTAAAAAAAAAGATTATTAAAAAAAAAAGAAAACACCATAATTATGTTAAATGAACTTATAAGGATTTTCTACCTTAAATTTCAAGGATTCCTTCCAGGTGTCTCTCTACTTAATTCTCCTGGCAAGAGTCCAGCAGTAGGTCATCACATAACCAACAACAGGATATCATAGTGTACTTTGCTTTCTGAGATGGAACTCTGTCCCAGTACTCTGTTCAAGCTGACATAAGCCAACGCAATGATTTGGAAGTAACAGTTTAAATGTATTGAGGTATAAACTTTGATGTTTTCAAATGACCTGTCTTAAAGTTCAGGAATTATTTTTGAAGTTTGAAGATGTTGCTCAGTAGCAAAGTATACAGTTCTGAGTTTGAGCCCAGCATCACCACCAAAGCATAAAAATTAATTTACTAACTAAAATCTATATCTTATTTGTATTAACATGTTTTATTTAATGCATAATAATTATACAAATCAACAGGATATGAGATGACCCTCAAATACCTGCAAACAATGTATAAGATCAATAGTTCAAAGATTCCTCTGTTCGGTCAAATCTTATAGATTCTTTCTATTGAATTTTTTTTATATTCATTATGTTTTTCGGTTCCAGAATTCATGCTTAGTTTTTTTTCTATGATTTTTTTTATTTCCTTGTTATACTTCTCAGTTTGCTTTTGTATTGTTTTTCTGGTTTCATTGTCTGTATGCATTATCCTTTAGCTCATTTAAACTTCCTCCAAACTATCAATTCTTTTCAAACCACTCATATGCTTTCATTTTTGGCAATTGATTACTAGACTATTGCTGTTTCTTTAGTGGTAGTGTTTCTTTGACTTTTGTTTTTGTTTTGCCTTGGACATAAAAAACATTCATGTGGCCAGGCGGTGGTGGCACATGCCTTTAATCCCAGCACTCAGGAATCAGAGGCAGGCAGATCTCTGAGAGCATTCTGATCTACAAAGTGAGTTCCAGGACAGCCAGGGTTGCACAGAGAAACCCTGACCCTGCATGGAGAATGGTAGCCCCACCTCCAGTAAGGGCAGAGCCTTTTACATCATCAGCCGAGGTCAGCATTATCAAAGATTTCGTAAGTGCTCCCCAGTCAAGCTGTGGGTGTCTACAGCAATGGTAAAAGTTATTGGAGTAATTGATGATAAAAGGCTCCTGTATCATTCTGGTCTTTTTTCTCCCATGAAGGATGTCACAGCCTTCCTGAGAGGTTCCTTTTAAGTGCCAAGTCAGTCTCATAGGAATGCCCGTGGTATCAGTGACACTGTGTCCACAGTAGCCATGAAGTAACTTTAAAGCCAGGCTGTGGAACACTAGTATACATGGAAAAACCTCAGCTTTTGAGTACAAGCTAGAGCCAGCACCAGTGCCCAGGGTGCAGGTGCCCCAACTGAAACACTGGAGTACCAATGCTTTGGGAGCCACCTGGGAAATGTGGAATACACACACAGAGCTATAGAGCTTTTAAGCATCCATACTTCTGCTACTGCAGTGGCTCCACTGCCCTAGGCACTGGTGATGGAGGAGAAGCTTCAGAGCAGAGTATGCAAGGGATTGGAGGGGGTGGGGGTTTACACATCTGCATCAGCACAACAAATGTCTCCTCTGTGGGTGTTGGCAAGTTGCCATGGTGATAAACCTCCCAGGAACTTCTACAAAGCAAGTCACTGGGAAGACTGGTTCTGTAACTCTCACTCTCCTTTGTTCCTAGTTATCTTCAGATGTCTTAGGTATGTGAATTGTCACAGGAATCCTTTCTGTGTAGTGATTTTTCCTTCTTGCTCCACTGTTTGGCATTGGTTTATTAAATGAGCTATTCGGCCTTGCTCAGACAATTTATGTTCACGAGTAGCAGTCCAGGTGTTTGTTGTGAGGGAGTCAAAGCATTAGTGCTATTATCTTTAATAATTCTTTCACAAAGTTTATGAAATAAATAATAAAATTACTTACAACTTTTATGTTCCTAAGAATTTCCTATATTAATAAAGTTATGTTTATGTGCCAATATGAATTACTTAGGTAAAAATATCTTCAGACTGTAATTTATCTACCACCAAATTGTGAAAAGGCATCATCCTTCATTAAACTAGATATAAAGTTCTGCGATAATTGATGAAAATTCCTATTTGTGATTCTTAAACAAATGTAAATGTGTCCAAAAAGAAAGAAGAAGCTTTGAGTTTTTAGATATGTAAACTCCTGACTTTCCCCGTTTAGTGAACTCAGAGAGGTTACTACTTCACTTTGGAGAAATTAGAATAGCATAAGAAACTGTAGTTGGGACTGACTCAGCATTTGCCTCCTGCTGAAGGATCTTTTTTTCTGCAAAATTGTTTGCCACATCTCAAAAATGGGGCATTTGTCCCTGGTTTATAATATGATTGTTTTAAGGAAATCTCACTGTAACCCACTCTGACCTTGACTTTATAATTCTCCTGCCTCAGCACATAATTGCTGGAATTCAAAAACTATACCTCTAAGCTATAATTTTTTTAATTTTAAATAATTTTATCATAGGAAGATGTTTGCTTGAAGACATTACTATTTTATTGAAAATATTTTATTAGATGATAGAACAGAATTTAGTGGCATAAACAGGAGATAGTCATGAAAAATTCTTACTAGAAGGCTGGAGTGTTGGCTTAGAGCATTTGTTGCTCTTGCAGAGAATCTGTGTTAAATTCTCAGCATTCACATTTTGGCTCACAATTTTCTGTAACTCTAACACCAGGGGATCAGACTTTGCATTCTGACCTCTGCAGACATACTTACATGGAGGCAAAGCACTTGCACATATTAAATAAAATTATTAAAAAGTATAATTCTTTCTAGAAGTATTAAAATAATTATTTTAGAGCAGTGGTTCTCACCTTCCTAATGCTGTGATCCTTTAATACAGTTCCTCATGTTGTGGTGACCCCCCCAACCATAAAATTATTTTTGTTGCTACTTCATAACTGTAATTTTACTGTAATTATGAATCATAATGTAAAAATATAACATACAGTATATCTGATATGTGACTCCTATGAAAGGGTCTTTTGACCCTCAAAGGTGTCATAACCCATAGGTTGAGAACCACTGTCTTTGAGTATATAGTCATTCCCTTACATAGACAAGGAATTTGTTCCAGAACCCTCTGCAGATACAAAATTTGAGGGCACTGAGCACCTTTTATAAAAAGTACTCACATGTAAATTTCATGTGTCCTCCTCAACTATACTTGATCATCTCTAGAGTCCTTATTATTCCTAATACTGTACAAAGTCTATGTAAATAGATGCTATACTATTTTGCTTAGAGAATATGGTAAGAAAAAAATCTAAGGCTAGTCATAGTGGTGGATACCTATAATTTCAGCACTTGAGATAGTTAAGGAAGGAGTCTCATGAGTTGAAGGCTAATCTGAATTGAATAACAAGCTATAGACTGACCTAAGTAAGACCCTGGAGAGAGATCAGGAAAAAAAAAAGATAATCTGTAATCTTTACATTTTTAGTATAGAAGTATTTTTCAATGAAGATTTCTGCTCTCGGTTTGACTGAACTTGCACGTGCCCATTTGTGGGTTCGGAAGGCCAACTGAAGTCATTTAGCTACATCTCTTGATTTTCTCTGATACTTTGCTTTCTGTACTTCATGTGTAAATTTTTCCTACTTTTATTCTAGTTACCTGAATTTAATCATATTTAAATTCCATCCCAGTGATCTTAATACCCCAGACAGTGGTTTCAGAAGATAGAATTGTTTCATTTATCTTTTTTCTCCTTCTTCACCTATTTTTTAGTGTCCGCATATAACTGTCAAAGTTTTATATTTTCTGCATTTCTACATTACTGAATTGAAATATACTTTGGAAACCTCTACTGTCCATTCAGTTTGTTGAATAGTACCTGTGTGATACACCCAGATGTACTGATATTTCATTTGTATTTTAATAAATAAAACTTGCCTGAAGTTCAGAGAGTAATACAGCCTTACAACCAGGCATTGGTTACACACATCTTTAATCCCAGTAGTAACATAGTTTGTCATACAAACCAGTAGTAGTGGATGCCCGCCTTTAATCCCAGCACTGGAGAGGAATAGAAGACGGGAGGAGACAGCTCTCACACAGTCTCATTCTGAGATTCCTGGAGGCAGGATCACCATTTTAGACTGAGGTAGAGGTAAGAGCTAGTGGCTGGCTCTTTTGCTTTTCTGACCTTTAGGTTGAACCCCAAATTCTGTGTCTGGGTTTTTATTAATCATGCTACATCTAGAACATTAAATTCCCTTCACATTTAAAACATTATAAATTATAAACTTCACTCTTGTTTAGGAATGGATTTGGACAATTTCCAGATAAAGACACCTACCACCAAGCCAAACAACAGGAGTTTGTTTGGGGAGGAGAAAACTCACTTCCACAAGTAGTCCTCTAACCTCCATACATAAGCAATGCCACAGTCATGCATCTGTGCGCACACACACACATGTGCACACACAATATTTAAATAACTAATAAATATATGGCCAAAATGTTTTAAAAACACACCATTTCAACGAAAATCTCTTAACTGACTTGGATAACAACTGGTTTTTCGAGTCTTGGTCCTACATAAATATATTCCATCATCTGGTTTCCACCACTGAACCCAGTTTTAAGAAAATAATTATGGGCTAGAGAAATAGCTCAGCAGTTAAGAGCCCCTTCTGTTCTTACAGAGGATCTGAGTTCAGTTCCCAGCTTCCAAACACACCTGCACTTACATACACAGACACACATGCAAACGCGCACGCACACACATCCAAAATATTTTAAAAGAAAATGGATATAAGCAGAACTACTATTAGGGTATACAAGAGTGAAAGCAGTTAAGGTTGGGTATTTTTTTTTTAGCTACTCCCTCCTCGAAACAATTATTTACCTTCACATTTCTTTCTCCCAATAAACTTTTAAAATGTAGGGGTTTTTTTTTCACTCTACTCCTTTGAAGTTTTTCCCTTTTAGGGGTGATGGGGGCGTACATTTTATATAGTCAGTTCTCTGTTGGACTTGTTCACTCTGTATTCTACATAGCAAGATCATTCTTCACAAAGTTAACATAAACCAAATCTATAACTCCCAACCCACATCTTTTTTCTAAAATTCATATTCCTATTTCTCACTGCTAATTATAAATCTCTTCTTGGATACAGGTAGCTCACTTTTGACATGACAAAAGAAAAATTCATAGTCTAATGTTCTTCTGATGTCACAAGAATGATGTTTTACCCACCTGGTTGTCCAAACCAAAAATCTTTGTTTTTTTTTTTATCCTTCTTCCTACAGTCATCATTTTTCTTTTTTATAGTGTTGATATCTGTCATATTCCTTTAGTGTTCTGCATTAAAGGCTAAACTTCAGATTGCTTACAAACAGGCTTCTGGTCACCTCTAAACTTACCTCACATTCCATCTTGATTTGGTCACCAGGTACAGAAAACTTTCAATTTTCAAATGGTTCCCTCTTTACTAAATTATTAATCTCCCATCTCTTCTGAAACTTGGATAACTTTTACTTACCCTACATATCTTGTAGACAGCTTTCTGTGACCTCCTAAACATGAGCAAAGTGTTCCTTCAGTGTTTTTCTGCAGTGTCCTGTGCTTTCCCTACTTTAGGCTAACCCTAGTTACAGTATGGCTGTCTCAATAACCGGGTTTAACACATGAGTAAGCAAATTAATAGAAGAAAAACCTTTGGGAGGCAGAGCAAATGATGGACAAGAGAATATTTAATAGAAATCAGGATGGAAGCAACAGAAGGAAAACTAAACAGTGCCAAAGTCAATCTGTTTGTTAACAAGTACTATTTTTCTTAAGTACTTTATTTCATGTTTTAACTTTGGCCCTTTTCTGTTCACCTATCCCTCACTAGATAGGCTTTTTTCTTAGGTAATATTATTGTACCTTGATAATAAAAACATGAAATTTTTTTATTATTCCCATGAAATAGAGGGAGTTTTTTTTAATATTTATTTATTTATTATGTATACAATATTCTGTCTGTGTGTCTGCAGGCCAGAAGAGGGCACCAGACCTCATTACAGATGGTTGTGAGTCACCATGTAGTTGCTGGGAATTGAACTCAGGACTTTTGGAAGAGCAGGCAATGCTCTTAACCACTGAGCCATCTCTCCAGCCCCTTAGAGGGAGTTTTTAAACTTTCTTTTTACTTATTCTTTGCATCTTTCACGTCATACATCTCGATTCCATTCATTTCCCAGTCAACTTTCATCTGCCCTGTGCCCTTGCAGCCTCCCCACAAAACAAAATAAAATAAAATTTAAGAGAAAAAGATCTATTAAAAAAAGAGGAGGAATCAGTCTCATCATAGAAGCTGTAGTTTGAGTCATACAGTAAACCCCTTTGTCCGTATAGCTTTACTTGCAAGTGTTGGTTACAAAGAGTCATTGGTCTGGTTTGAGGCCTCTGGTTTCTGCTACACTATCGATACTGTGCTCTCAGTGGGGCTCCTCTTATTATCCTGTTGTTCCTATGTTGTGGGAAAGAGAGTTTTAAAGACTCTTTTGAATAATATGATAACTTCAGGTAGCTTTTATTTTTAGGATTTTTGGTTTGGTTTGGTTTGGTTTTAGAGACAGGGTTTCTCTGTGTAGCCCTGGCTGTCCTGGAACTTGCTCTATAAACAAGGCTTGTCTCAAACTCAGAGATTTGCCTACCTCTGCCTCTTGAGTACTGGGACTAAAGGTGTGTGTCACCACACCTGATGTTATTTTATGTATAGAAAAACATTTAATTCTCTCCTACAGCAATATATCCTTTATGTTCTTGATTAGCATTCACTGGATTATACAAATGTCTGTCATCATTAACACAGTCTTTCTACGCATAACTAAATGTAATTAGTAGCTAAGTGCATAAGCATTGATTGAGTTACTATTGAAGTGCTGCCCTTGATTTTGTCACCTAATCTCCAAAATAAAACAATTTTACCTAAAGAATTATCTTTGATATATTCTTATATACCTTATTTACCAAGTTAAAAAAATATTTATGCTTGCTTGTGAAACCAAACGTTAATACCGTAAGCATTATTTGCCTTTAATTTCATTTTGATCAAACTTGTGATTTTCAGATTACCACATTTTTTATGAAAAATTTTAACACTCATACTTTGAGTCAATCTTTTTAGTTTCTTTATTATCAGCTGGTGTAGGAAAAAAGACATTATTACTAAATTATAGAATAGGAAATTCCATCCCCATCCATCTAACAGAGACACCATCCTTGCAGCATTATACAGACCACAGTATCTTTATGAGAACTCCAGGAACAGATTAAGAAATTGCATTATCCCATGTAAGTACAAAGCTGAAGACAGCACATGGAAATGAGTAAGAATTGGTCCAACTTCCTTGTCGCCCTTTCCTCTCAAGCTGTCACAGCCCAACATGATCAGGAGAGGATACCTGCTGCATGGCTTCTCCTTGCTGCGGAAGAGTAGAACATTGTTCAGTGTTCCTCGTTTCAGATGGATGCCCAAAGAATGATTTCTGTCTCATTGCACTAACAAAATCAGCAGGAATTTGCTGGCCAGGAGTGCAGTAAACAAAGATGAATGGAGGAATCTTATTGTGGCAACATAAAACCTAGCATGCCACACACAATGCAAACACCTTTTGCAGCAACCAGAAAAAAAGTACCTCACTCTTGGCTTCTTCCTCAGAGAGGAGAAGAATGGAGAGTGCATTTAGTAGTCTAACTTTGTGGAGGGCTTCCCAAACCACTGCTTTCTGTCATACCTGACTGGTATTGACACGTAACTGGTGCACTTTGGTTGCTTGGGGGACACTGAGAATATCCTGTAGCTTATTGCAGCATCAAAGAGCATGCAGTTTTGCAGGTAATTATCAGAGAAATCAGCAAATTATAAGCTATAAAACAAAGAAGAAAGAGAAGGAGGAGAAGAAACCTAAATGCTCTTAACTGAAAACTTACTTGCAAAGGCCAGAAAAGATACACCCCCCACAAGCAGGTCTTAGGAGCCTACCTCCCAGAATCTCTGGCCAGGTTAATTGGACAAGGATATTCCGCCGTAGAAAGCCAGTCTGTAAAGAGTGGGAGGTGTGACTATTTTCTCAAATGCATAAAACAGGAAAAGAGGAAGGATCACAGAGCGTACCAAGCAAATGGAAACATGACTCAATCAAGGGACAAAATAAATCAGAATCCAACCAAGAATATTATTATGTGACAGAATCCAAAATAATTATTTTTAAACAATTGGTGATCTAAAAAAATAACAATTTTAAATTTAAAAATATAAGTAGAATATCAATAAAGATTTAAACCATATAAAAACAAGTTTTAGAGCTGAAGAATATAGTAACTGAATTGAAATTTTTTTCTAAAGGTTCAGCAGCAGATTTGATCAAGCAAATCAATATACACAAAGATATAGGTCATTTGAAATTTTGGAGTTAAAATAAAGTAAAAAAAATCAAAAGACTTTATGATATGTCATCAATCTAAGCGTGTGTGTAGAAAAGAGGAAAAGAGAGAAGATGGGAAAAGAATAGAAAGAAAAGAAGAGACAGAAGATAGAATTTATTTGAAGAAATAGTGACAAAAACATCCCAAATCTACTTAAAGAAATGCACATGCAAGTACATTAAGCTCAAAGAGGCACACATCAAGACATGCTATTTTCAAATTGTCCTAAGCCATGAACAGCACAAAACCTGAAAAGGAACAGCAACAAATTCATCACATTCAAAGGAGCTCCCATAAGAATTGATGTCAGCCAGGCAGTGGTGGGGCATAACTTTAATACCAGCGTGCCAGAGGCAGAGGCAGGTGGATCTCTGTGAGGTCCAGGCCAGCCTGGTCTACAAGAGCTAGTTCTAGGACAGGCTCCAAAGCTACAGAGAAACTCTATCTCAAAAAAGAAAAGAAATGCTAAAAAGGTGCTTTAAGTTGAAATAAAATGACACTAGACTGCAGCATGAAAGCATACAGAAGTAGAAGTCCAAAAATATGGAAATCTAACTCGTGGAACAAGCTAATATATTGGCTGATATTGAGTACTGTACTGCTTTAATGATGGAGTTAACAGTACTTTTAATTTGGGGGTTGTGGAAATGGCTAAGAAGAGCACACTAACTGCTTTCCAGAGGACCTGGTTCAGTTCTCAGCACTCATGGCAGCTCAAAACCTATCTCTAATTTTAGTTCCAGAGATCTGGCATCCTCCGGCCTCTGCAAGTACAAGGTGCACATATGGTCCCCAGACTTCAGGCTGGCAAAACACTTGTGCACAAAAACTTTTTAAGTATTTTATTTTGGCCAAAAAAAAAAAAACATAAAAGCACAAGATATACCTATAAAATATATTAGCAGATAAACAGTATTGGAATGTCATATGTATTATCAAAACCATAATCAGGTAGGAAGATATAAGAATAGGAGAAATCCAGTTTTGGGCCTATTGTTAACAAATGTTCGTTAGCTTTTTGGTATTTTGTTTTGTTGTTATGTTGGTTGGTTAGCTGGTTGGTGTTTGTTTTTTAAAACAAAATTAGTTGTATATAGCCCAGACTGGCCTGATGTATATCCCAAGTGCTAGAATTACAGTTACATCATCATATCCAGTGTAGCTAGCTTTTAAAAATTAAATTTTTATAATTCTGGTTAAAAAAAAGAACACTAAATTTATGGATTACGTTCATGTCCAAAGTTGTATATAGTGTATATCTATATATAGCCATCTTTTTAATCAGTTAATATACTATAGACTATGTTGTGTGCTCAGCGTCTTTGGTCCTAGACTAAGCTATCTCCACAGCATCTTTGTTCTTAGGCTATACTATCTCCACAGCATCTTTAGTTCTAGACTATGCTATGTCCACAGCATCTTTGGTCCTAGACTATACTATGTACTCAACATCTTTGGTCCTAGGCTCTACTATCTCCACAGCATCTTTAGTCATAGACTATGCCATGTCCACAGCATCTTTGGTCCTAGACTATACTATGTACTCAACATCTTTGGTCCTAGGCTCTATTATCTCCACAGCATCTTTAGTCATAGACTATGCTATGTCCACATATCTTTGGTCCTAGACTATACTATGTACTCAACATCTTTGGTCCTAGACTATGCTATCTCCACAGCATCTTTGGTCCTAGACTATGCTATCTCCACAGCATCTTTGGTCCTAGACTATGCTATCTCCACAGCATCTTTGGTCCTAGGCTATACTATGTGTTCAACATCTTTGTTCCTTGACTATACTATGCTATATGCACAGAATCTTGATAGTAAGGCAATTTTTCTCCCTGAAAATCTAGTTAGGAAAAGACACATAAATAGTTATAAAATGGAGATTTTTTTTTCTTAATGCAATATTCAAAGAAAATACTAAGAGAATGTTTTATAGTACCTCTAAGTACAGGGAAAATGTGTGGACATTTTTTGCTTCATAACAGAGGTACTACTCAAGGAAATGTTACAAGAATATCATGAGTTTCTGCATGCTTTTCATCCAGACTCCCCAGATATCAATACTTTGCCACAGTTAAGTGTTGCCACATTTATCTGTGCATGCTAATATGCACATGCTTTACTAAATTGCTTGTGAATAAAATTTAGACATGATACCTCTTTAGTCCCTACTTCAGTGCGCATTTGAAGTAGGGGTAAAGTGAGGTTGGTGGGAAGAAATAAGACATTCTTTTACATAACCTCAGTACAATTATGAAAATCAAGAAATTAACAGTACCATAATACTATTATATAATCTGATTCCAATTAAATTTTGCCAGTTTTTCTAATAATGTTCTTTATAGCAAATGTGGAAAGAATAATTCTTTTGTTCTGATCTGGGATTCAACCCAGACTCATGCATTACATTTCACAGTGATGTCCCTTTAGACTCCTTTAAGCTAGAACAATTACTCATGTTTTTCTTTGTTTCTCATGGCCTCAAAATTTTTGAAGAACATAGGTCAGTTATTTTATATAATGACCTTGAATTTTAATTTTTCTGATGTTTCAAAGTGATTTAATTACTATGCAATTTGTTGGGAATACTTCAAATAAGATGTTGTGTCCCTCTCAATATATCAACCATGTCAGTGAGGCCTTTATGTAAATTTGTTCATCACTAAAGATACTACTTAAGATCACTAGATAGTAGATTTTTCACTAAGAAACAATATTTTGTCTTTGTATTTTATAAGTACCTCATGGAGATATATTTTAACCTGTATAAATACTTTGTTCTTCATGAGGCTTTTCCCTTCTAGTTTTAGTATCTGTTAATGATTTTTATCTGAAGCAGTTATTAGCATAATGATTGCCAATACATGCTTTTCTAATTCCACTTATTTTATCAGTTGGAAGTTTGTTAATAAGGAATAATTCTTAAATAATTTCTTTATTTACATTACTGTTCATGAATTATTTTCATTTAATTAAATAAATCTATTGATTTTTGCCATAACTTTGTACCAAGTTTAGTAAAAAGAAGCCTTGCAGGCTTGCTGTAAGATCTTTTTCCCTATGTTCTTTTTTTTTTTTTTGAAAAATATTGTGGGGGAAGAATAGTAATTTCCCATGGAAACAAACAAGCAAATAAAATAATGAGAAAAGTTATTCTAGGCTGATAAAACATTTCATACTACAGCAAGAAAATATAAAATGATACTGTGTGTTTACTTATCCACAATATTGCCAGTTTTATAAGCAATACAGCAGTGAGTGAGATGAAAAAGAAGAAAGAAAAAATTTTATATACTATCATAAAGAATTGAAAAACTTAAATGATATGATAGTGAATCATTCATGTAAGTTACAGAGCTGACCTTTTGTGGCAACAGTGCCTTGTGTTATGTAATTGGTGCATAGGCCTCCCACGACTGTTTTCCTTTAGTATTTGTTATTCAGCCCTAGAAAATAAGCAGCTTTTCATCCATGTTTTCTATGCCATTAATGCTGTGATATGCATTACCTTGGATATTCATGTAGAAAACTTATAAAGCCATGAAATTCAAAACAACATAAGAAATTATAATCTTATTTTAAGATGCCCTGTGTTATCTGTTCACTTACCCAGATTTTCGATTTTCAGAATTTCGTCAATGTATGTTTTCTAGACTTCCAGTGGAGGAATTAACCTATAATTTGCCCTGTCTACCAGATATGCTGGGGTAAAGGTTGTGCAAAAATTATGGGAGTGGTCAACCAATGACTGGTCCAGCTTAAAACCATACCATGAAAGGGAATCCAGCCTGACACTGCCTGGAGGGCCAGGACCCAGAGGCTGGACAGCCCAGAGACCTAGGATAGAACCAAACGTGACAAAATAGAGAAAGCAATGAAATGATTCCCCGTTTATTCTGCTATACTCATAGATTATTGCCACGTCAATTGTCATCAGAGAGGCTTCTCACCCAGAAGCTGATGGAAACATACAGAAATCCACAGCCAAACATTAGTTGGAGCTCAGGGAATCCTGCCTGAGAGAGGGAGGCTTTCCCTTCTTACAGAAGCTAGAGGGGCCAGGGATACAACAAGAAAATCTTTAGAATCAACCAGCCTGGGCTCTTAGGGGGCTCAAAGAGACTGAACCAGAGAGCTTGCATAAGACAGACATAGGCAATCTGCACATCCAACACAGTTGTGTTTCTTGGACTTCTTGTGGGACTCCTATTACAGGGAGCAAGGAGTGTCTGTGGCTCTTTCCTGGTTTTGGTACCCTTTCCTCCAACTAGGATGACTCATCCAGTCTTTTTTTTTCTTATATGTTTGATTTTATTTTTTATTGATTTTTATTAAGCTACACATTTTTCTCTGCTCTCCTCCCTGCCTCTCCCCTCCCCTTCTACTCTCTCCCATGGTCCCCTTGCTCCCAATTTACTCAGGAGATCTTGTCTTTTTCTACTTCCCATGTAGTTTACATCCTTGTATGTCTCTCTTAGGATCCTCATTGTTGTCTAGATTCTCTGGGATTGTGATTTGTAAACTGGTTTTCTTTGCTTTATGTCTAAACATCACTTATAAGTGAGTACATATGATACTTGTCTTTCTGGGTCTGGGTTACCTCACTCAATATGTTTTCTAGATCCATTCATTTGCCTGCAAATTTTAAGATGTCATTATTTTTTCTACTATGTAGTACTCCATTATGTAAATGTACCACATTTTCCTTATCCATTCTTCAGTTGAGGGACATTTAGGTTTTTTCCAGGTTCTGGCTATGACAAACAATGCCGCTATGAAAATAGTTGAGCACATGTCTTTGTGGCATGATTGAGCAACCTTTGGGTATATACCCAAAATTGGTATTGCAGGGTCTTGAGGAAGGTTGTTTCCAAATTTTCTGAGAAATCGCCATACTGATATCCAAAGGGGCTGTATCAGTTTGCACTCCCACCAGCAATGCAGGAGTGTTCCCTTTACCCCACATCCTCTCCAGCACAAGTTGTCATCAGCCTTAAAGGAGAGGAGATGCCCAGTCTTACCGCAACTTGATATGCCATGGGTGGCTGATATACATAGGAGGCCTGCTCTTTTCTGAAAAGAGAAGAGAAGGAGTGGATTGGGGGGATGGTGAGGGGAGGGACTGGGTGGAGAGAAGGGAGTGAGGGGAAACTAATCAGGCCAGGAAATTAATTAATTAAATGCCCTTGTAATACTGAGTGTATGGAATAAATGCCATGTAATACAGAGCGTATGAATTAAATGCCAAGTAATACAGAGTGTATGAATTTTGCCACTGTGTTTCCCTAGGATTTTGAAACTAACTTCTTTTGATTAGAAAGATTTATTTGAAAGAGTAAATGCTTGCCATCTCTGAGCCCCAATTCTTCAACATACCCAAGACCCCAACTGTTTCAGTTGAATGTATATGTTATTATTGTCTGTGCTTGTTACATTTCCTAAACAACTCGCCAGCTCATCTGCTATTCAAAAAAAGACTGAAAATAGAAACACAGGGGATCCTGCCTCAACACTAGGTGATGAGAAAGCTATGGTATAAACAAGGACAAGCCAAGACTCTTCCTTGAAGTTATCAGTATATCCAAGAGTATTTATTTATACCTAATAGTTTAGGAAACTCTTACTGATTGTTATGAATAACAGGACTTCCTCCTGTTTTAATTTAATTTAAGGTTTTGATTTAATCAAGAAGAACCTACATGAACATTTTGTTGCTACTGTAGTTATATAATCTGAAAACTTCTTTGTAAGATCTGTGCTCCATTAGAAGCCTTCTTATATCAGAGACATTGCCTTTGTTATTTAGCCATGTCTTTGATGACAGCCCTCAATTAATTCTTACCATTCTTACAAATTTGTTTTGTTTGCATGTTTGTTTATGTGTGTGTGCTTGTGTGTGAAAGTACCTATACAGTCATTTCAGTGGCTATAACTGTTGCATGGATGCTAGGAAATCTCAACAGGATTTTTTTTTTTTTTTGGTTTTTCAAGACAGGGTTTCTCTGTGGCTTTGGAGCCTGCGCTGGAACTAGCTCTTGTAGACCAGGCTGGTCTCGAACTCACAAAGATCCGCCTGCCTCTGCCTCCCGAGTGCTGGGATTAAAGGCGTGCGCCACCACTGCCAGGTCCTCTCAACAGGATTTTGAGCACTTGCCCAGGAACGATTCTTAACTAACATGGTCACTATCCTATCCATCCAGAACTTAAAAATACAAAAGAAATCACCTAAATTTTACCTATCTAAAAGTAGATTAGAAAAAAATATAACATTAATTGTGACCACCTTAGAATAAATTGAATTCTGTAGATGTTCTTCAGAAAATTACACACATTGCTGAGGAATTTTATCAATGAGATGACAGGTAATTGAAGCCACCACTCTTAGCTCAATTCAGGATGCTACTAATAGGGAGAATCTTGTCTATACTCTCCCCTCCAGTTTTGTCCTTGGTTCCCACTAATAGATCTCATATCCTAAGGTAATTTGTAGTTTTCCTTTTGCTAAATTAGCTAACCCACCTACTTTTGTCAGTGATAATGATATATCACCAAGTACTTTACTATGATAAGTTCAATAAATATTCTATGGGTATGTCTGTAGAGGGTTTTCTTGATTATTAATTGACATCAGCGGACCCAGCCCACTGATCACTTGTGAGGCCCATTTTTCTGGAAAGTATAAGGAAGCTGTATGTACATGAGCCTGACAGAAAGCCTCAAGTCACCAGCTTCTGCCAAAGTGACTGCTGTAATTCCTTGACTCTGAGTGAATTTCCTAGTTAAATGTAAAAGTGTGTGTGCAAAATATGTAAATTCAACCTGCTGAGTCCATATTTGTTTTTTGTGTATATATGGTTTCAAGGCAGACCCCTTTGTATGAAGAGACCAATAAGGTACCTTATACTTCCTTGGGAGAGGTTAACTATTCTCCCAGCAGTCATTAGTTGCCTGAGAGTTTTTGTCTGGGGTGGAACCTGTGTGAAATTTTTCCCCTTCCATGTTAATATATCCACTGATATTACGATTGTTCCAGTCTTGTGTACACAGTCATTTTAGAACAACTGTTTTTTACTGCAGACTTCCTGGTATTCTGGCTCTTAAAATCTTTCCACCCTCTTCTGTGATGTTCCCTTAGCCATAAATGCAGGAGCTGTGCTAGAGATAAATCCATTGTCTGGGCTTCCCACAATGTGTTGTATATGCATTGTGCCAGTTCTATTCAGTCATCATTTTCTTCCATTTAATGTAAAAAGAGGATTCTTGGATAAGGGGTGGTGTACCGAGTGGTTTTGTGGGTCAACTTAACACAAGCTAGTCATCAGAGAAAGGACCCTTAGCTAAGGATATGCCTCCTTGAGATCAGCCATAGGCATTTTCTCACTTAGTGATCTATGGGGGAGTGCCCAGCCCATGTTGGGTGGTACCATCCCTGACCTGCTGGTCGTGGGTTCTATAAGAAGGTAGGCTGAGCAGCCACGGGATAATAGTTGATAAGTGCCGGGTTTTCTGACACAAAGGGCGGTTTGGGGTGGGGGTGGGAGAACAGAACTGCCGGACTTTCCCTGGGGCTGAGCAGGATGGTGAGTGTCAATGATCCAGACCTCCCCTTGGCCACCACCAGAGAGAAACACACACCCAGTCAGGAGTCTGTCAAAGCAGAATCTCGTTTAATTGTATTAGGCAGGAACTTATATAGGTTGTGATGGGGATGGGAATCTTGGATTGAGGTGAGGTGGAGTAAGGAATAAGGGCCAATAATATTCTGCCACGTTAGCAGTGACTGGGCAGAGGCAGTTTAGTTCGGGCTGTACTGAGTCACTCATATGCGGAAGTCATGGCCAAAGATAGGTCTCCAACCTCGAGTAGGCATAGGAAGTTACACTGGGCCTCATGAGGCCCAATAAATAAGCAGCTCCCCTCCATGGCCTCTGCATCAACTCATACCTTGGTGATCCTGCCCTGTTGGAATTCCTGTCCTGACTTCCTCCACGATGAACAGCAATGATGAAGTATTATCAAATAAGCCCTTTTCTCCCCAACTTGCATTTTGGTCATGGGTAAGACTAATTTGTTCATGCATGAAGATCTACCATCGAGCTATTGAGATGGTTCAGTCGATAAAGAGATTTTCATGCAAACATAAAGACTTAAGTTTGATGCTTAAATGTAAAAGCTGAGCCTAATGGTGCCTTTGTAATCCCAGTGGTAGAGAAACAGAGACAGATAAATCCCTGGAGCTTGCTGGCTAGCCAACTCTGGCTTACTTAGTGATCCTCAGGCTAATGAAAGATTCTGTCTCAAAAACAAAAAACAGGGTAGATGGCTCCTAAAGAATAAATAACACTTGAGGTTCTCCTCAAGTCGTCGTCATACATACAAACGTGCATGTTCACCTACCTGTATGAATCTGCACAATATGAAAACACACACATGCACAAAATTGTCTCCATCATCAAATGACTCATTTTATTAACTCAACAAATATTTACATTTATGTACTATAGATATATGGCTATAAATATCTATGTGTTATGTGTGAAGTAAATTAAGGAAATGGGACTAAGGAATGACCAACATGTATTATTATAGATAGAGTATTCACAAAAACTTCTCTGATGAGATGACACAAACAAAAAACTGAAAAAAATGAGACCGAGGTATTAGTATAATATTTGGAGGAAAATGATCCAAGAGACAAAACAGCAAGCGCAAAGGCCCTAAAGAGAGAGACACCTGGCATTATTACTGAAAAGAAAGAAACCATTGTAACTAGGACACAATAAACCCAAAAATGTTTAAAATAATAATAATAATAACAATGAAGGTAAACATATGTTGGGCTTTATAGACATTAACAGATTTTAATGTAAGTGAAATTTAAAGTCTTTGAGAGTTGTAAGCATAGATTAGTATGTTGCAAGTTAGGAGCACATAACTATATGGTAAATAAACTGCAATGGAACAAGGATAGAATCAGGAGAACAGTTCAGAGGCTCTTCAATTCACCAGAGCATAAATGATGGGAGTGCTAACTAGCTATCAACATTTTTTTTCAGTATTTATGATATAAATGCCAAAGGACAAAATAAAATTACCTAAGAGTGGATAGCTACATGTAATCTTCCGTGACGTTTTACAGGAAAAAGAACAATTCCAATGAATCTTAAATGAATTCATTTTGCTAACTGGTTCATTAAATATCTAAAGGTCAGTACAATAGTTGAAGATATGAACCCTTAAGCCAGAACTAACTAGGATTTTCTCCTGGCTCTTTTGTTACCATCTGTGTGACTAAGCAAAGATATAAGACCTATGTAGACAGATGCTGTTCATTTGTTTCCCGGATGCCCAGATACAAAATGAGCACTTAGAAACTGTATTAATTACAACACTGGTTGACCAATAGCTTAAGCATATTTCTAAATAGGTGTTACATCTTAAATTAACCCATTCCTATTAGTTTGTATTTTACCACGAGGATCATGGTTTACCAGTAAGGTTCTGGCTGGCTGCTCACATCTTTCTCCTTCAGTGGCTACAAGGTGTCTCTCTGACTCCATATTCTTTCTCCCAGCATTCAGTTTAGTTTTCCCACCTAGCCCTATTCTGCCCTGCTACAGGCCCCAAAAGCTTCTTTATTAACCAATGACAATAATAAAACATATTCACAACATACAGAGGGGAGTCCCACATCACCTCCCCTTTCCTGTCTAATTAAAAAGAAAGGTTTTAATTTTAACATAGTAAAATTGCACATAACAAAACAGTTATCAAGTAAAAATTATAGTTACAATATTTATATCTACTTTTTATCATAACTAAGGAAACCTATAATTATAACTACTCTTCAACTCCATCTAAGACCCCAGAAGGATCTAATATTACCTAAGTTAACAGGAAGTATATTGTAATCAACTTTCAAAACTCTAGAACTGACAGATACATCTTGCTGCCTGGTAAGTCATCCAAAGTTCTTCTGTAACATTAGGGCATCCATCTTCAGCTGACAGACCCATAGTATCTGGCAAACTTTTTCTTTTTCTTTTTTTATTGATTTTATTAAGCTATACATTTTTCTCTGCTCCCCTCCCTGCCTCTCCCTCCCTTTAAATCCCCTCCCATGGTCTCCATGCTCAAAATTTACTCAGGAGATCTTGTCTTTTTCTACATGGTTCCCATGTAGTTTAAATCCTTGTATGTCTCTCTTAGGGTCCTCATTGTTGTCTAGGTTCTCTGGGATTGTGATTTGTAAACTGGTTTTCTTTGCTTTATGTTTAAAAGCCACTTAGAAGTGAGAACATATGATAATTGTCTTTCTGGGCCTGGGTTACCTCACTCAATATGATGTTCTCTAGCTCCATCCATTTGCCAGCAAAATTCAAAATGTCAATATTTTTTTCTGCTGTGTAGTACTCCATTGTGTAAATGTACCACATTTTCCTTATCCATTCTTCAGTCGAGGGACATTTAGGTTGTTTCCAGGTTCAGGCTATGACAAACAATACTGCTATGAACATAACTGAGCTCATGTCCTTGTGGTACGATTGAGCATCCTTTGGGTATATACCCAAAATTGGTATTGCGGGGTCTTGAGGAAGGTTGTTTCCTAATTTTCTGAGAAATCGCCATACTGATATCCAAAGTAGTTGTACCATCAGCAATGCAGGAGTGTTCCCTTTTCCCCACAACCTCTCCAGCATAAGTTGTCATCAGTGTTTTTGATCTTGGCCATTCTTACAGGTGTGAGATGGAATCTCAGAGCTGTTTTGATTCACATCTCTGATGACTAAGGATGTTGAACATTTCCTTAAGTGTCTTTCAGCCATTTTAGATTCCTCTGTTGAGAGTTCTCTATTTAGGTCTGTATTCCATTTTTATTGGATTATTTATTCTTTTGATGATCAATTTCTTGAGTTCTTTGTATATTTGGAGATCAAACCTCTGTCTGATGTGGGGTTGGTGAATATCTTTTTCCGACTCTGTAGGCTGTCATTTTGTCTTGTTTAACCATGTCCTTTCCTTTACAGAAGCTTTTCAGTTTCAGGAGGTCCCTGAATTTATTAATTGTTTCTCGCAGTGTCTGTGCTACTGGAATTATATTTAGGAAGTGGTCTCCTGTATGACAGACTTTTTCATGAAGCAGGAAATTTGAAGATCTGTTTTGCCTTGTAATGGCAAAGTTCATCAGTTTCTTTCTTCTATGTCCTGCAGAATGTCTGGTAGATTCCTTCATGAGGCAGTAACCGTGAAGGACTGTCTCACCTTCTTCGGGCAACTTCAGCAGTCATTTTTCTGTGTGTTCTGCATGTCCAGTTCATACAGCATACCATCAGCAGTCCAAGCAAGAGCAGTTTCTTGTCCTAATGGCTAACAAACTCCAAAATGAGCCTCTTTGATACCCATCATCCTCTTGAAATAGATTGGTGCTGCCAGAAGCAGACATGTCTCAGTGTCAAAAATAGTTTAAGTTCTTAAAATATTTTAAATGCCATATTCTGTAGATCTTTGAAGTGTTGTCAGTCTAACTGAAATGTATCTCTGTACATCTAGAAAACCTAACTAACATGACTACATGATTGACTATTAAAGATGACTATCTATTAACATGTATTTGTTAATTATACATTATATTTTTAAACAAGCTTCACAAACACAATATCTTAATCACCAGAAGAAATATACATATAACAAAATTGACCTTAGATTTATATCAATAAAATAAGATCCATACCAGTGCAAAGCATGCATCTCTATAGCAGGCCTATCTAAGCTTCTTTCCTCAACTGTAGAAAAACAGTAACAAAACCTTTCTATGACATGGAATTAGTATTTCATCTAGAATAGTCACTTGACCCATAGTGAACATTCAGTGGTCAGCCAGTATCATTGAATTTCACAAAGTTTTGGCATATTTTAATTTCATTTAATGTTCTACAATCAGAAACAAGAGAAATACTGTCTGACAGAGACCCAGAAATTGGAAGTTTGGGTGCTTACAGTCATTCTTACTTGTTGATGAGTGTTTCATTGTCTTATTCTCAGTTGATTGTTTCCTGTTTAGGTCACAGTGCTGTAGATATCACCAAGGTGGCTCGAAGACATCGTATGTCTCCTTTTCCTCTGACATCTATGGACAAAGCCTTCATTACAGTCCTGGAAATGACTCCGGTGCTTGGCACAGAAATCATCAATTACCGAGGTACTGACTTATCCATCTTTGTCTTCCAAGAGAGACTCATGCAGCAGAGTGCACCAGTACCTAAAAGAGGGTGCTTACTTACCACTTCCCAGATCAGCATCTTCCTTCTGCTCCTGTTCTCTGTTAAACTATCCTCAATTTAATAATCAGAGAGCTTTTGCTTCATAAAATTATGAAAGGGCCATCTGTTTTTTATTCTGAATACCAGAATTCTATCCTAAATATGGGGCTGTCGGCACTGAATCAGAAAAATAAGACAATTCTGAGTTCTTTTGATGACTTTTCTATTAGGAGTTGAAAATAACTAATGTCTTATAACCATGTATTGTAGAAAATTCATGCAGACCTTTTCTGACTTAATTTCCCAGCTTTATAAAGGTACAAAAATACTCTTCATGTCCAGAAAACTACATTTTACATTTTGATAGTTTGGAATTAGCGATATGTGGTATGACACTGCCTTATAATGCTGAGTGCAGAAGCAAGCTGTAGTTCCTAGTCAGCCACATAGCAAGAGTAACCATTTATCGTATTGCGGAGCTGTGATATACACTAGATTAGATTAGATAGCAAATGCTTTCTCTCTCCCTCTTTGTAAGATCCCACTATGTGGCCTAAGCTGTCTTTCAATCTGTAATTTTCAGGCAAAAGCCTCCTGGGTGATAAGATTACAGGCATATGCGCCACCATGCCCCCATTTAAATGCATATTTTTAATTAATGATATTTTCAATTTATAAATATTTATTAGGATATAACATAAGTTGGGAAATCTCTATAGCTAAAAATAACCTAATTTATCCATGGATTATAAAATAGTCACTCTGATCTATTTTCTGCTCTACCTAGCTTCTTCTCTTTTTTTTCTCTTAGTTGTAGTGTATTCAGAAAAGTTTATGAAAATGTAGCTGTCTTAGCTTTCAGTCACTATAACAAAAATCTGAAATAATTAATTTACAAAGAAAAATGTCTGGTCTTTTTGTTTTTTATCTTTGTTGTTGTTGGTGGTGGTGGTGGTGGTTGTGGTGGTGGTAGTAATGGTTGGTGGTGGTGGGTTTTTTGAAACAATGTCAGTTTCATTGTGTATACCTGGCTGGACTGGAACTCACTTTGGAGACCAGGCTGACCTTGAATTCACCTGCCTCTACCTCCTGAGTACTGGGATTAAAGGTGTGCACCATCATGCCCAGCTATCATTCTTTTAGAAGAAATTCTAGTTTATGTCCTGTGACTTTGAGCCTCTAATGAGGCATCACATCATGGCGAGAGTTGGTTACAGAACAAATAACTTACCTCATGAACCAGAAAAGAAAAAGTGAGAAGGAAAGGAAGAGGCCAGAGTCCCACAATCCCCTCATGAACATACCTTCCCTGGGGACTAAAGTATCCTACAAGGCCTCTGCTCGGGAAGGTACATGACATCTCCTAACAGTGCCATTCTGGGTACACTTGGGCCTTTTAGGAACATTCTGCATTAACACTATAGCAGTGTTGTTCCCACACTGTAGTAAGTTTCTAATCAATGTCCATTTCTAATAACCTGAGAAATTGTATTTTGACATTGAGTTCCAGCAGACTAAGCTCCTGAACACTTCTAGTTAATATACTTGTGATCATACCCACCTCCCAAAAGGTGTACTTGATATTTTCTAAATGAAATATAGTTCTTAGTTATTTTTATGAAGACAGAAACAACACAAAATAATTAATTTAAGTTTTGGGTGATGGTTCCATCAGGAAATGCTTACTATACAAGCATGAAGATATGTATTCAATTCCCAAGACTCACGTAAAAAGCCAAGCATGTTAGCGTGTGCTTGTAAACCCGGTGTTGGGGAGATACAGACAGTCCCCTAAGGCTCACTTGCCATCCACCTTACCCTATTTGGTGAACTTAGGGTCCTTATGAGCAACCCTGTCTCAAAAACAAGGTAGGTGGCTTATGGGGAATACCATCTAACATTATCCTCTTGCCTCCAGACACACATGCACATTCACACATAGAAATAATTGTCTAAAGAATTTTATTCATTAAACCATTAAAACTGGCATATTTAAACTGCAGTGAACATTAGAGAATAGTTATACAACATCTTAATTTTTCTGCCCGAAAACTCAGACTCAAGAACAGAAAAGGAATATGAGTAAGGTATTAAGATTTTGTTACATAATAGATCTCCTGGTCCAACATTAAAATATCTTTAATAATGGTAGCTGGCATAGCAGATGATGTTAAAGACCTAAAATTAGTGAAATAGTAGGTGCCATGTATAAGCTCCTTTGTCCTGGTCCTCTTTAGACAAAAATAGAGCTTAAGCAACTTCCACTTATCCTGCACTTTTTACTCACGTTCTTTTAGGCTTAAACGTTTTCTGTTGTTTTGGTTTTACTCTCTGGTAAAGGAAATGAAAATTAGGAAATTCACTAGAGTAAAGAAATTGTCAGGAATCATGTAATTCAGAAATCAGTATTAATGAAATTATTTACTGTTAAATACAGAATATTCGGTTGTTTATTGATATCAATGTGAACCAAGATACATTTAGAAAATACAAATGTAAATTTAAATTATTAAAAATTTTAATACATTTATAACACAAATTAATTAATCAGTCCTGCTCTCTTGTAATTTCAAAGGCCTTTATCTTAACATTGGTTTCTTAGAGAAATCAAATTATGTGTCCCAATTCACATTTACACAGAAATCTCAGGAAAAAGATTTGGAAGTGACCATTTTGTTTTCCACCAGGAGAAAAGTACTTTCCCTCATGTGCTTTCTCCTCTTCATTTGTTCACCAAGGCAGATAGTTCAGCCACAGTTAATAACCTGCCTGAGTGTCAAGTGTTTCAGAGATAACAGATCAAACACAATCATTTTTAATACCCAAGAATATTATAATTATACCTAGACATTTTAGTTAGGTGTTACTCATTTTCTTCAGCAAGGAGAGACTTAAGACTAAGCCTCTATTAAGATGAGTGCTGTGTAAAGTCATATGAAAGGAGAGATGACTCGTGGTCGAGGGCGGAGCAGAGTGAAGTCAGCAGAGCTACTCTTCTCCTTACTGGCTCTTCTGTAAGCTTGCCTTCTTCTGTCAATCATTTACAAGCATTGTTTGCCCCTTTTCACATTTTATATATTTTATTTCATAAGATTTTATGTAGGTTAGTAATTCAAGTGCCATCTATAAGTGAGTTTATTATCTGTTGTCACTGCCCAGATCTTATTTAAGCTACAAATTCTAACATTATATTCATATATATCTCTTATTATAAGGTTTCATGATAGATTTTATTTTTACCACCTCTCTAGTAGTACTTTTTCTTCTACAGCCTTTTGAATACATTCCTGATCTCCATCCCATTGCCACTGTTTTTGTTTGTTTGCTTGTTAGGTTTTTTTTTCTTTTTTGGTCTTTACTAACTTTGTGGATTATTCTTTCTGGGTTTTTTTGTTTTGGTTTTTTGTTTGTTTGTGTGTTTGTTTGTTTGTTTGTTTGAAGACAGGGCTTCTGTTTTTAACATCTGTTGACTGTCCTAGAACTTACAGCAGATCTACAGCAGATCTGCCTGCCTCTGCCTCTCAGGTGCTGCTATTAAAGGCACACACCACCACAGCCCAACATCTTTGTGGATTATTGTAAGAAGTTCCTTCCAGTTCACAATCCTCCAGTCTGTTCTCCAGTTTGATGAGAATAATCTCTTCAAACAGATTGTGTTTTTAAAACTTCCTACATAGAATTTCTCTTTTTTTAAATAATGACATTGTCTACCTAACTGATTCATTTTTTTTTTTTAGTAATAAATTTTGTTCTTTGACCATTTCATGGATGTATTAAAGGTTACTTTTCCGGTTACTTTTCCTCCTACCCTGACAAGCTTCCCTCCTTAACAAATCTGATAGGTTTTGTTTTCATTATCATTCCTCTCAAATTTTTTTAATTTCCTCTCTGATATCTTAGGTGACCTACTGTTCACTCAAATATGTATTATTCTCCAAGAATCTTGTGATATTTATAGTTTTTGTTATTGTTGACTTCAAATTTTATTTTATTATGATGATGATCTTGATTTGTAAGCTATTATATGATTGATTTTAGAGAACATTCCCAGTGACACTGAGAAAAATGTGTATTCCCTGTCTGTTGATTCGAATATTCTGTTTTATCAAGTCTAGTTGATCCATAATATATTTTAGCTCTGAAGTTTCTTTGCTTTAGTTCAGAAGACCTAACTAAATATGAGAATAGAGAATTGAAAACCCCTGCTATTATTGTGTCAGAACCTGTGTGGTCTTTTATGCCATACAGTGTTTGTTTTATGAAATTAGGGCCTGCTTTTGAGTGTCTTCTAATTAGTCTTAGTTTAAAGTCTACTTTATCAGTATAAATATAACTAAATCTGCTTGTCTGTTTTCTATCTACTTATAGTTCCTTTTCCATATGAGTTTTGAGGGTTTCTGAACTTTGCTTCCATTTTACTGTGCATTTACTTTGAATCATGTTTGGTCAAGGTTTTGAATAGATTCCCTTAATCAATACATTGGTTTGTTTCAATATTCTGCATGATCATTAATTCTTTTTAAAAGTAAGACTGATTTTCTCAGGCTTTGCAGTTATCTCTCTAGTTCTGGATACTCACAGGAGAACTGACTAGTTGTGGATGGGTCATGGGTGGTCACCGTGTTGTCACTGTATTATAATCTTTGTGTTTCTTTATTGTTTTTTGCACGTCCGTTGGATTGTATTTGTCTATTCATTTTGACTTCACCTTTTGAGTCTATTGTGATATTTTGTTCTCTGGAAATATATCTGCTTATTCTCGCAGTTGAAGAGGAGTAAGGGGAACATTCCTCCACTGCTGTGGGGGAGTGCAAACTGGAACAGCCACTTTGGAAATCAGTATGGTGGTTTCTTAGAAAATTGGCAATCAGTCTACCTCAAAAATCAGCTATAACAATTTTAGGAATATACCCAAATGATGTACAATTATACCACAAGGACACTTACTCAAATATGTTGACAGCATTATTCGTAATAGCCAGAACCTGGAAATAACCTAGATGATCTCAAGTAAAGAATGGCTAAGGAAAATGTGGTACACTTACACAATGGAATATTTCTCAACTGTAAAATATGATGACCTTATGAAATTTGCAGGCACATGGATGGAACTAGAAAAAAGCCATTCATAGTGAGGTAACCCAGACCCAGAAAGACAAATTTTCTTTTTAAATTTTCTTTCCACCAATGTTTGACCAACCTCACCTCCTCAGATCTAAGTATGACCCATTTACCAGTAATATCCTATTAACCTAACCCTGGGTTCAGCAGGATTTCTATTATTTAGTACTAAAGGTGATTAGTGGCTGTTGATTGAAGCATTTTTCTGTGAGCTCAAAAACATTTTAAAAACTTTTTAAAACTGTTTTGATTTTATAGGAATACATAAAATTTTATATATGATTTTATAGGAATATATAAAAATTTTATATATTATATTTTTCAACTATCATACATAAAATGACTATTAATGCATAATTAAACTGGTAATAAAATAACCTCATATTTTATTATATGAACCATATCACTTTAACTTAATTACCATATTAGCAGGTTTTGAACATCTTTAGATGGGAAAATACAAATGTACAACTTACTAGCACTTTGAATAAGCTATATGTTTTATTTTATAAACACAGAAACTGTGTGTTCTTCCATAAACATGACTTCAGGATTAACCACAAATTCATTATTGTGCTAGTATTTTCCAAAGGATGTCTTTACTCTAAATCCTTCAGTCTTTCAAAGCCTATACATAAGATCTACAGTGAACCAAAATTTTGTCTAATCTTTCAATGGAAGAAGTAGAAAACAAATTATATTAAAATAGCCACAAGATCATTGAATATGTGAAATGTTTTAGTGTCTAATAATCAGTTGTAAGTATGTTAAATCCACTTTAAAAAGCTATTTAAATTATATAGAGACTCAAATCTATACATGATTTCCCTTTTCTGGTAGCTGTCGATCCTTGGTCTTGATATTATGCCTACCAATGGTAATTTGGCCAAGTAAGTATATATGTCAAGACTGTCTTCTCAGCTGTGAGTGAGCACAGAATGTCAATAACCTCTCACATACATTAGGTATAACCGTGACTTTTAAATGGTACAATTTCAGGGCTGTTACAAAAGACATCAGTAAACTTTTCAAATGATCAGATTGCATATAGAATAATGAATTCTATTGTGGCAGTATATACATATTTCCTACGTATATAATACTGTACTTTGCTCATATTCTCATCAGCCAACCTTTGCCCACTGGCCCCATCTTCCTGTTCTCTGTTTCCCTGAGCTTTCATATATTTTAGATGTATATTGTTTAGTCTAGAGTCCACATATAAGAGAAAGCATATGATAATTGGTCTCACCCTACCACTGCATCCTCTTGTCACTGCATCCTCTTGTCTTCTTCTGACCTCTTTCTTGCCTTTAAACCTCTTCTTTCTCTCAAATAGTCACTATTTTGTTTTAAATACATTGAGGGTGGTGCTTTTTTTAATCTTGATTCCACATGTAAGAAAATTATGCAATATTTGTCTTTCTGTGTCTGGATATTTAAAGTAACTCACTTAACCTGTTGATATTCAGTTCTATTCAGTGAAATATGAACATCTGAAAATGATGTAATTTCTTTTTTACAGCTTAATAAAACTCCATTTTGTTTACATACCATATTTTCTTTATGTTTTTATCTGTTAATGAACATCTAAACTAGTTCTACATTAGGCTGCTGTAATAGTGCTGCAGTGAACTGGTATGCAAGCATCCCCCCTGATGTGCTCATCTCAGTAACAAAGTAACAAAGCTGGGTCACATGTTAGACTTTAAGGAAAATGGTTCTGCATCACTTTACACTTGCACCCTTCTTACCAACATTTGTTCCGTGTGTTCCTGGGGATGGCCATTCTGAGGTGACATAGGACCTCTGAGTAGTTTTAATTTTCTGTTTATTTTTCTTGCCAATTTATTGCTGAATTGTTTCTTTTGGTATTTAATATTTTTAGTTCTTTGTGTGTTCTATGCATTGATCTGATATCTATATAAATGAGAAAGATTTTCTTCCATTCTATAGACCATCTCATCAGTCTGCTGATGTTTCTTTTGCAGATTTTTAATTTCTTCAGCCCCAGTACAAGAAAGATTATTCAGTAGTTAAGAGTGTTTGCTGCTCTTCCAGAGAACCCCAATTTAATTCCCAGGACACACATCAGGCAGCTCACAACCTCCTGTAACTACAGTTCCAGAGAATCCAGTGCCCTCTGCAGGCCTACACAGGAACCTGGACACAGGTGGCATATACTCACACTAATTCACATGCATTCACAGAAATAAAAATAAAATAATTGTATGCAGTCCCATTTACAAATTATTTCTCTTATTTCTAAATTTAGAGTCTTACTCATAAGTCTTTGCCTATGCCTTTTATCTCAAGGTTCAAGGCTTTCATTTTTTTAAAAGATTTATTTATTTATTTATCATGTATAGTGTTCTGTCTGTCTGTATGCTTGCTGGGCAGGAGAGGGCGCCAGATCTCATTACAGATGACTGTGAGCCACCATGTGGTTGCTGGGAATTGAACTCAGGACCTCTGGAAGAGCAGTCAGTGTTCTTAACCTCTGAGCCCTCTCTCCAGCCCCTCAAGGCTTTCATTAGGTCTTTGATCTATTTTGAGTTGATCTTTAGACAGGGTGAGAGAGAACAATCTAATTTTGTCATTCTAAAGATGGATGTCCAGTTTTCCCAGTACCATTACATGAAGAAGCTGTCTTTTTTTTCCACTATATATTTTTGGCAACTTTGTAAGAAAACAGGAGGGGAGATGGCTACAGTTGTTAGTAAGTTTATTTTTAGGCCCCCTGTTCTGTTCCATCAGTTGTTTATCAATATTTGCACCAGTACAGTGCAAAGGGTTTTACAACATGGCTCCATAATATAATTTGAAATCAGGTATTATGGATCCTCCAGCACTGTTCTTCTTGCCTAACATGCTTTGTCTATTGGGGTTTGTTGTAGTGGCAGTGGTCGTGGCTTTGGTTTTCTGTGGGGTTTGTTTGTCTTAGGGGGTTGATTTGGGTGTGTACTTTCATATGAATTTTAGAATTGTTTTTTCTGTTTTCATTAAAAAATAACATTGTAATAAAGATGGGGACTGCATTGAATCTGCAATACAGTCAGTCATTTTCTATTCCTGAGCTGAGGGATCTTCTTCATTTTCTATGTTCACTGTTTTAAGGGTTTTTTTTTTTAGAGGCCTTCCAACTCTTAGTTTTATTTCTAGGAATTTTATGCTGAAGTATAGACAATTTTCTTGATATATTTCTCAGGAAGCCAATTATTGGTATAGAAAAACTATTTTATTTTATCTATCTATCTATCTATTTATTTATTTATTTATTTATTTATTTATTTATTTGGTTTTTCGAAACAGGGTTTGTCTGTGGCTTTGGAGCCTGTGCTGGAACTAGCTCTTGTAGACCAGGCTGGTCTCGAACTCACAGAGATCCGCCTGCCTCTGCCTCCCGAGTACTGGGATTAAAGGTGTGTGCCACCACAGCCCGGCAGAAAAACTATTTTTAATGTTGATTGTTTTATATTTTTCTACTTTGCTGAAGTTGTTTGAAGTTGTGACCAGCAGAGGACTGGGTTTGGATTCCCAGCATCCAGGTGGTGGCTCACAGCAATCCATATCCTCAGTTCCGGGGGAACCAATAGGCATGTATATTGTACAGAGCAAAGCTTTCATGCACAATAAGTAAAATAAGTGAATCCTTAAAATGTGTAAAAATGAAACACTTGTACTCAGGCTACTAAGATATTTCTTATTCAGTTATCAGGTGGGAAATTGAATCAGATATGAGTTTCCTGTTAAAACCTAAGAAGAATACTCTGTTTTTGTAAGCAGTCACCCTGCCTTTGTCTTCTTCCAGCACAAGTGAGCTTATCCCAGAAAGCAGATTGTTAGAGCATGTGCTAAATCATTCACTTATGTTTTAAGTCACTGTGAGATCTGCAGATGTCTGTATCAAGATGTCTGTATCTGTAGTAAGTGCTAAGTCCCTGACTTCTAGGACTGTGGGTAGGGGCTTGTGAACCCCGACCCGTTCCATGCTGGAATGTTGACTGGCTTCATCTTGTGCACGTCTATGCACCCTACCACAGCTGCTGTGAGGTCTTAAGTGCTGTAGTTGTGTCAGCACCCTTGTGTCCAGAAAACAATCTGCCTGAAGCTCCCCAGCCTCTAGCGCTTTGTTCCACCTCCTCTTTCATGATATTCCTGAGCTTTATGAGGAGGAGTTATGATATAGATGTCCCATTTATGGTTGAGTACAGATACTTATTCTCTGTACTTTGACGAATACATATTACTGGATTTTGGGAGGATTAAGTGATACTTTGTACATGATACTACTTAGTAACTTAAAAATGTTAGTAAACATTAGCTATCAATAGACCTGCTAATGGCCAGCTTCCAAAGAAATGTAATCCTTGTGATAACTTTGCTTATTGACCATTATTAATTAATATTTAAGATCCCAGCAAAGACATTCTCTTAGTATGAGATTATAAATTATAAGAAGCCACTTCTGGAGGTTAATTATGATCCTAGCTCAATATTAATGACTACCTATATCTTCTGGTTCATTTAGGAGCTGACATTATAGCAAGGCTTGATGAGTCATGCACTTGTAATAATTCAGAGATGAATCAGGGGAAAGTGAGTTCCAGTGCAGTCTGGGCTACATAGGAATACACTGGACCTCCCTACTCCCCATTCCTACCTCCAAAAGAAAAAAAGTATGTGTGAATAGAACTCACCTCTGATCTCACCACTTATCCTTGTTGTGGAAAGTATAGATCCAGAAGAGATTCAACTCCTGGACATATATGAAGCTAAAATCTACCCATTTCTCCCTTCAAAGTCAAGGTTCAGTCATCTAAAGTAAGAGCTAGTATCTCTATGAATTAGAGTTAAAAAGTAAAAAAAAAAAAAAAAAAAAAAACTCTGTACTTCTGGGTTCTAAATCTGGAAAGCAAAAAGCCCACATGGCTAAAGTCAAACCCCAGTGGAAACAATGGATGTTATAAAGTATGAGAATGCCTGTATCGATCAAATCCTGTTACTCGTCTTGATTTTATTCTCACTAAAGAATTTAGGGAGCCAGGCAGTGG